>CAHIKZ030005119.1:1182500-1252500 GCA_903632075.3 Acanthosepion pharaonis
AAAAAGAAAAGTTTCAATCTATCAACTATTCCACTTACCAAAAGCTAAACATTTTCTCTTTAAAAGCTGATGTCAGAACAAGCAGTGCAAATGCAAAAGGATGCATACCGATTTTTGCAGATTCTGCGATAAAATTTGACGAAGAACGCAAGGAAGAACTGTTGGAATTGATGACATTAAAATAATCCAAAATCTACACTGGGAAAAAACAGCATCGCCAATGTTATTGGTCTTCTCCTGGCATCTCGCTTTCATTCACTTTCTCGTACCTTTTCAGCTGTGGTCTTACCTGGAAATTTATCTCGCCAGAATCTAACATATTTATAAGTCTACAATTCGTCCTGGCTTTGAATATTATTGCCACATCTGGTCTGGTGCTCCTGCTATATATTTTTAGGATTCGTAATAAAACTCAAAGAAGACTCAGCAATGTTATTGGTCCTGACCTGACATTTCAGCTTTAGTGAATTCCCTATCATCGTTATGTAGCTTCCCTGTGTCTTTTCTATAAATACTTTCCATGTAAATGTTCTGACGAATATGTTGCAGTTTTATATATATATATATATATATATATATATATATATATATATATATATATATAACTAGTGAGCCAGTCAAAAAGCCTTGACCCACTTTATAGTCCACCAATAGAAGGTTAACCAATCAGAAGACGTAGAATATTCAATCCGTCGTGTATAAAGGCGGCCATTTTTGTTCACTCTACCCGAATGTCTAGTCCAGCTTGTCAGGCGAAGAGGAACGGAAGGAAGAACTACGCTCTGCTAATTTTACCAAAATATCCACTGCTAACCTGAACAACGTTTTCCTGCTGTCTTCGAAATATTCACTGCTAACCTCTGGATTCTATACTCGAAGACGACCGTCATCATGAATAACAGAATATTCCTCTATGGAACTTAAACTTTATAAATGTAAGCGCAGTACTGGATTGGCGGCAAGGTCTCATCATTTTACAGCTGAATATGTTAGATATCATCTGTAATAAAATACACAGAACAGAGTAACTTAAATTAGGCTTTATTCCTCACTACAGAATAGTATAAACAACACTATTTATATGAAATCACACACTATTTTGAGGATAGGTAGTTTGGCAGAGAAGAAATGTTCACCACATCACCGTAAGTTCTATGCTAACAGTTTCTTCTACTGCACTTCTCGCTTGTGGAACTCTCTTCCGGCTTCCCAATCAGCTTTTATCTTAAAAAAAATTTATTGTAATGTTAATCGTTATCGTCTGTTTTCTGTATTCTTGTTATTTTATTCTCTATCCTTAATAGTATATTTTTTTTGCATATTTTCTCAGTGTTGCTGTTTCTGTCCTCTGTTAAAAAAAAAAAACACTTCCCAGATATTTAAATTTCCACACTTGTTTGATTTTGGCATTTCCAATTTGCAATTCACATTAGCGCACATTATTTTTGAAACAACCATGCATTCTGTTTTCTTGCACTTGATGTTTAATACTTTCTTGTACAATATTTACATTATTCGGACTAATGTCCTCATTTTTGTCGCCATATTTATCACAACGTTTCGCCCTTTCAGTATCTGTCTATATTTCTGAGATGAGGTATTATATACACTATTTACATTACTCGGACTATTGTCCTCATATTTGTCGCCATATTTATCACAACGTTTCGGCCCTTCAGTATCTGTCTATATTTCTGAGATAAGGTATTATGTACCTTATTTACATTACTCGGACTATTGTCCTCATCTTTGTCGCCATATTTATTACAACGTTTCGGCCCTTCAGTATCTGTCTATATTTCTGAGATGATGTATTATGTACACTATTTACATTATTCGGACTATTGTCCTCATCTTTGTCACCATATTTATTACAACGTTTCGGCCTTTCAGTATCTGTCTATATTTCTGAGATGATGTATTATGTACAATATTTACATTATTCGGACTAATGTCCTCATCTTTGTCGCCATATTTATCACAACGTTTCGCCCTTTCAGTATCTGTCTATATTTCTGAGATGAGGTATTATATACACTATTTACATTATTATTGTCCTCATATTTGGACTATTTATCACAACGTTTCGGCCCTTCCTCATATTTTTGTATTATGTACCTTATTTACATTATTTATTGTCCTCATCTTTGTCGCCATATTTATTACAACGTTTCGGCCCTTCAGTATCTGTCTATATTTCTGAGATGATGTATTATGTACAATATTTACATTATTCGGACTATTGTCCTCATCTTTGTCCATATTTATTACAACGTTTCTTTCAGTATCTGTCTATATTTCCAATATTTACATTATTCGGACTAATGTCCTCATCTTTGTCGCCATATTTATCACAACGTTTCGCCCTTTTCAGTATCTGTCTATATTTCTGAGATGAGGTATTATATACACTATTTACATTATTCGGACTATTGTCCTCATATTTGTCTGCCATATTTATCACAACGTTTCGGCCCTTCAGTATCGTCTATATTTCTGAGATAAGGTATTATGTACCTTATTTACATTACTGGACTATTGTCCTCATCTTTGTCGCCATATTTATTACAACGTTTCGGCCCTTCAGTATCTGTCTATATTTCTGAGATGATGTATTATGTACACTATTTACATTATTCGGACTATTGTCCTCATCTTTGTCGCCATATTTATTACAACGTTTCGGCCTTTCAGTATCTGTCTATATTTCTGAGATGATGTATTATGTACACTATTTACATTATTCGGACTATTGTCCTCATCTTTGTCGCCATATTTATTACAACGTTTCGGCCTTTCAGTATCTGTCTATATTTCTGAGATGAGGTATTATGTACACTATTTACATTATTCGGACTATTATCCTTATCTTTGTCACCATATTTATTACAACGTTTCGGCCTTTCAGTATCTGTCTATATTTCTGAGATGAGGTATTATGTACACTATTTACATTATTCGGACTATTGTCCTCATATTTGTTGCCATATTTATTACAACGTTTCGGCCCTTCAGTATCTGTCTATATTTCTGAGATGATGTATTATGTACACTATTTACATTATTCGGAATATTGTCCTCATCTTTTTCGCCATATTTATTACAACGTTTCGGCCCTTCAGTATCTGTCTATATTGCTGAGATGATGTATTATGTACACTATTTACATTATTCGGACTATTGGCCTTATCTTTGTCACCATATTTATTACAACGTTTCGGCCTTTCAGTATCTGTCTATATTTCTGAGATGAGGTATTATGTACCTTATTTACATTACTCGGACTATTGTCCTCATCTTTGTCGCCATATTTATTACAACGTTTCGGCCCTTCAGTATCTGTCTATATTTCTGAGATGATGTATTATGTACACTATTTACATTATTCGGACTAATGTCCTCATCTTTGTCGCCATATTTATCACAACGTTTCGCCCTTTCAGTATCTGTCTATATTTCTGAGATGAGGTATTATATACACTATTTACATTACTCGGACTATTGTCCTCATATTTGTCGCCATATTTATCACAACGTTTCGGCCCTTCAGTATCTGTCTATATTTCTGAGATAAGGTATTATGTACCTTATTTACATTACTCGGACTATTGTCCTCATCTTTGTCGCCATATTTATTACAACGTTTCGGCCCTTCAGTATCTGTCTATATTTCTGAGATGATGTATTATGTACACTATTTACATTATTCGGACTATTGTCCTCATCTTTGTCGCCATATTTATTACAACGTTTCGGCCCTTCAATATCTGTCTATATTGCTGAGATGATGTATTATGTACACTATTTACATTATTCGGACTATTGGCCTTATCTTTGTCACCATATTTATTACAACGTTTCGGCCTTTCAGTATCTGTCTATATTTCTGAGATGAGGTATTATGTACCTTATTTACATTACTCGGACTATTGTCCTCATCTTTGTCGCCATATTTATTACAACGTTTCGGCCCTTCAGTATCTGTCTATATTTCTGAGATGATGTATTATGTACACTATTTACATTATTCGGACTAATGTCCCTCATCTTTGTCGCCATATTTATCACAACGTTTCGCCCTTTCAGTATCTGTCTATATTTCTGAGATGAGGTATTATATACACTATTTACATTACTCGGACTATTGTCCTCCATATTTGTCGCCATATTTATCACAACGTTTCGGCCCTTCAGTATCTGTCTATATTTCTGAGATAAGGTATTATGTACCTTATTTACATTACTCGGACTATTGTCCTCATCTTTGTCGCCATATTTATTACAACGTTTCGGCCCTTCAGTATCTGTCTATATTTCTGAGATGATGTATTATGTACACTATTTACATTATTCGGACTATTGTCCTCATCTTTGTCGCCATATTTATTACAACGTTTCGGCCCTTCAGTATCTGTCTATATTTCTGAGATGATGTATTATGTACACTATTTACATTATTCGGACTATTATCCTTTTCTTTGTCACCATATTTATTACAACGTTTCGGCCTTTCAGTATCTGTCTATATTTCTGAGATGAGGTATTATGTACACAATTTACATTATTCGGACTATTGTCCTCATCTTTGTTGCCATATTTATTACAAAGTTTCGGCCCTTCAGTATCTGTCTATATTTCTGAGATGATGTATTATGTACACTATTTACATTATTCGGAATATTGTCCTCATCTTTTTCACCATATTTATTACAACGTTTCGGCCCTTCAGTATCTGTCTATATTGCTGAGATGATGTATTATGTACACTATTTACATTATTCGGACTATTGGCCTTATCTTTGTCACCATATTTATTACAACGTTTCGGCCTTTCAGTATCTGTCTATATTTCTGAGATGAGGTATTATGTACCTTATTTACATTACTCGGACTATTGTCCTCATCTTTGTCGCCATATTTATTACAACGTTTCGGCCCTTCAGTATCTGTCTATATTTCTGAGATGATGTATTATGTACACTATTTACATTATTCGGACTATTGTCCTCATCTTTGTCGCCATATTTATTACAACGTTTCGGCCCTTCAGTATCTGTCTATATTTCTGAGATGATGTATTATGTACACTATTTACATTATTCGGACTATTGTCCTCATCTTTGTCGCCATATTTATTACAACGTTTCGGCCCTTCAGTATCTGTCTATATTTCTGAGATGATGTATTATGTACACTATTTACATTATTCGGACTATTGTCCTCATCTTTGTTTGTCGCCATATTTATTACAACGTTTCGGCCCTTCAGTATCTGTCTATATTTCTGAGATGATGTATTATGTGCACTATTTACATTATTCGGACTATTGTCCTCATCTTTGTCGCCATATTTATTACAACGTTTCGGCCCTTCAGTATCTGTCTATATTTCTGAGATGATGTATTATGTACACTATTTACATTATTCGGACTATTGTCCTCATCTTTGTCACCATATTTATTACAACGTTTCGGCCTTTCAGTATCTGTCTATATTTCTGAGATGATGTATTATGTACACTATTTACATTATTCGGACTATTGTCCTCATCTTTGTCGCCATATTTATTACAACGTTTCGGCCCTTCAGTATCTGTCTATATTTCTGAGATGATGTATTATGTACACTATTTACATTATTCGGACTATTGTCCTCATCTTTGTCGCCATATTTATTACAACGTTTCGGCCCTTCAGTATCTGTCTATATTTCTGAGATGATGTATTATGTACACTATTTACATTATTCGGACTATTGTCCTCATCTTTGTCGCCATATTTATTACAACGTTTCGGCCCTTCAGTATCTGTCTATATTTCTGAGATGATGTATTATGTACACTATTTACATTATTCGGACTATTGTCCTCATCTTTGTCGCCATATTTATTACAACGTTTCGGCCCTTCAGTATCTGTCTATATTTCTGAGATGATGTATTATGTACACTATTTACATTATTCAGACTATTGTCCTTATCTTTGTCACCATATTTATTACAACGTTTCGGCCTTTCAGTATCTGTCTATATTTCTGAGATGAGGTATTATGTACACTATTTACATTATTCGGACTATTGTCCTCATCTTTGTCGCCATATTTATTACAACGTTTCGGCCCTTCAGTATCTGTCTATATTTCTGAGATGATGTATTATGTACACTATTTACATTATTCGGACTATTGTCCTCATTTTTGTCACCATATTTATTACAACGTTTCGGCCTTTCAGTATCTGTCTATATTTCTGAGATGATGTATTATGTACACTATTTACATTATTCGGACTATTGTCCTCATCTTTGTCGCCATATTTATTACAACGTTTCGGCCCTTCAGTATCTGTCTATATTTCTGAGATGATGTATTATGTACACTATTTACATTATTCGGACTATTGTCCTCATCTTTGTCGCCATATTTATTACAACGTTTCGGCCCTTCAGTATCTGTCTATATTTCTGAGATGATGTATTATGTACACTATTTACATTATTCAGACTATTGTCCTTATCTTTGTCACCATATTTATTACAACGTTTCGGCCTTTCAGTATCTGTCTATATTTCTGAGATGAGGTATTATGTACACTATTTACATTATTCGGACTATTGTCCTCATCTTTGTCGCCATATTTATTACAACGTTTCGGCCCTTCAGTATCTGTCTATATTTCTGTGATGATGTATTATGTACACTATTTACATTATTCGGACTATTGTCCTCATCTTTGTCGCCATATTTATTACAACGTTTCGGCCCTTCAGTATCTGTCTATATTTCTGAGATGATGTATTATGTACACTATTTACATTATTCGGACTATTGTCCTCATCTTTGTCGCCATATTTATTACAACGTTTCGGCCTTTCAGTATCTGTCTATATTTCTCAGATGAGGTATTATGTACATTATTTACATTATTCGGACTATTGTCCTCATCTTTGTCGCCATATTTTTTACAGCGTTTCGGCCTTTCAGTATCTGTCTATATTTCTGAGATGAGGTATTATGTACACTATTTACATTATTCGGACTATTGTCCTCGTCTTTGTCGCCATATTTATTACAGCGTTTCGGCCTTTCAGTATCTGTCTATATTTCTGAGATGAGGTATTATGTACACTATTTACATTATTCGGACTATTGTCCTCGTCTTTGTCGCCATATTTATTACAACGTTTCGACCTTTCAGTATCTGTCTATATTTCTGAGATGAGGTATTATGTACACTATTTACATTATTCGGACTATTGTCCTCGTCTTTGTCGCCATATTTATTACAACGTTTTCAGGTGGTTGGAATGTCGAACTGAACCCTTTATTTCGCTCACTGGGTCAGAAGTGGCACCAGACCGAATTTAATATGGCGTATCCGAATTAATATGGGGTATATGAATTTAATATGGGGTATCCGAATTCCTTAGGCTCGGCCAAAATTTCCCCCTAGACCCCGTATAAAACGGGGTTGGGTAGCTGTTTCCCGAGACGAGACCCTGCCTTTCGATATAGCCTCGTCTGAGGATCCCGGAGGCAGAGAGTTTGACGAGCACAGCTGGAGACGAATCTCCGACTGCAGGATATCTGCCGACCGCAGTCTGATGTGGCACAAGGCCGAATTTAATGTGGGGTATCCGAGCCCGTAGGCTCGTCCAAAAATTCCCCGTAGAACCCGTGTAAAACGGGATCGGGTAGCTGTTTCCCTAGACGAGACTCTGCCCTTCAACATAGCCTCGTGTGGGGATGCTCTCTGCCCGGAGGCAGAGAGTTTGCTCTACACAGCTGGAGACGAATCTTTAACTGCAGACCAACATACAGTATTTACTACTGTATTTATGTGAATAGGGACATACCCATTGTCGTCGGTAGGTATGCTACAACAGTTACACATATCAATATATATTTGAAGAAGGCCGGACGGTACAACGGTCGAAACGTTGTAATAACAACAACAAAGACGTGAAGAATAACCCGAATAATAACAGCACAAAGAATGATAACTAGTCAATCCAGGAATTCACAGAACAAGAGATTTTTTGTTTATGTTATGGCTGGGCTGTAAATTTTTGAAGAAAAGAAGAAAGAGTTTTTGCCTTAGTTTGGAAGGCAAACTTAGAATTATTTATAGACGATAAAATCGAATACAGAAAATTAAATATTTGAGAAGTTTCAATAGATGACGGAAAACGTGGCATCGAAATCCAAAGACACATTGGAACAGATAAATATGCCTTCCAAAAAAACAACCAAAATAATATTAGGTTACTTGCATTATTCGGACTGTTATCCTCATCTTCATTGCCATATTCACGACGTTTCGGGCGTTGTACGCCCCGGCTTTCTTCAGGTGATTGTATTTCCCAATCGAACCCTTTATTTCATCCACAGAGGTAGATTGATCTAGTTCCACGTGACATGCCTCTTCCGAATGTCTCTGTTATTTCCCTTTAACTCAACTCTCCAAGTTTTGGTGTGGATGAAAACGTTACTTAAATCCAGTGACTAGACCCAAAGAGTTGCGAGTTCAATATCAGGCCACATCTTTGGTGAACCAAAACTTGGAGATTTGAGTTAAAGGAAAATAGCTGGGACATCCGGAAGAGGCATGACACGTGGAACTAGAACAATCTACTCCGGTGGACGAAATAAAGGTTCCGGTTGAAAATTCCAATCACCTAAAGAAGGCTGAAACGTACAACGGCTGAAACGTTGTGAATATGCCAATGGAGTTGTGGATAACAGTCCGAATAATATAAATAATGTAAGTAATCATAATACCCCATCTCAGAAATATAGACAGATTATTATAAATTAGCTCCTTTTTTATGATTTATCTTATTACTTAGTATTTATTAATAGTTCTGATGAATCATTCAGCAATGTATTCTCCTTCATCGTTTATGCGCACCCCCTGCTTAACGATCCACTAACTGTTCAATGCCTTGATGATAGAAATCACAAGGTTTCGACTCGAAAAATTCATCAAGTCACGTCCTAAGCTCCACGTCGTTGTTGAACAAAACACCCCTCAAATAGTTAGAAAGTGTCTAGAAAAGATGGTATTCTGCAGAATCTAAATCAGGATAATATGCTGGTTGTGGCAGAACTTCCTAACCGAGCTCTTTAATTGCATATTTAGTTATCATAGCGACGTGGGGCAAGAATTGTCCACTGTATCGCCGGTCAGGTCTCTTCAGTTGAATTGCTTCTTTGAGTCTGTTCATTTGTTTCAGATACTGCTTTTCTTGACCATTTAGTTGTTCTGAAGCATTTCATATTATTTTGTCCGTAATGAAGTCCTCACCGTACACAGCACATAAGTCTCGAGCAACTTTGGCAAATTAAAGCAGTCAAGATGTCGAACATGTTCCTTCTTGTCTACTTGGGATTCCATCTCAAAGGGGTGTCTAATCTGAAATAAAATTTCAGTAAAGTTAGGCTAAGAAGCAAAAAATGTGACAAAAGATTATTCTTTGAGAGAAAAAAAAATCTGTAACAAATATTTTAAATCGACATGTGTCGTAATATGTTAAAATGAAAACATCTTAGAATCTTTATTTTCAATAAAATTCTGCTCATCCTATTCACGAGTGAATAACAACGAATCATGTGGAAGGATGTCATCAAAGTATGATTTCTTTGTTGGTGCGTTTTGTTTTACGGTTTATCACCCTCAATAGGTTATTTAATGCCGACAAGATTTCTATTGCAGTTAATTTTTTTTTTTCAAAAATGTATTGCTGGTAATATTTTTCTTTTTCAAAAATGTACTACTGGTAATAATTTTTTCCCAAAAAGTATTGCTTGTATCAAAACCTATTTATTAAACTTTCATAGTGTTTTGGTCACTTTTGTGGGGTTAACTATTTGCCCATAGCTGGGATCCTGACAGGTGCTACCACCCCAGGTCAGAGTGGACCTGGGAACACCAGCAATTAAGAGGTGGTTCCACGCTCCTCAAAACCTCCTGATCAGAGGCCTTGCTGCTGGACGTAGTTTATCGTCATACCCAGGTCGGTCGAAGTATAAACCATGAGGTTAAAATTCACAGTCCCCCCCGCACTCCCACAATTTATTGAGGCAATTAAAAGGCAAGAAGAAAAGAGGAAAATTGAACTTATTTAAATGGCGTTTGTACTAAGATTCCACAGGCTGCTTACCAAATAAGAAGAACATTTAAAAGTAATCATTGTAAAATTCTTTTTTATTTGAAGAAGGAATTTTTTTTCAGCCTTGGAGACAGTAAAAAAAAAAAAAAAAAATTGGTAGATGGAAGATTAAAAAAAATGAAAATTTAATTAAATTCTTTTAAGTAAATATTTTTATCACATTTTATGAAAAAAAGATTAGGTGAGCTGAAGCACTTGTATTTTTCAGCAGAAGGAATGCCAATTCGCCTGCAGGTGATTTAGTGTAGACTGTGTTTAAAGGAAAGATTTCTCTCTCTCTCTCTCTCTGTATATATATATATATATATATATATATATATATATATATATATATATATATATTTTCACGCAACTCAGAAATATTTCACAGGATGTCCAGAGTTAAAAAGAAGGAAAAAATTTTACAGAAGATTATTCTTCGAAATCATTCGCCGAACATCAACAAAAAAAAATAAATAAATAAAAACAAAATAAAATAAAATGATAATAATAATAATAATAATAATAATAATAATAATAATAACAATCTAATATTTTGAATCGACTAGTGTCGTAAAATGTTAAAATGAAAATATTTATCTTAGAATCTTTATTTTCAATAAATTTCTGCTCATTCTATTCACGAGTGAATAACAACAAATCATGTTGAAGGATGGCATCGAAGTATGATTGTTGTTGTGTTTTTTTTTTTTACGGTTTATCAACCTCAATAGGTTATTTAATGCCGACAAGATTTTTATTGCTGGTAATATTTTTTTTAAATGTATTGCATGTAACAACTTTTTCCCTCAAAAACTCGTTGCTCGTAACAATGTACTGCTGATATTAAAACCTATTTTTTCACTTTTATAATGCTTTGACCCCAGTTTGGGGGTTAACTATTTGCCCATTGCTTTAATATACTATATCTCATACATATATACATACATACATACATAGAGTGTGCGATGGATAAATTGTCGTCTAAATGAAGCAAAAATGAAAATAACACTGACATGTCATTTTAACAGATATACAGGGTGCAATGGATAAATTGTCGTCTAAATGACGCCGAAAGGAAAATAACACTGACGACTCATTTTAACAGATATACAGGCTGCGATGGATAAATTGTCGTCCAGATGACGCCGAAATGAAAATAACAGCGACATCTCATTTTAACAGATATATTTACCAAAATGAAACGAAAATATCTTGAACTACCAAAGTGTAAATGTATTCAATGAATAATAGTGGTAACCAACATTGTGTAAATGGTTGGCATAACAAGGATTAGGGGAGCTTGCAAAAAAGACAAACAATTTCTAAGAACAACAAAAGAACAGGATGTTGTTGGGAGTCATAATCGCCCAAGACCTGAAGGGACATCAAAAAAGAAGAAAGTCTGGGAATGATGATGAGAAAATAAACAATTAGTTGGCGGATCCTATCACTCAGCAGGTAAATCCACTAGAAATGTCCTCCAAACTGAAGACGTGCTTTATTCACGGACAAGTGATCGCCGAATAAACTGGTTCATACGCTAGGCTTTTCAGGTGAGACCGGTAACCACTTGTTTGTTTACACGATCGTTACATTTTCTATTTCCGATAAGTGTAGCGTTTGCGGGAAACCCGGTGTTTACAAGAATTGGTTATGCTTTCTTGGCGGGAAACCTCCTTTGAAATGTAAAGCGAGACGAAATCGATAAATAGTCGGAGAATGTAATGCTGGGAAAACAGTGTAACTCGAAGGGAATTGTTAATACTATAGCCTTGGATGGCAACTGGTCTAGGAGAAGGACAACTCTGAATTCAAAACCTGGGGAGGGTCGTTTGGGGACCTTGTGGCACTCGGTGCACCATGTCACTGTATTCGGCCCTTCAAAAAAGTGTGGATGATCCTGCACGAAACCTTCACCACTATAATCAAATCATATGTGCAATACTAAATCGAATTCACCCCAGGGAAGGCAGTAAAACAACCACTAAGACACAAGGAGCTAACGGGTGTGGAAGAATTATAAGACAGAAATATTACCCGAATGCAGAAGAAGTGTAATTAGGAAGACAGTAGATAGCGATTGACATTGCATTTAAATTTTCGTGGATTAAAGTTGGCTGGAAAGCATGGAGTCGGGAGGGAGTTCCACAAGCGAGAAGTGCAAGAAAAGAAACTGCTAGCATAGAATTTATGGTTATATCTAGCCCGCTATATATATATATATATATATATATATATATATATATATATATATATATATATAATGATATAGAGTGCCTGAGAAGTGAAGAAGAAAAGAAACTGTTATCATAGAACTTTATATATATATATATATATATATATATATATATATATATATATATATATATATATATATATATATATATAAAAGAAAAACAGACCACTTCAGGGTACCATTACAATAATTTATTTCACCAGAGCCCTTTTAAAAGGACGCCGGATCATCAGATAGCACTTCCAAAAATGAAATGAAACGAAAAATGAAATTAAAATTGATGGGTAGTGCAAGTTTTTGTAATTTAACAGGGGGTGTGAAAGGGATAGGTAAAGAGACATGGTAGATTATAGGAAGGGGTTAATTTCATATCTCTCTCAAGTGTACTTTATATTGGGGTAGGAGGAGTGACCAGACCGTGACCTATTTAGATGGTTAACTTAACGGAAATGATATATAGAAATGGGAGGGTAGTAGGGAGAAAAGAAAAAGGAAAAATGAAAAAGAAAGAGGAGACAAAAAACAGTAACACAGATATATACAAATGAGTGTTACAGCAAATAGAGAGAGGGAGAGGGAAGTAAATCGAAAGAGGCTGTAATTGGAATTTAACAATTTATGTAAAGGGTAGATTTCAATGCTTGATAGAAATTTTGATGTTTAAAATTTTGATGATTGCTATCAATTTAAATATTTAATTTTTCAAGCAAATAGTTTAGGGGCTTAATATAAGTTAACTACTATTTTTATTAACACATTTATAGAGAACATATTAAAGAAATATTTTAAATTATAATAGTTTATATACCCGACCAATCGTACTTTTTTAATATTGTAAAAAAAGTTACGCTAACATCTTTATTAGTTTTACTTTTAACCTAATTTATGAATGCAATTTTTCTTTTATTATATTTTTTTATTATATGGGTAAACTTCCTTACTTAAGGTTTAGGTTTCATTATGGAATAATATTTGAGGTTAATATTAAAGATATATATATCACAAACATATTCATGCAAATCCCATATATACATACGTTTACTTACATGCGCAAATACACACATACACACACGTGTAACAATATACACAAATGTTCATCTTTATTCATACATAAATTATATATAGATACATTTATAAATAATTACCTATATTTTAATATTTGAAATTTATTTAGATTTTTGTTAGGTGATTTCTGAAAAGCTTAATCATTAAAAAATTTTGTCAATATATAATGATATATAATGATATATATATATATATATATATATATATATATATATATATATATATATATATATATAAATGTATTTAAATAAAAAGAAAGAACAGTAAGATATATAATCCGGTGTTCTTGCAAAATTAAATTCTTGGCTTTTAACTTCCATTTTTGAAACATGGTTAGAACTGTGTAGCGGAAAAAAAAAACCATATTTTAAATCAATTAATTTATAATAATGATATATATATATATATATATATATATATATATATATATATATATAATGATAGGGAGTGCCACAAGTGAGAAGTGCGAGAAAAGAAACTGTTAGCATAGATCTTACGGCTACATCTAGCCAATTCGACTTGTAAACTGATAAGTTCTTGATGACAGTCTAGTACTGCGCTTAATTTCAAAAAGTTTAGGTACCATATCCTATAGCTCATCCATGAAAGAGGAAAAGGAAGTCTACCTTTCTGCGGAGGAATGGCAGGAACCTGCATCGGAGGAGATGCTGTTGTAGTATCTGTTCCTTGACGGCCGCCTCCTCTCTGCAGTGTGGACAGAATTATTTGATATGTTCCGTTGTTTGGTATTTGACTTGCTATGACTAGCTGAGACCAGAAAAGACCAGTGACCCGGGTGTCTTAACTCAGGTCTCCCACGTTATTAAAAACCTGATCTTGATCTGGCCTCAGTGGGGAGTAAAAGGTAAATATCGGCAACCTTACGGCGGTGGAAAAATGATTGAAGCCGAGATGCCAGATCAGGACCAATAATATTGCCGAGGGAAAAATTACGTAGTCTAAAGAATTTCGCGGCATTAATTACTTATGTGGCACCAAGAGACAGTGAGCAGATTCTTTTTAATGCAATGGCTAAAATCTTACCAACATAAGATACGCAGACGACACGGTACTGATAGCAGACACGGAAAAGAAACTACAAAATTTCCTACAGAAAGTAGCGAGGGAGAGCGAGAAGAAAGGACTAAGCATAAACTACAAGAAGATAGAATACATGATCATCCGTAAAAGGATGAGCCCAAAATGCGATTTGCAGGTCGGGGACACTAAAATCAAGCAGGTGCAGAAGTTTAAATATCTGGGAAGTGTTTTGACGGAGGACAGTAGGTGTGACGCTGAGATCCGAAGACAGATTGGGATGGCCAAGGAAGCATTCCAAAAGCTAGGGGAGAGTACTACGAAACAGGAGGATTACTTTGATGACAAAGAAAAAGTACTGAACTCTGACGTGATATCCGCCCTCTTATACGGCAGCGATTGTTGGGCGGTCTCTTCAAAGATGAAGAAGAGACTCGTGGCAAAAGAAGGTATGATTCTACAGAAGGATGCTAAGGATATCATGGACCGAGCGTGTGAGCAACGATGAGGTTTTGGAGAGGATAAAAACAAGGAGGAAGCTTATACTTAACATCAGAAAGAGACCACCTGAAGTTTCTGGGACACATAATGAGGAAGGAGGGCCTGGAGAATCTGATACTCACGAATCGAATAGGTGGCTTCGAAGTTTTTGGTCCCTATGTCGTATTGCGAATCAGGAGGATTTCTTGGGTAACAAAGAAAAGAATACTGAGTTGTTACGTGACATCTGTCCTCCTTTACGGCGGCGAATGTTGGACGGTCTCCTCAAAGATGAAGAAGAGACTCGAGGCAAAGGAGGTATGGTTCTACAGAAGGATGCTGAGGACATCATGGACCGAGCGTGTGAGCAACGATGAGGTTTTGGAGAGGATGCAGTTAAGGAGGAATCATATACTTAACATCAGGTAGAGTCAGATGAAGCTTCTGGGACACGTAATGAGAAAGGAGGGCTTGAAGAATTTGATACTCACAGGTCGAATAGAGGGAAAGAGAGACAAGGGGAAGCATCGCATGACATACTTGGCGGGCAGGTGGATCACAGAACTTGGTCTGGGGGAGTTGGCCGGGGCACGAAACTTGTTGAGAACTACAAGGGTTAGGGAGAAGTGGAGAGCCATGATCGTCTACGTCCTGAAAGGACACGGCACCCAAAAAGAAAAGAAGGTTAGGAAAAAAAGTGGGAAATGTACTAACAGGCAACAGAAAATCCGATTGCGTATAGAAATAACGATTAATGTCTTTCGAAAATTAAATAGAATATCAAAAGATATGGAAATATCGTAGGGGAATGATACATTTGATTTTTTTACGGCTTATCAACCTTTTGTGACATATTTACGTGGTTGTACCCTTAAAGAACTTACAAATTGTTGTGGATTCCGAGATGAAATTCAGTCTCCAATGAATGACAAACGCAAGAATTAGATATAAGAAATTAAATGTATTTACACAATAATACAATGGCTAATACTGTTAGTAAATCCAGGAACGCGGTTAGTAGCAATAATATACAGTGTAACCCGGATATAAGAGACCCGGATATAAGAGAGATTTTCTCTGGTCCCAACGTGTTCCCATATTTACCTAAACAAAATAGACCAAACCCGGATATAAGAGAAACCCGAATATAAGAGACTTCTTCTCCGGTCCCGACAACTCTCTTGTATCCGGGTTACACTGTATAGATATATACAGTCTCGAAGTAGGACTTCCTTAGAGTCGAGCGTGCTTGTAACTGTGACTTCTACAAGCGGTTACCTCACACTATTACTCTACCTCCAACTCAATCACAATCTCAATCTCTCTGTACTCTCATTCTGTATACTGACTGACACTGGGTATTTAATGGCAGCAGTCCAAGTAACACTCTGGTCGAGTCCACTTATATGAAAAAGGGGTGTCACCATAACACCCCCCTCCTTAGATCCCTTTTTGGAGGGAGTTAGTATTTTTGTCTCTTATGGTTGATAATCAGGGGTTCGACAAATTTCCTTTTCCTGTTTGACCTTCTCATTTCTGTGTCTTCCTGCGGTCTTTGGATCTCAAACGCTTCGAAGATTGTATCCATAGAATCGTCGTTTTCTCCGGTTGACGAGCTTGGTTCCTCAATCCGTCTTTTCTGTAATTGATCGATATGTCTTCTATGTGAAAACTTCTCGCCTTTTATTGTGTACATTAGATTTCCTAATCTATTGATTTCTGTGCCAGGCTCCCAGTACAAATAGATAAAGGTGGTACTCGAGTGTAAGGAACAGCAATACAGGCGTAGATAAAAGAAAATGAGGTTTATTGTAAAAGAGAACATACGTCTGAAAGAAATGGAAACAGTTAGCAGGCTAGCAATTCCCGAAGCCAGGATATTTGCCAACCGCCCCACGCGGTCAGATGTGACACAAGGCCGGATTTAACGTGAGGTATCCATGCCCGTAAGCTCGGGCAAAAATTCCCCGTAGATCCCATAAAAAACGGGTTCGGGTAGCTCTCTACCACCCCAGACGTGACAGGCCTTCGGTATAGCCTCGTTTGGGTTCCTCTCTGCCCGAAGGCAGAGAGTTCGACTAGCTTAGCTGGAGACGAATTCCAACTAATTGCCGAAGCCAAGACTCAAGTATTTCCTGTGCACATTATATATATTTACTGATATAGCCAGGCCACTGGAACATTCCATTACAACACCTCCCCACCAAGCTAATTTTCCCCATGAAATTTTGCTCAATATCTCTTCTTTTGGGGGTCAGGACATAAATGTTTGATTTTTTTCCTCTTCCTAATACTTTCCAGCTGAAAAATGTTTAATCATTTCACCCCAAGAAGGCAATAAAGCCCCTCAGACCCAAACAAATATCATTAGGGAGAGAGAACAATAAAAGTACAGGATTTGTCTATATTTCTGAAATGATCTGTTGTCCTCATTTTTATTGTTTTATTCACGACTTTTCGGTTGTTTGGGGATTCGATAGTTGCTCATAGCTGAGAACCTAGCAGACGCTACCACCTCGAGTTCGAGTGGAGCTGGGAACAACAGCAATTAAGTGGCGATTCCACGTTTCTCAAAACTTCCAATCTTCCGATCAGAGGCCTTGCTGCCGGTTGTAGTTTATCATCCTACCCAGGACGAATGGAGAGAGCTGGCTATGTACTCAGGCGCGCAAGGGATCCATAAAATAGTGGTTCTTAAGAAACTCCCCAAATGGAACTTCCTTCTTAATAATGCCATACAAGGGAATGAGGATGATTTTTTCTCTGTGGAAGCGGCCGTTAGCCGTGAAGCTCTTAACTAATAAGAATATAAAATGTAGTTTGTTGTTTTCAGAAAAATAGCGATAGCGTAGCGAGGACTTTGAGCCAGTTCGTCCGTGGGTTTCGGGTTCTAGAGCGAAAAATAATTCATCACCCAAAAGGCCACGAAGCCGCTTCTCAACTCTCAACTCTATGAAGACTGTGCAGCTCCAGTCTAGATATGGCAGCAGTTATTTTTTCTTTTTATCCTGGGGAGTGTCTACTATGAAACGAATGTCGATTAAGTTTGAGAATCCCTAATTCCAAGGTGTGTGGGGGGGAGAGAGAGATCGAGTAATGAGTGAATTTTTTGTCATTAAAATAAAGCCATTTTTTATTTATTTTTTTCTAATGTTCAAAAGAAATCGCAAAACCAACCCTAAACAGGAGAGAAGCTACTCTTGTTCCAAAAACCGTGGAGGAGTCTGAACCGGGCAATAGGCGAACTTATGTACTCCTATTATTATTATTTTTTTTATTTTTTTTTTTTGTTGTTTTGTGATAGATTCATAACCCAGTGGATTGATGTTACCTCGACATGGTGTAAAGACTAGCAAGCTTGTCTCACTAGAACAATTGTGACCGAGTAGTGAGTGTGTTCCTCACTGGGTACCCTGTACTTTCGGCCTTGTGCCACATCCAAGCTTAAAAACTCACCATAAACTAATGGGTTGAAGTAGCTAATTTGGGCCTTAAAACATGCTCTAATACGCATTTCATATGGCTTCAAATTTCCCCTCTAATTGGGAAAATTAATTTTTTTTTCTTGGGAACTTACAGCGCCCGAAGCTACCAGCTGTGTGGGCTCGTTGAACTTGCCATAATCTATTGATAGACTACATTTTTTAGCAGTTAGATCATACAGTCTATTGTTGCTAGCTGCAAAATTTTCCCCACATCTGTTCAAACCTCAAGGCCCCAAAAATATAGGCTCTTGCAAATATGGCTCTTGTATAGTCAAAGACCAAGAGTAAAGCGTTTCACGGTCCAGAGACTACGATCAAATTGTAGTATCTGTTCCGTGGCTTTGACCAGCTATGTCCTGCTAAGACAAGCTTTGTGACCGACCCAGCGTAAGCAGAGACTTGGAAATTTTTGACCAATGTCCCGTGTATTCGCGCTCGCGTTTTCCATGTTAAATAACCGACCTTGTGTCGCATTTTAACCCACCAGGGTTCAGTGGTAAATAACAAGAACAAGAGTAAGGTAATTATAGTTGCGACACAAGACAGCGATTCTTTTCCTCGTATCTTTAGTATGTAACGTATATATGTGTTCCATTTGAGGTCTGAGGACAGGGAATTGTCCCAAAACAAAACTGCTGTCATTTATTGACCATGAAGAACTTTTTTTCTGCTTTTCATCGGCATCACTGCCTGGTTTCCATATTTTGACAATTTTGTAAACTTTTATAATTTTTTCACTAAAAAAAAGATTTATTCTGAAATGTATTTATTTATAAAATGATAAATAATAAATCTTTATAAAAGATAAATAATAAATATCGTATTGTATTTGGTTCACATATAGTTATAGTCTTTTAGACATTGCCGAGGGAGTCAAAGGTGAATGCAGTAATAGCGATGTCAAGAAAATAGGTGTGATTTTGACACACCATTTTTTGGGAGTTGGATTGGTTTGGTTTACGGCATATCGGCCTGAGGATTATTTAATGCCGACAATTTTTTTTTAATTGATGGAATATCTTCTTTTTTTTTCCAAAATGTGTTTCTGGTAATTTTTCTTTTCTTCCAAAATCTATTTCTAGTAATATTTTTTCTTCAAAAATATATAGCTGGTAATATCTTTTGTTTTTGTTTTGTTTTTTTCAAAATTGTATTTCTGGTAAATTTTTTCTTCCAAAATCTATTTCTAGTAATATTTAATCTTCAAAAATATATAGCTGGTAATATCTTTTGTTTTTTTTTCAAAATTGTATTTCTAGTAATTTTTTTTCTTCAAAAATCTATTTCTATTAATATTTTTTCTTCAAAAATGTACAGTTGGTAATATCATTTTTTTTTTCAAAAATGTACTTCTGGCAATTTTTTTCTTCCAAAATCTATATCTAGCAATATTTTTTCTTTAAACTATATAGCTGATAATATCTATTTTTCTTCAAAAATGTATTTCTCTTAACTTTTTTTCTTCCGAAATCTATTTCTAGTAATATTTTTTCTTTGAAAATGTATAGCTGGTAATATCTTTTTTTTTTTCAAAATTGTTTTTCTGGTAATTTTTTTTCTTCAAAAATCTATTTCTATTAATATTTTTTCTTCAAAAATGTATAGTTGGTAATATCATTTTTTTTTTTCAAAAATGTACTTCAGGTAATTTTTTTCTTCCAAAATGTATATCTAGCAATATTTTTTCTTCAAAAATATATAGCTGGTAATATCTATTTTTATTCAAAAATGTATTTCTGGTCATTTTTTTCTTCCAAAATCTATTTCTAGTAATGTTTTCTCCTAAAAAATGTATAGCTGGTTATATTATTTTTTTCAAAAATGTATTTCTAGTAATATTTTTCCTTCAAAATTTTTAACTAGTAATATCATATTTTTTCTTTGTTTTTTTTTCAAAAATGTATTTCTGGTATATCTTTTTCTTCCGAAATCTATTTATAATAAAATTTATAACTAGAAATATCTTTTTTTTTTCTTTCTTTTTTTTTTTTTTTTTCAAAAATGTGTTTCTGGTACTTTTTTTTCTTCCAAAATCTATTTCTAGTAATATTTTTTCTTCAAAAATATATAGCTAGTAATATCTTTTTTTTTTTTTTTCAAAAATGTATTTCTGGTAATTTCTTTTCTTCCAAAATCTATTTCTATTAATATTTTTTCTTCAAAAATGTATAGTTGGTAATATCATTTTTTTTTTTTTCAAAAATGTACTTCTGGTATTTTTTTTCTTCTAAAATCTATATCTAGCAATATTTTTTCTTCAAAAATATATAGCTGGTAATATCTATTTTTCTTCAAAAATGTATATCTGGTCTATTTTTTTTTCTTCCAGAATCTATTTCTTGTATTTTTTTTCCTAAAAAATGTATAGCTGGTAATATCATTTTTTTTTTCAAAAATGAATTTTTGGTAATTTCTTTTCTTCCGAAATCTCTTTCTAGTAATATTTTTTCTTTAAAAATGTATAACTGGTAATATCTTTTTTTTTTCTAAAATGTATTTCTGGTAAATTTTTTTCTTTGAAAATCTATTTCTAGTAATATTTTTTCTTCAAAAATTTATAACTGGTAATATCTTCTTTTTTTTTTTTTAAAAATGTATTACTGGTAAATTTTTTCTTCCAAAATCTATTTCTAGTAATATTTTTTCTTCAAAAATGTATATCTAGTAATATCTTTTTTTTTCCCCAAAAAATGTATTGCTAGTTATAATTTTATTTACAGATTATTTTTAGTATTAAAAATATTTTTACACTTTCATAGTGTTTTGACCACGGTATGGAGGTTAACTATTTGTCCATACCAGGGACCCTATACCATCCCTAGCCAAGGGTGGACCTGAGAACACCAAGAATAAAGAGGTGGTTCCACGCTCCTGAAAACCTGGTTTCGTTTCGTTTAGTTTGGTTAGTTTTACGGCATATCAACCTCAATGGGTTATTTAATGCAAAAGTTTTCATTGTTGGTAATATTTTTTTCTTCAAAAATCTATTTCTGGTAATATTTTTTTCATCAAAAATCTATTTCTGGTAATATTTTTTTCTTCAAAAATCTATTTCTGGTAATATTTTTTTTCCAAAAATCTATTTCTGGTAACATTTTTTCTTCAAAAATCTATTTCTGGTAATATTTTTTTCATCAAAAATCTATTTCTGGTAATATTTTTTCTTCAAAAATCTATTTCTGGTAATATTTTTGTCTTCAAAAATCTATTTCTGGTAATATTTTTGTCTTCAAAAATATATTTCTGGTAATATTTTTTTCTTCAAAAATATATTTCTGGTAATATTTTTTTCTTCAAAAATCTATTTCTGGTAATATTTTTTCATCAAAAATCTATTTCTGGTAATATTTTTTTCTTCAAAAATCTATTTCTGGTAATATTTTTTTCTTCAAAAATCTATTTCTGGTAATATTTTTTTCTTCAAAAATCTATTTCTGGTAATATTTTTTTCTTCAAAAATCTATTTCTGGTAAGAATTTTCCTTCGCTGGTAATATTTTTTTTTCAGAAAATGCATTGCTAGTAATATTTATTTTTTAAAAAATATATTGCTGGTAATAATTCTTTTACAAAGTTTTTCTGGTATTAAAACTGGTCTTTACACTTTCATGACGCGATTTGAGGGGTTAACTATATACCCATAGCTGGGACACTAACAGTTGGTACCACCCCGGGTCAGGTTGGACCTGGGAACATAAGCAATTAAGAGGTGTTTCCAGGGTCCTCCAAGCCTCCTGATCAGAGGCCTTGGTATTGGACGTAGTTTATCGCCTTACCCAGGACGTGGATGTAGTTTATCGTCATACCCAGGACGCTTTTTTTGAGGGTACGAATGTTAAACTTTTTCAGTTTTTTTAGTTAAATCGTGAGGAATCCAAACGCCGTATCGATTTACATAGAGTAAGTGTTTACAATTTTTTTTTTACAACGCTCCAATCAGACATTTGTGCATTTCGGCGATGTCCCATGTCGTGCGAGCTTGGATATTTTTACTTATTGTTTTCGATTTGGTCATCATCAAGGACAATTTTGGATTTAATGGAACCATTTCCAGCAGCCTCTCAGCTATGGCAGTAGCCCCATAAATAGCATCTGTCCTCTTTTTATTGATTATTTTTTCCTTTCCGGAAAAAAAAAGCGACAAATAACAAAAACAAGTCTCATTTTCCTCCATTTTTATTTTTAATGTTAAAAGCATTTAACATACACAATCCACGATTCGTATAGAAAAAGACTTTACTTTTATAATTATGGATTTAATGTCAGAAATTTCAGTCAGGTGTAAAAAGAAATACTATTTTCAAACGCCACCAACTGAAAAACGCTAGGAATATTTTATTCTAAAGCGATACAAAAAAAAGAAAGAAAGAAAGAGAGAGAAAAAGAGAGAAAGAAAGAAGAGAAAAGAAAGAAAAAAAGAAAGAGAGAAATAGAAAGAGGAAAAAGAAAGAGGAAAAAGAGAGACAGAAAGAAAGAAAGAAAAAAGGAAAAAGAGAAAAGAAACAAAGAAAGAAGAGAAAAGAAACAAAGAAAGAAAGAATGAAAGAAAGAAAGAGGAAAAGAAAGAAAGAAAGAAGGAAAAAGAAAGAAAGAAAGAAAGAGAGATAAAGATAGAAAGAAAGAAAAAGAAAGAAATAGAGAAAAGACAGAGGAAAAAGAAAGAAAAAAGAAAGAAAGAAAGAAAGAGAGAGAGAAAAAGAGAGAAAGAAAAAGAAAGAAATAGAGAAAAAGAAAGAGGAAAAAGAAAGAAAGAAAGAAGGAAAGAAGGAAAGAGAGAAAAACAAAGAGAGAAAAACAAAGAGGAAAGAAAGAAAGAAAGAAAGAAAGAAAGAAAGAAAGAAAGAAAGAAAAAGAAACAAGGAAAGAGAGAAAGAAAGAGAGAAAAGAAAGAAAGAAAGAAAGAAAGAAAAAGAAAGAAAGAAAGAAAGAAAGAGTGAAAAGAAAGAAAGAAAGAAAGAGTGAAAAGAAAGAAAGAAAGAAAGAAAGAAAGAGAAAGAAAGTGAGAAGAAAGAAAAAGAAAAAAGAGAGAAAACGAGAAAGAATGAGTGAAATAGAAAGAAAGAAATAGAGAGAGATAACGAAGGGAAGAAAGAAAAAATAAAGAAAGAAAAAAAAGAAAAAAGAAAAAAGAAAGAAAGAAAGAAAGAGAAAAAGAAAGTCAATAAAAGGAAACTAGATAAAGAAAAAAATTACAAGTTAAAAAGTGAGAAAGAGAGAATCAACAGAGACATAACGGAACCTTGAAAGACAGTAAGGGGAAATAAATAAAAAAAAAAGAGAAAAGAAAGAAGAAAAGAGGGAAAAGTAAAGAACAAAGAAAATAAAAGGAGCGGCAGAAGACAACAAAGAAAAAGATAATGAGAAAAGAAAGAAAACATTGAGAAAAAAAAAAAAGAGATTAAGAGAATGAAAAAAAAACGATATAAAATGAAACAAGAAAGAGCGGAAGGTCTAAAACAATCAAGGAAGGCGGGAAATGGAAAAGTGAAAAACTTAACAAGAAAGAAAACGTGAAGCAAGGAAATTATAAAGGATTGAAGTGAGAAGGAAAAGGAAAAAGAAACAAAAAAAAAAAAGAAAAACGAAACGCAAAAAGAAAGAGAAAGAGAAAGAAAGTAAGTATAATTGAATCGGGAGAGGCAGACAAAAAAAAGAAGAAAAATGGAGATGATAGGAAAACATAGTAAATTATGAAGTAAAGAAAGAAGGCAGAACCATAAAACAAAAAGACAGAGAAAAGAGAAGCAGACAGAAAATAGTAATGAAAAGAGGAAATAAAGAGAGAAAAAAAATAATTCAACTAATTGCAGTAGAAAAAGAAGAGGGAGAAAGGAGGAAGAAGAAGAAACGGAAGAAGAGGAGGAAAGAAAATGTAACAAAAAAATAAACAAAGTAAAAATAGAAAAAAAAAAAAATAACCAAAAACTCAATAAGTCATTAATGCATCACAATGAAGACTTTCTTTTTGTTTTTTAATTCTTAAAATACGAATCACTAAAATGACCATAATTTTTTAACTGATTTCTAATTATAAAATGGATCCGTAATTATGTTAACAACATTATTTGTGTGAAAACGAAAAGAAAAAAAAAGACACACAGCAAATAGAATTAAATAAAAATAAAATTTTAAATTTTCAGGAAACAAATTGGTATCGACGAGAGTGAATTACTTCGCTAGGGAACGCCAATAAATGCCCTTCCTTTCATAGTGAAACCTCCTGGGGTTTTCATTTTCTTTCTCCGCAGAAAAAGACAATTCACTTAGACACTATTATAACAACGTTTAGACAAAGAATATGTTGACAGAAATGTGGAAGTGTTTAGTATCAACAGACGTACGAATGGTGTATTGCCTGGTATTTACTAAGATCGTTACACTCTTACCATTATCGAGATTTTCACCAACCAGCAGCCACCGAATATCGTAGCCCTGTGCCAAACGAGACTATGTTAATAGTAATCTTTTATCTTAAATAACACAACAGTCCTCAAACAAGAGCCTATTGATTCGCTGATAGGAAATTTCCAATCGAATTTTTATTTCCATGGCAAGAATTCTGAAGAAAAATTCCAATGGATAGCGGTTCGGAATGCGAAATCTGAGTGCCAAGTTCGAATTTCAATCGGGTTCGTGACATTCACTTACACGCAAATATCATAAGGAAAGATAGGAACCCATCCCTTCTCGCCCCAGCTATGGGTTAAATATATCTGGATACAACAAAAATTGTTAACATTATTTACATTATTCGGAATATTTTCCTCATCTTTGTCGCTATATTTATTACAACATTTTGGCCGTTGTTCGCTCCGGTCTTCTTCAGGTGGTTGGAATGTCGAAATGAACCCTTTATTTCGCTCACTGGAGTAGACTGTTCTAGTTCCACGTGCCATGTTTTTTAATGGATGCCAGTTATCAGTTATCTCCTGTTAATTTCTCTCTGAAAGTTCTCTACATGGAACAGTGGATAAAGGCGTTGGTTAGTGACAGGACCCAAAGAGTGTGAGTTCAATACCCGGTTAAGGCAGTGGAAAACTTTGCAATAAATATGGCGACAAAGATGACGACAAAAGTCGGAATAATGTAAATAATGTTAACAATTTTTGTTGTATCCAGATATATTTAACCCATAGCTGGGGCGAGAAGGGATGGGTTCCTATCTTTCCTTATGATATTTGCGTGTAAGTGAATGTCACGAACCCGATTGAAATTCGAACTTGGCACTCAGATTTCGCATTCCGAACCGCTATCCATTGGAATTTTTCTTCAGAATTCTTGCCATGGAAATAAAAATTCGATTGGAAATTTCCTATCAGCGAATCAATAGGCTCTTGTTTGAGGACTGTTGTGTTATTTAAGATAAAAGATTACTCTTAACATAGTCCCGTCTGGCACAGGGCTACGATATTCGGTGGCTGCTGGTTGGTTAGGGTGGGGGTCGGAGCTTACAACGGCCGAAACGTTGGAATAAATATGGCGACAAAGATGAGGACAATAGTCCGAATAATGTAAATAATGTACATAATACATCATCTCAGAAATATAGACAAAAATTGTTAATGTAATATTCACTCACCAAATGTGGTATTCTGAGAATCTAAAATATGACAATTTTCTAAGTTTCGTTTAAATCCGGTGAAACTATAGAGTTCCAAGATAGGCTCGAACTCGCTATCCCGTCGTAATATATCTTACTAGTCAATACACCACGTTGAAGTACCCAGCAAAATCTGAAATATTCCCGCTTTAAATATCTCAGAAAGGGTTGATAAGTTGTAAAAAACAAATCAATTATCCAGAGTTTCATAGTTAAGAGATGCCACGCCATTTACACAGGGAAGACTTAATACCGTTCTTTTCGTATTCCATTGGTTTGGACAGCGGTTCCCAAAATTTTGGGGTCATCGCCCACTTTCACGTGGAAACATTTTCTACCAGCGACCTGTATAGTAAATATTCAAAAGCATACCAAAATTGTTTGGTAAAAGTTTGTTACTGGCTCGTAAACTGAATTTATGATGTAGTAAAAAAAATCCCAAAAGGAGTATGGAAAAAATATTTGAGGATGGGCCCTCAACTCACGTGGACGACGCCGGCTGGGGGAGGGTCGGAGTGACGGTGAACTAATTCAAAGCATCGAATCCAAGACCTGCGCGTGACCGGAATTTATGTCATTTTTTTTACCGGAAGGAGATGTCCACAGCTCCGCCTCTCGTTGTATATAAGACTTACCTTCTTGTTTCAGCGGGAGACATTGTGAGACTCGAAAATAGCTTAGGTTAGGGTTGTTTTTTTTGTCTTTTAGTTTCTTCCTTTAAGTTAACTTAGCTAGTAGATGTATGCACATTGTCCTTCCCCGTTTTATTTCTGTCCCCACTTTCCTTAAGTTAATTCCCCCTCCCCCGTCAGGTATCCCGAAGCGTCAGTTGTCTGATGGGTGTGGGACGCCTTTCGATTTCCGGAGTGTGTTTCGTAATTGTTTTAGTGTTGAATCAGTGGGTGTTTAAGTGAATGGACGATTGAATGTTGTGTATTATTAAAATTCTGCATTGATTTCGTCCAGTTAAATGAGGTTTCTGTCACATTTAAGGAATGTGTTTTGTTTTGTTTTTTTTTATTACTAACACTATTTTATTTAGTTTCTTGGAAATAGATTTTTATTCATATTGTAAATACATATTAGGGTTTAGATTTTAAATTGTTATTTTTGCCTCTCCCCAGAGAAGAGAATTGTACATATGGGGACTAGTTAGGTCCTCATAAAGACGTTCAGGTATTATGATGGTTGTAGTTAGAATGGTAAATAAGAAAGCGTTTTTTTGAAGAAAAACATTACCAGCAATGAAAATTTTGTTGGCATTAAATAACCCATTGAGGTTGATATACAGTAAAACAAAACAAACAAAACCAATATATACTTAGATAGATAGATAGATAGATAGATAGATAGATAGATAGATAGATAGATAGATATTAGTATGATGAGATAGATAGATAGATAGATAGATAGATATCAGTATGATGAGATAGATAGATAGATAGATAGATAGATAGATAGAAAGAAAGAAATAGACTGAAATAGATAGATAGATAGATAGATAGATATAAATAGACTGAGACAGATAGATAGAATAAAAGAAAGAAACAGACTGAAATAGATAGATAGATAGATAGATAGATAGATAGATAGAAATAGACTGAGAGAGATAGAATGAAAGAAAGAAAGAAAGAAAGAAACAGACTGAAATAGATAGATAGATAGATAGATAGATAGATAGATAGATAGATAGATAGATAGATAGATAGATAGAAACATTACCATCAATAAAAATCTTGTCGGCATTAAATAACCCATTGAAGTTGATATGCCGTAAAATTAGATAGATAGATAGATAGATAGATAGATAGATAGATAGATAGATAGATATTAGTATGATGAGAGAGATAGATAGATAGATAGATAGATAGATAGATAGATAGATAGATAGATAGATATTAGTATGATGAGATAGGATCAAACTGAAATAGATAGATAGAAAGAAAGAGACTGAAATATATATATATATATATATATATATATATATATATATATATATATAATTATTATCTATACTTAGGTATATATATATATATATATATATATATATATATAGATAGATAGATAGATAGATAGATAGATAGATAGAAAAAAAATCTTTATCAGCAATAAAAATGTCGGCATTAAATAACCCATTGAGGTTGATATGCCATAAAACAAACCAAACCAAACCAAGCAGATGACTGCCCTTTTATCCATCCACCTATTTGGCCTTTTTGTCACATTTTGTATACATTATAAGAATAAATATTGGTATTCTGAGACTTTCATGACGATTAGGAAGGAGGCATTATCTAAGCAGAGGTTCAGGTTCCCATAATACGAAATAGGATTATTGGTCTCGTTCTTCATGCGAATTGCCCAGTCACAGAACAAGCTCATCTAACTTTGTTACCCTTGACCTGCCTTATTTATCCTTTGGTATTTCCCGTTCTAATCAACCTTGTTTTTGTTTTTTTTACCCACATTTCCTCAAGATCGATGGCTTTTTTCGACATATGGCCACAAAAAAAAAAAAAAAATGAAAAAGGAGTATCAAAGAGACAATTTTTTTCTCCATCGATACCGCTATTATTTTAACTACCTTCACTCCTCAGCAATGCTTGTTTTAAAAAAACAGATGATTACAAATTTAATAAAAGCTAAACATCTTTATAATAAAAGCTGGCGGGGGGGGGGGGTCTTAGGGACGGCAGGATAATTCAAAGCATCGAAGGCACGATCTGCGCATGTGCAAAATTTTGAGATTTTTTTTTTTTACCGGAAGTAGATGTGCGCAGGTCTGCCTCTCACTGTATATAAGACTTACCTTTTTCCTTTAGCGATAGGCATTCCTAGATCTTCAAGACGATGAGGAAGGAGGCATTATCTAAGCAGAGGTTCAAGTTCACAGAAAATGAAATTTACTCTGAGGATTATTAATCAAGTTCTTCGTTCGAATACGCTCATCTACCTTTGTTACCCTTGACCTGCCTTAAATATCTTTTAGTATTTCCCTTTCTAAACGGTTTCTTACACATCTTTTCTTCCTTGAGTTACATGGCTGCTTGAATGACCTGATCCATCTTGGTTACTATATATATATATATATATATATATATATATATATATATATATATATATATATATATATATATATATATATATATATATATCTTTTATATTTATAATTGATTGATATATCCCTTTTTTTCAATATGGTAGTATTATATAAAGAGGTTAACTTAAGCGTTAATTGCCTAAGTCAGTTATGTGATACACGCTTAAGCGATCATGTATCTTTCAATACATGACTGACGAGGCAGATTTTTTTCTGCGGTAGACCAGTTGCCATGCAAGGCTATAGAACCCGGTCTGTCCTGCTATTTACCCATAATTAGGTAAGGCGAGGGAGAGGAAGAGAATTCATACCTTTTCCAAGGATATTATCACATAAGTGAATATAACGGATTCGACTGGAAAGTCAGTCAGTTATCTGTCATGCGTGATACACACTTAGGCGATCATGTATCTTTCGATACATGACTGACGAGGCAGATTTTTCGCTGCAGTATGTTGCCATTTCTTTCTACGGTAGACCAGTTGCCATCCAAGGCTATCGAACACGGTCTGTCCTGCTATTTACCCATAGCTGGGGGGTGGAGTGAAGAAGAGGATTCATACCTTTCCCAAGGGTATTAGCACCTAAGTGAATCTAATGGATATGACTGGAAAGTCAGTCAGTTATGTGTCATGCGGGATACACGGTTAGGCGATCATATATCTTTCAATACATGACTGACGAGGCAGATTTTTTCTGCGGTAGACCAGTTGCCATCCAAGGCTATAGAACCCGGTCTGTCTTGCTATTTACATATAACTTTGAAGAAAGGATTCATACCTTTTCCAAGGTTATTAGCACATGTGAATGTAATGGATTAAACTGGAAAGTCAGTGCCATGCGTAATACACGCTTAGGCGATCATGTATTTTCCGATACATGACTGACGAGGCAGATTTCTTTCCCCGCAGGAGGTTGCCATTTCCTTCTGCAGTAGACTAGTCGCCATCCAAGGATATTGAACCTGGTCTGTCCTGGTATCTGTTAATTAATAATTAAATAATAATTATTATAATTTTAGAACTATATTACCTAATAATATACAAGAATATAACATTTTTTGATGTTTTGTTTTTGTGTAATAATACATAATTATAATGTTTACATAGGCTCAGTTTTATATATTTATTTTAATCAATTGGTATGATGATTTATGAAGTATTTAGAAATTTATTAATATTGTAGGTCTTTTTAATATATTGATATGTGGTGTAAGTATTAGTACATAATATTGATATGTAGTATTTAAGTGTATTTTACTGATGTATATATTGTATTATATTGGTTGATGAAGTGGTATTTGAAAATTTATCTTAGTATAATATTTATAAATATTTTATTAATAGTCATTGGGATTTTTATGTAATATATAATATATTTTTTAAAATTTGTTTACTATTAATTAATTAATCAATATATTTAATTATTTATTATATAGTGTTATCTTATAAAATTTATTCTAAAGGCACATTTTCTTTCACTTTATTCTAAAGACACTTTTTCTAATTTTAGTGTAGATTTTTCTTTTATTTAATCTTCCTCTTATTGGTTCATATGTATTAGATGATAAATAGTATTTTTTCAATGTAGATCGGAATTATTTAATATAGATTTAAATTTAAATATGTTGATTTAAATGTCGATGTTAGATTTTTTACTTCTTCTTTATTGATAATTATAATCATTTCAGCGTATTAATTTCAATTTCTATATTTTTCTCATTATTTTTCTGATATATTGTTTATTTTAATATATCTTTAATTCTGAATTAACTCCCTTTCATATAAATTGGTTTATCTCTTTATTTAATATAATATTATTTTTGTTAATAGATTTATGAAGGTTTTCTGAACTGTCTTCTGTTTGCTACTGGGTATAAAATAAATAGGTCATTTTTTTTCTCTTTTTTCTCCCCCTTATTTTCTATACTTTTCTCTCCTAACTACGTCTCATATCCAGACTTAGACTATTTCCTTGTTTTTATTTGCTCTCTTTTTTCGATTTTTCTTTTCTTCTTCTGTTTGGTCAGACAAATAATTTATCATCCATTGACTGGTTTGAAAAATCCTTGTAAATTTTATTTCAATTTACAAGGTGAGAATGAACGCTAAACCAATATAATCTTAATTCTTATTGTATAAAATATGTTGCTCTGTTTAACTAAAAACGTTGAGATCTATGTGTGAATCATTTTTAATATTTTATATTGTATTAATAGGATTCACGTGGATTATATACCAACGGATTATATATATATAGGTAACTATACTCGTCTCGAAAAACCTTCGAATTTTTGATTTGCCAATAATCTGGAATGAAAAAAAGGTTTTAAAAAAAAAAAGACTAGGAACATGAAAGTCGATGCGATTTTTTTCGACAGACTTTCATGTTCCTAGCTCTTATATATATATATATATATATATATATATATATATATATATATATAATTAAGTTATGAAAAAAACTTGGTAATCCGTATGGGTCGTCTCTAAACTCGACTATGTCTCTCAAACCACTCCTCATTACCCCCTCTGTTAAATTACAAAAACTTACACTACACATCAAAAGTATAAATTCTCATTTCATTTCGTTTCGTTTCATCTTTTGGAAGTGCTATCTGATGATCCAGAGTCCTTTAAAAGGGCTCTGGTGAAATAAATTATTATAATGGAATCTTAAAGTGGTTATTTTTTCTTTAAAATATCTATCTATCTATCTATCTATGTATATATATATATATATATATATATAAATAATTATTTATTCGAAAATTATAACATAAATATGTTATAAAATCGCTACAAAAACAGACACTTTTTGTGTCTTATCAAGTCATTGCGTTGAAGGTTTTTCATTCAACACTATCACTTGATAAGACACCGGATATGTTGAAACAAAATGACTATCTTTGTAGTGATTTTATAACATATTTTGTTATAATTTTCGAATAAATATTTATATTTGCTCTACTCTGTATTGAGCACTCTTTTAAGAATCGTATTTTTTGGTTATTGGAATTTATTCTGTATAAACTAATCCTATACTTGGATATTGGATATATATATATATATATATATATATATATATATATATAAACACGTTTTACTGAATAATATAGACATATGCTATCTACTTATCTTTATACTGATCCTTTCGAACAAGTTTCTTGATGTTAAGGAAGGAAGGTGTCGTAGTTTTAGTCAACGCAAGTATTTCGATTTTCTCTAAGATCATCTTTAGGGGTAAATTACAAAGACAGACTTATTGTAATTGCGGTAAAATCTGCAATCCGTTGTGATGGTGTTTTTAAAAACACGCGCGAACGTGATCTGCAATCATTTTAAATTTATCTGTTATAGTTATGTAGTCTTATACTTCATTTGCCAGGTACAAGTTCTATTGTACAACATCTAAAAACACATTCCTGTCCGCCTTCAACAACACCAATATAGTACATCATGAAAATAATAAACAAAACCTTCAAATTCTCGAGGCCCTCCCGATGAAATCAAGAAACTAACACTCAACAACATTTATTACGAATATAGCAGCAATATATTGAAGTGCATAGAATATTTAATGCCATTTTACATTTCTACCAATTATCAGTCAGCTCCCTTACATTGAAACGTTTGTTTTCACAAAAACTTCAGTAACTTCACCGGATAAATTTTAAAATAATTATAGCTCTCCATATTATTCAATGAAACATGTTAGAATGAAGATATGCAGCCTAAATACACACACACACACACACACACACACACACACACACACTACACACACACACATATATATATATATATATATATATATATATATATATATATATATATATATATATATATATATATGCATGCATGCACGGTGAAGTAATGGATAGCGGCTTGAATTGAGGATTCGGAGAGCCGAGTTCGAATTCCAGTCGAATTCATTACATGCACTTATGTGCTGATACCATTGGGAAAGATGTGAATCCTCTTCTTCTCCATCCAGCTATGGGTAAATAGCAGGACAGACTGGGTTTTATAGCCTTGGATGGCAACTGGTCTAGGAGAAGGACAACTCTGAATTCAAAACGTGTGGATGATCCTGCACGAAACCTTCACCACTATAATCAAATGATATGTGCAGATGTCTGGCTGTCGGTTTCCTGGGAACTGATCTGCTTCAACCTCATATGTCGAATTCGACGGGAGAGTCAGTATATATATATATATATATATATATATATATATATATATATATATATATATATATATATGTGTGTGTGTGTGTGTGTGTGTTGTATATATACATATGTCTAGATTGGTTTTATAGATAGATCTATATATTTATATCTAGATGCATTGTCTTTATAGACCTGTCTAGATAGGTCTCTCTATATATATATTGTATGATATTATTTAAAAACTTGGATATGTAAGTGTTTGTATATTTGCTTATATGTATTGCGTGAAATTTTAATCTTTAGCTATTTATTTATTCTTATTCGTTTTACTGACAGAATAAAAAATTGACAACCTATTTTATGAAGTCTTTTCTATTATTAGAATGTTTTCACATATGACTCTTTAATTATATTTGTCCAGTTCTTATATTAATATGTTGTAGATCAGGGGGGTCAGTTTAGTACATAATTACAATATAAAACAGATCCCCCACTTTATGTCCATCAGAATCCTATGAATACTTATAGTCTACTGATAGCATTAAAACTGGCACCCTATTTTATGAAGTCGTTTCTATTATTAGAATGTTTTCACATGTGACTCTTTAAGTATATTTGTCGTTTTATAATATTAATATGTAGAAATATCTGAGGGATCAGCATAGTACTTAATTACAATAGAAAACAGAACCCTCACTTTGTATCCAGTAGAATCTTATATTAATACTAATGGAGTTAATTACATCGAAATTGACAGCCTACTTTCTGATTTCCTTTCGAATATTAGAATGATTTCACATGTAGGTTTTTAATTATATTTGTCCTTTTATTATATTAATATGTAATAATCCTGAGGGATCAGTTTAGTACTTAATTGCAATAGAAAATAGATCCTTCACTTTATGTCCATTAGAGTCTTATATTATTTCGAGTCTACTGATAACATCGAAATTGACAGCCGATCTTATGAAGTCCTTTCTATTATTAGAATGTTTTCACATGTCACTCTTTAATTATATTTGTTCAGTTCTTATATTAATATGTAGTAGTTCTGGGGGATTAGTTTAGTACTTAATTACAATAGAAAACAGATCCCCCACTTTATGTCCACAAGAATCTTATATTAATAACAGTCTTATATTACTGATATCAAAATTGCTGTGGCCACCTTGTGTAAATAAAATTATGATTGCGGAGAAACTGGATCTGTCTGCCTTGAAAATCAGCATTTGGATTGATTTTTTTAAAAGATGTTTTGAACCCCCTCTCTTTTTAATTCTGCTTTAGTTGTCTTTGCTAAGTGTAAAGAACATTTCAGTGTGTCCTGAGTTTAATAGGATGTATGAGATTTACACGGTTAAAAGTTTATCACAATTTTTTTTTTTTTTTCTTTTTTTTATTTCTTTTTTTTTTTTATGGGGTGAAAATTTCATCACCTAACATCGAACTATTGACAAAAGAAGAAAACTATTTTTCTTTTTTTTTTTTTTTACTTCTTTTTATCAAATTGAATCTTGAGACAAATATTGCCCCTGGAGATTTTGAAATTATTCGTTCAAATGTTCATCCGGCCAGGAAATCGATAGAGATCAACCAATCAGAAACCACCTTTTTTCCTAGCCAAAACAACAACAACAACAACAACATCAACAACAAAAATGTCCTAGCAGAGAAAAATGTTTTAAAACATTCTTTGATGATCTTTAGCGTGGCAATGTGTATCCCTGAGGTGCAATATAAAATGTAAAGGTTAACTCAGTTTTCTGCGTGTCACGTGGACACCCGAGAGGGATATCAGAACACAGCGGTTCTCAACTTTCTGTAGCGTCAAAACTTTTTTTTTTTCTTCGTTTCATCAGAAAACTTAATTGAGAAGCCTCGAAACTTGATTTTGTATACACCCAGTATAACCAATATATATATATATATATATATATATATATATATATATATATATATATATATATATATATATATATATATATATATATAATTCAATTAAATTTAAAATACAATTTCAGATAAACTTGTACACATCAAACTTCTTGATATTTACAAATCTCCGGACAAACTGTCAACATTCAACTTCAGTATTTGGAACTGAATTGATAAAGAATTTTGCTGAGAATAGATTATTATTATTATTATTTTTATTTTCTTCGATTTCTGGCGTTTACACATTTCTTTCCGGGTCCCGCCCAGGGACCTAAGGTTAGAAATGGCATCATGACACTTTCCACTGACAAAAAAAAAAAAATTACATAGATAAAGCCCTGTTGGCACCCACTGAATATAAAACCCGACATGACAGAGTGGGCCAATATCTGCACTGGAAAATCTGCAACTTCTACGGGAAGGAAACTGAAAGAAACTGGTATGAACACCACCCAGACCCGGTTACGGAGATAGGACCTGTTACAATTCTATGGGACTACACAATACACACTGACAGAACAATCAAGGCCAATCGGCCAGATATTGTTATTAAAGACCACAAACAAAAACGGTGCCTCCTTATTGAGATGGCAGTCCCTGCTGACTGTATCTTTGAAGATATTCAAAAAGTTGTCAAAATATAAGGACCTTGAAATAGAAATCTCGAAAATGTGGCATATGGGAACATCAACAATCCCTGTTGTAGTTGGAGCCCTAGGACTTGTTGGAAAAGATTGCAGTAGACTAATTGAAGGGATTCCTGGAAGTCCATGCCTCAAGGAGATACAAAAAATTGTTCTCACAAGTACAGCCCACACTTTACGAAGGGCTTTATCTATGTAATTATTATTATTATTATTATTATTATTATTATTTCCTTTAATTGCTGGTGTGTACTCATTTCTTTCCGGGTGCCGACCAGAGACCAAAGGTCATAAATGGCATCATGACATTTTCTACTGAGCAATTTCGAAAAAAAAAAAAACCAACAAAAAAACAACATATTTTACATAGATGAAGCTCTTTGTACGTTGTGGGCTGTACTACTGAGAACATTTTCTTTGTATTTCTTTAAGGCATGGCCTGCCAGGAATCTCTTCAATAAGTCTACTGGATTCTTTTTCAATCAATCCGAGGGCTCCAACTACAGCAGGAATTGTTGATGTTCTCATATACCCAGTTTCGGTTTCAAGGTCCTTCTATTTTGATAGTTTTTTGAAGATCTTCAAAGATACATTGCAGTCTGCAGGGACTGCCATATCAATAAGGAGATAATTTAAATTTTTTGTTTGTTTGTTTGCGTCCTCTAATAACGATGTCAGGGCGATTAGCTTTTATTGTTCTATTTCTGTGTATTGTGTAGTCCCATAAAATTGTTACAGATCCTATCTTTGTAACCGAGTATTGGTTATGTAATATTTTTTTATCTATCTATCTATCTATCTATCTATCTATCTATCTAAGTAAATATTGATTTGTTTTGCTTTGTTTTACGGCATATCAACCTCAATGGGTTATTTAATGCCGACAAGATTTTTATTGCTGGTAATATTTTTTATCTATCTATCTATCTATCTATCTATCTATCTATCTATCTATCTATCTATCTATCTCAGTTGATTTCTTTCTTTCTATCTATCTATCTTAGTATATACTGGTTTGGTTTGTTTTACGGCATATCAACCTCTATGGATTATTTAATGCCGACAAGATTTTTATTGCTGGTAATATTTTTTATCTATCTATCTATCTATCTATCTATCTATCTATCTCAGTATATATTGGTTTGTTTTGTTTTATGGCATATCGAACTCAATGGGTTATTTAATGCCGACAAAATTTTTATTTCTGGTAATATTTTTTTTATCTATCTATCTATCTATCTATCTATCTATCTATCTATCTATCTATCTATCTATCTCAGTCTATTTATATCTATCTATCTATCTATCTATCTTATTTTGTTCACATATCTCTCCTTCTATCAATCTCTCTTGTCTGTTTTTCTGTATCCATCTATCCATCTATCTATCTATCTATCTATCTATCTATCTATCTATCTATCTATCTTATTTTGTTCACATATCTATCCCTCTATCAATCACTCTGTTTTTCTGTATCTCTATCTATCTATCTATCTATCTATCTATCTATCTATCTATCTATCTATCTAATTCTATTCATTAACTATCTGTTTCTCACTCACTCTATATCTGTCTATCTTATTTTGTTCACATTCTCTCTCTCTCTCTCTCTCTCTCTCTCTCTCTCTCTCTCTCTCTATCTCTCTCTCTCAGTATATATTGTTTTGTTTTACGGCATATCAATCTCAATGGGTTATTTAATGCCGAGAAAATTTTTATTCCTGCTAATATTTTTTCTTCAAAAATGTATAGCTGGTAATATCTTCTTTTTTTTTTTTAAATCTATTGCTGATAATAAATATTTTTACAAAGGTTTCGAAAGGCGTTAGACCACCTCTGCTGGTGTTCCTAGGTTCACACTGACCTGGGGTGGTAGCATCTGTTAGGGTCCCAGCTATGAGCGAATATTTAACCCCAAAACTGACGTGAAAACATTATGAAATTGTAAAAATATGTTTTAACACCAGCAATCGGGTGCAAGAGCTCGGGATCCCCACATAAAACTGATCGTGTGTCACATCCTAGTCAGTGTCTTAAAGATTCTAACTCTATCACAACCACAACGGAAAACATTTTTATCTAAACTCAAGATAAAATTTGTCACAACTACATTTAAAACAATCAAAGTCAGTCAGTCAGTTATGTGCCATGCGTAATACACGCTTACGCGATCATGTAAATTTCGATACATGACTGACGAGGCAGATTTTTTTTCATGCAGTAGGCTGCATTTCCTTCTGCGGTAGACCACTTGCCATCCAAAGCTATAGAACCCAGTCTGTCCTGCTATTAGCTGGAGAGATAGGAAGTGGATTAATACCTTTCCCAAGGGTATTAGCACGTAAATGAATGTAATGGATTCGACTGGAAATATCAGTCAATTATGTGCTATGTGTGATACACGCACAGGCAATCATGTATCTTTCGCTACATGACTGACGAGGCAGATTTTTTCCTGCAGTAGGTTGCCATTTCTTTTTGTGGTAGATTAGTTGCCATCCAAGGCTACAGAACCCGGTCTGTCATGCTATTTACCCATAGATGGGGGGAGAAGAAGAGGATTCATACCTTTCCTAAGGGTATTAACACGTAAATGAATGTAAAGGATTCGACTGGAAATATCAGTCAATTATGTGCTATGCGTAATACATGCTCAGGCAATCATGTATCGAAAGATACATGACTGACGAGGCAGATTTTTTCCTGCAGTAGGTTGCCATTTCTTTCTGTGGTAGATTAGTTGCCATCCAAGGCTACAGAACCCGGTCTGTCATGCTATTTACCCATAGATGGGGGGGGCGAAGAAGAGGATACATAAGGGACTGACGAGGCAGAGTTGCCATTTCTTTTGTGGTAGAAATTTTTTTTCCCAGATGGGGGGAGAAGAAGAGGTAGGTTGTCATTTCTTTCTGTGGTAGATCAGTTGCCATCCAAGGCTACAGAACCCGGTCTGTCATGCTATTTACCCATAGACGGGGGGAGAAGAAGAGGATTCATACCTTTCCTAAGGGTATTAACACATAAATGAATGTAAAGGATTCGACTTGTGCTATGCGTAATACATGCTCAGGCAATCATGTATCGAAAGATACATGACTGACGAGGCAGATTTTTTCCTGCGGTAGTTTGCCAATTCTTTCTGCGGTAGACCAGTTGCCATCTAATGTTATAGAACCCGGTCTGTCATGCTATTTACCCATAGATTGGGGGCGAAGAAGAGGATTCATACCTTTCCTAAGGGTATTAGCACGTAAGTGAATGTAATGGATTCGACTGGAATGTCAGTCAGTCAGTTATGTCCTTCTTGACAAAACAAAAGAATCAAACAAATATATTAGTCTACCCACTAACTCTATCACAATTACAACCGAAATGAATTTATCTAAACTCAGCATAAAATTTGTCACATCTAAAACAATCAAAGATTTAATCAATAAAAAAAAAATAATAAAAACGACCAGCCAAATCTTGAAGTAGGAATTTACTGTATCAAATGTAGGAATTGCCCGAAGGAATACATTGGAGAAACCTCAAGAAATTTAAACAACAGAATATATGAACACAAAAGGAACATTTTAAATAACAACACACAAAACACCATCGTTGTTCACCGTAACAAAACGGACCACAATTTTGACATAGGTCATGCTACTTTGATTAAAAAAGAAAATAATCTACTGAGATGAAAGTGTCTGAAAAGTGCCTTGATCGCTAGTTCAGCCACAATAAATTTGCGTCTAGGCTCTTACAATACATCACATCATCATTCTTAGTAGATTTTATAATCTTACAGTGTAGGATAATCAAGATCAAAGATGGTGGAGAGATAAAGAAAAAGAAAAAGAATGCTGATGATCTCGGTTCGATTGAGAAAAAATACTTTTTCAAAAGATTTGGAATCTACCAGCATCTGTCGTTTCGTGCGCGTGTGTAGACGTGGAAACGTCATCAGAGCTCAATTCAATGAAATCTTAACGGACGAAACGCGTCACCAAAAAAACTGTCCAGTTTTTCATATTTGTCTAAATATTGCTTGTTGATATATAAAATTATACAAAATTATATATCGTTATATCATATATATATATATATATATATATATATATATATTATTATTATTATTATTATTATTAAATAATGCAGCTTAATTAATATTGTAGTCATTAAAAGATTAAATCAATAAAGTCAATGTAAATAAAGGCGAATTCACTTCACTAACAGATTAAATAAGACATAAACTCACTGACCACTCGTTGAATGACACGAATCTTGTTTTTATTAATTTTAAATGGATTAGATGTTCGGTCCATAATACAAGTTCTTTTGGTAAAATATTTAACATCCTTTACAATATATATCCCGTCAAATTCGACGTATGAGGGTCAAGCATATCAATTACTAGGAACCCGACAGCCCGACAACAGCACATGAAATTTGATTATAGTGGTGAAGGTTTCGTGCAGGACCATCCACATTTTTGAATACAGAGACCTGGTGCACTACGTGCCACAAGGTCCCCAAACGACCCTCCGCAGGTTTTTGAATTCAGAGTTTTTCGTAGACCAGTTGCCATCCAAGGCTATAGAACCCAGTCTGTTCTGCTATTTACCCATAGCTGGAGGGAGGAGAAGAGGATTCACGCCTTTCCCAAGGGTATTAGAACGTAAGTGAATGTAATGGATTCGACTGAAATTAAACTCGGCTCTCCGATTCCACAATCGAAGCCGCTATACATTACTCCACCATATATATATATATATATATATATATATATATATATATATATATATATATATATATATATAGAGAGAGAGAGAGAGAGAGAGAGATTGTGTGTATTGTGTGTTTCTTTTCGTCTTTCAATGAAAATATCAGTAAGCTTATAAGACAATTTGAAAGGAACTTAAAATAAGTAGACAAAATTTGTCTATATTATTTAATGAAACATGCATCAATATATATATATATATATATATATATATATATATATATATATTCTTACAATCTAATATATGTTTCGATTTTAAATAATCCGTAAAGTGTTGGTAAGCCGTAAAAAACAAATCAGTTATTATAATCAAAGAACTGATCATACTCGACACTAATGAACTTTCTATCAATTTTATTAAAAGAAATATAATTATTCATTCTTACAATCTATAATATGTTTTGTCTTTAAATAACCAACAAATGATTGATAATCCGTTATTCTAATAATGGTGTTTTGTTTTTGTTTTTTGTTTTTTTTTAAAGACATTTCCTATAAAATATTTAGCTTTTTTTGATTTCTGACTTGGTTAACATTTCAGGACTTCCTCTTTCCAAGTTCCGCGTAACCTAATGTCAAACATATTAAGTGAAACCTAGAAAGCGTAGTTCAGTAATAAGGTAGTTAGGTGGACCCCATGATCTGAGCGGACTCTGTGGGAATCAAGATTATCCACGTAAAATGAGTCTTGTCCCTCCTATAGCTTCGTAGATGTGAAAAGCTATCTATCTATATAATAAATGCAAATGTCGGTGTGTCGCACTTTTTCGACTTAAAGGGACACAACTCTCTAATTTTCAATACCATATTTTAAATGGAATATTTACTGTCCTCAAATTACAGTGTAAATTACATTTTCAACTTTACTCCTAGGGATCGTAACTAAATATATACCATCTTGGAATCAGGCCGATTCCGTGAGGAAATTTAAAACATTCCCGGACCCGCAATCCTGAAATTTTGGATTCTATGTTTTTATTACTGCAATTGTTTTCTGCAGTTTTTTTTTTTTTTTGTGATTTTTGAGACAAATTTTTTAACGGATATCAATATTTATAGCTTCAAAATAAATGTGGGATTACTCGAAAATAATTGATAAAACCATCGAAAATCACCCATGAAATACAAATAATTGTTTGTACGGAAAGTAAGGACCTACGCACATCAAATTGCCTTCAAATTAAATGGCGACAGAAGAATTATCGTTCAACGTTTAAAAGGTAAGCGTAAATGTTAATCCAATACTTAAATGAAGCGATCAATTTTGACTTCTGGAGTTTATTGTTGACTATCGTATCTACTCTTCTCTACTTATTGTGACGAAGGCATCATCAAAAGACATCAGCAGGAGCTAGCTTAAATGCCGTCCGATAATATTTTCTCTTTTTCTTTCTGTCTTTTCCTTATTTTTTTTCATACTTTCTCTATTTTCATTGTCTTTTCCTTTTTTCTTTGATGGTTTATTTGTTTCTTTTCCTTACGTTTTCTTTCTGCCTTTTTTCTTGTCTCTTTCTTTTTTCTTTCTTTCTTAGTGTTATGGTCCAGGTTAGGACCAAGGAAGAACAACACGAACACAAGAGTAGAAATAACGAAGGTATATTACACGAAATAATAATACAAGATGTGGAAGGTGTTAGCATGACTGTCAGTCTGGTTGGGAGTGAACTACTATCGGCTCGACTCGATTCGGTGTCTAGCCACCCAACCCACGAGGGTTGCATGTGGCACAAGGCCGAGTTTAACGTGGGTTTCCCGAGCCTGTAGGCTCGGCCAAAAAATGCCCGTTGAACCCGTATAAACGCGATCGGGTTGGTCAACCTCCCCGAACGAGGGTCTGCCCTTCGGCGGAGCCTCGTCCGGGTTCCTCTCTGCTCAAAGGCAGAATGTTCGACCGTCAAGCCGAGAAGCTCGGCTTGATTCGGTATCTAGCCACCCCCCATGAGGGTTGCATATGGCACAAGGCCGAGATAAACGTGGGTTTCCCGAGCCAAAAGGCTCGGCCAAAAAATGCCCGTAGAACCCGTATAAACGGGAATCGGGTTGGTCAACCTCCCCGAACGAGGGTCTGGCCTTCGGCGGAGCCTCGTCCGGGTTCCTCTCTGCTCAAAGGCAGAAAGTTCGACCTTCAAGCCGAGAAGCTTGGCTTGATTCGGTATCTAGCCCCCCTCCCCGCCACGAGGGTTGCATATGGCACAAGGCCGAGTTTAACGTGGGTTTCCCGAGCCCGTAGGCTCGGCCAAAAAATGCCCGTAGAACCCGTATAAACGGGATCGGGTTGGTCAACCTCCCCGAACGAGGGTCTGCCCTTCGGCGGAGCCGCGTCCGGGTTCCTCTCTGCTCAGAGGCAGAGTTCGACCGTCAAGCCGAGAAACTCGGCTTGATTCGGTATCTAGCCCCCCCCCCCCACGAGGGTTGCATGTGACACAAGGTCGTTTTTATCGTGGGTTTCCTGAGCCCGTAGGCTCAGCCAAAAAATGCCCGTAGAACTCGTAAAACGAGATCGGGTAGGTCATTCACCCCGAACGAGATTCTGCCCTTCGGCGGAACCTCGCCCGGGTTCTTTTCTGCTCAGAGGCAGAGAGTTCGACCGTCAAGTCGAAAAGATCGGCTTGATTCGACCCTCTCTCTGCTCAGAGGCGTAGTATACATAGTGTTAGGAAGAGTTCATTCTGTAGTTATAGGTAAGGACCCATGACACTTAGTTTTTTCTTTCTTCAGTCTTTTCTATTTATTTAAAGAAACAAATATTTAAAAAAAAAGAAAAAGAAAGAAAATAAAAGTAATTAACAAAGAATAGGAATTCTTTGTTTATTACTTTTCTTTTTCTTTCTTTTTCTTTTTTTTAATATTTATTTGTTTCTTTATTTTTCTGGATTTCTTTCTGAAACAAACTTTTTTTCGTTTTTTTTCTTTGCCTTGTTTATTTGTTCATTTCGTTATCCTATCTTTTCTTTTTCTTTCCTTTCTTCCATTTTTTCCTCTTTTCTGTTTCATTCTTTCTTTTTCTCTGGCCTGTAGATTTCTAATCTTTCCTTCTCTTTTTCGTTTTCATTTGTATCTCTTTCTTTCTTTTCTTTCTTTCTTTCTTTCTTTCTTTGCCTCCATGTCTTTGCTCGTCTCTCTTTTTTTCCGTATATTTTCCTCGTGTCTTATCCCACCTTTCTTTGTTGTCTGTCTTGAAGGATTAGTCCTTTCTTTCTTTTTTTTTCTCTTTTTCTATCTTTCATTAATTTATTTTTTCTTTCTTTCTTTCTTTCTTTCTTTCTTTCTTTCTTTCTTTCTTTCTTTCTTTCTTTGCCTTTAAGTCTTAGCACTTCTCTCTTTCTTTCTTTTCATTTTCCTCAAATCTTAATCTGCCTTTCTTTGTTGTTTTAGTCGACGGAGTAATCCTTTCTTTCTTTCTTTCTTTTTTCTTTCTTTCTTTCTTTCTTTCTTTCTTTCTTTGCCTTTATGTCTTTGCACTTCTCTCTTTCTTCCGTTTTATTTTCCTCACATCTTAATCTGCCTTTCTTGACTCCAACGATTAGTTCTTTTCTTTCTTTCTTTCTTTCTTTCTTTCTTTCTTTCTTTCTTTTCATTTAATTTCCCTTCTTGTCTATCTTTCCATCATTCTTTTTTATTCTTTTCTTGTTTTTCTTTCTTTCTTTTTCTTTCTCTTCTTGATGTTGGATATTTGCCAACATCTCTAATTCAAATTATCGTTAGAGGAACAACCTGACCTCTGCTGAAACGGTCTGAACAAGTCAGACATTTTCAAGATGATCGAACTTAAAAAGAAAGAAAAAAACATTGAGTCGCCTATTCTAACACACAGGCCTCTTAACTTTCAATGCAATAAAAAGATAATATGCCTGACATATTTTCACGAATCAAAGAAAAAAAAATTATACAAGAATGAATGAGTTTACCATGATTGGCGGCCACAATCTTCACAACATAAGATACGCAGATGACACAGTACTGATAGCAGACACAGAAATGAAATTACAAAATCTCCTACAGAAGGTAGCGACGGAGAGCGGGAAGGAGGGACTAAGCATAAACTACAAGAAGACAGAATGCATGGTCATCAGTAAGATGAGCCCGAAATGCGATTTGCAGGTCGGGAACACAGAATCAAGTAGACGCGGAAGTTTAAATACCTGGGAAGCGTCTTGACAGAGGACGGTAAGGGTGACACTGAGATCCCTAGACGTATTGGGATGGCCAAGGACACATTCCAAAAGCCAGGCAGAGTACTGCGAGACAGGAGGATATCTTTGGTAACAAAGAAAAGAATACTGAACTGTTAGGTGGCATCTGTCCTTCTTTACGGCAGCGAATGCTGGACGATTTCCTCAAAGATGAAGAAGAGACTCGAGATGACAGAGATGTTCTACAGAAGGATGCTAAGGATTTCGTGGACCGAGTGTGTGAGCAACGATGAGATTTTGGAGAGGATGCAAACAAGGAGGAGGCTTTTACTTAATATCAGGAAGAGGCAGCTGAAGTCTCTGGGACACATAATGAGGAAAGAGTGCCTGGAGAATCTGATACTCACGGGTCGGATAGGTGGCTTCAAAGTTTTTGGTCCCGATGGAGTATTGCGAAAAAGGAGGATTTCTTGGGTAACAAAGAAAAAACTGAACTGTCACGAGACATCTGCCCTTCTTCACGGCAGCGAATGTTGGACGATTTTCTCAAAGATGAAGAAGCCACTCGAAGCGACAGAAGGATGCTAAGGATATCGTGGACAGAGCGTGTGAGTAACGATGAGATCTTAGAGAGGATGCAAACAAGGAGGAGGCTTATACTTAGTATCAGGAAGAGGCAGCTGAAGTTTCTGGGACACATAATGAGGAAAGAGGGCCTGGAGAATCTGATACTCACGGTTCGGATAGAGGGAAAGAGAGACAAGGGAAAGCAATGCGTGACATACCTGGCGGTCTTAAGCGAGTGGATGACAGAACTTGGTCTAAGAGAGGAAGCAGAGGGTAGGAACTTGTTGAGAACTGCAAGAAACAGAGGGAGATGGAGAGCCATGATCGCCTACGTCCTGAAAGAACATGGCACATAAAAAGAAAAAAAAGTTTTAATTAGCCTAATTCAATGCACAATTGATGAGAAACGCGACCACAGTCACAGTCCGCTGAATTTTTACCCCTCCAAAACAAAGCTGCTCTCTGTTAATTGTCTGAGAGAAGCCTTTCTACCTTCAATCAGCATGGCTGATGCTAACCTCCAAAATAGGAAAAGAAATCATTTCGCTTTCTCTGACTAACGTTTTCCGCTGACATCAAGTGGAAAGCTTATATTGAATCAATTATTACATCTGCTGCTAGGAAATCTGGCTCACTGTGCCTCGCTAGATATTTTTTCTCTCCAGATCCTAATTTGCACGTTTATAAGTTTAGCGTTCGTCTATGCTTTGAATATCGCTTCTAGATATGGTCTGGTTCACCTGCTATATGTTTAAAGATTTTTGATAAGATAGAAAGAAGAATCTGCAATTTTACAAGACCTGACCTGGCATCTCGTCTTCGGTCACTTTTCCACGTCCGCAATGTTGATTCCCGGTGTCTTTTCTGTAAATATTTCAAAGTTAATTGTTCTGATCACCATTCCTCTACGGTACGTAGACTTATAAATTTAAATGCACTACTAGATTGGCAACAACTTTTCAACATTTTACAACTGAAATTGCTAGATGTAACCGTAAGTTTTTTGCAACTAGTTTCTCTTTTCGCACTACTCACCTGTGGAACTCACATCCAGCTTCTTGCTTTCCAGTCAATTTGGATCTTCAAAAATTCAAATGCAATGTCAATCGTTATCTACGTCCTTTTTGGTTCCTCTTCTTTTATTTTTCTCGCTCCTTAATAATGTTTTTTTTTTTCTTTTTTTTATATTCCTATGCACTCAATAACCCCTTGTGCCTCAGTAGCTTTATTGCCTTACTTGGGTGAAATGATCTTATATCCTGTTGTTAAGGCACCTTCGACTTCAAGAAGGAACCTCCAATTTAGAGTTAAAATGATTTTAAGAAAATTTCGGTAAGCATAAAATTAAGTCTTTTATTTAATTTCATTTCTGGGCTAATTTTTTACCCCACAAGTAAACATTGGTGAGTCTAACTCGAGAAGTACCTCATATTTTGATTAACCTTTATTTTAATAAAATTATGGTAAGCATGAAATTAATTTTCTTATTGCATTTTTGTGTTAATATCTTGTCCCACAATTAAACATAGGTCAGTATAACACGAGAAATTCCTCATATTTTCATAAATTACATGCCAAGCAAGTCACTAAGACTTTACAATTCAGGCAAAAAGTTTGGAGCCACCGTGGATTTCATTTAAAAAAAAAACCTTAAACAAGATACATCCTAGTACAAATTAATTTCCTTTCTTTTGCCATACGGTCAGTTTTAGACCCACTGGAGTGATAGGGTGTAATCGATTTCTAATTTTTCCTCAGGTTAAGTCATTTGCAGTTGTGTGCAGTAATATGAATCTATGTTCGGGGTATATGATGAAATTTGTTTGGTCTTGACAAATATTGTGTCATCCATGATTGCATCAGATTTTCATCACGTCCAGACACTATTGTTTCGACTGTCGATTAGTTGTCCTACTGCCATTGTCTGCGATGGACGTTACCCCAAGGAAGAGTACGAAAATTGTAACGCTACACATTGGGAAGTTTTACCAGTGAGCAAATCAAAGTACTATAGACTGGCCTGAAAACACTCCTGATTTAAATCCAATCGAGAATCTGTGGTCAATCTGCAAGAAACGATTTCGTGGAATGGACACACGAAGTACTAACATGTGCACTGGGTCATAAAGAAAATAATAATGGAATTATCCGTTTTGTTTCAATTAATTTGCACAAGGGTGTATTTTTTAAAGTAAAAGATAAAATTGCAGTCACTTGCTTTTATTTTGATAAAAATAAGGACTTAACGATAAAAAGATTATCATACAACAGCATCATATTTTGTTTGTGTCAATAAAACCACCGCCTACCTTAATTACGGCTTTACAAATTCTTACCATACTTTCGTATTGTTTTTGAAAACTGTAGTATAGAATCAGAAAGAGTCGGTCAAAATTTTTCTAGGTCACATAATGAGGAAAGAGGGCTTCGAAAATGTAATACCTACAACATATTCCGAAACCGAGAAGGACAGAGGAAAACAACGCATAATTTATCTAACAAGCATGTGTGAATCGTTGGCAGAATAAGAACAAGGAAATTCAGCAAAAAGACCAAAAAAAAAAAAGAGCTAGAATGGACAGGATGTTGGGGAGAGTCATGATCGTACATGATCTAAAGGGACACAGCACATAGAAGAAGAAGATCCTCGCGTAGGCAATCCTCCTGGTCGTGAAACATACCCACACCATTTAGTTTTTATCCCTACCGTGTGATTAGAAAAGTCTTCATATTGTTCGTAGATGAACTTCAACAACAACGGGTTTATGACTAAAACGAATTACCTAATCGGAGTATATCTGTTTTTGATGAAGACCCGCAGCAATGAGCAACGTTAGGATTGATTCACTCAAGAAGGTTCAGCTTCGGATGGCAATCATTTAATTGCTATCATTTTCTTTTATTTATTTTTCTCACGGTATTGCAAGGTTCACATCTCTTTGGTTCTTCATTCATTGGCCTCTTGCCACATTTCCTCGACATCGTTTTCAAAGTTGAAAATACCTTCCCTATAAAATTTTAACGCTATTTGCAACGACTGCTTTTATCTTCATTCTCTCTCGGTATAACTTTTGCACTTTCAAATTCACTTTAAAAGTATAGCACAGGGAGGATTAATGAGCTTAACGACAAAGAGAGACTTTACATAAAATTTTTGTGATGCCCCACACAACAGACATTAATTGGTAAAATCTGCTGAGAGAACACGAGAAATATTTTCAAAAATATTATTAAAGGTGAAAGATTATCAATTATTATTCATTTTTGACTAGTATTTCTTTCATCTTATTTCTCTTGCTTATTTATACCAAGTACTAATAAGATGTAATAGTCTTAAGTTGTCTGAATTTCTTAGATCAAGCATTGTCAATTATTATTCATTTTTGACTAGTATTTCTTTCATCTTATTTCTCTTGCTTATTTATACCAAATACTAATAAGATGTAATAGTCTTAAGTTGTCTGAATTTCTTAGATCAAGCATTGTCTATTATTATTAATTTTTGACTAGTATTTCTTTCATCGTATTTCTCTTGCTTATTTATACCAAGTACTAATAAGATGTAATAGTCTTAAGTTGTCTGAATTTCTTAGATCAAGCATTGTCAATTATTATTCATTTTTGACTAGTATTTCTTTCATCTTATTTCTCTTGCTTATTTATACCAAATACTAATAAGATGTAATAGTCTTAAGTTGTCTGAATTTCTTAGATCAAGCATTGTCAATTATTATTCATTTTTGACTAGTATTTCTTTCATCTTATTTCTCTTGCTTATTTATACCAAGTACTAATAAGATGTAATAGTCTTAAGTTGTCTGAATTTCTTAGATCAAGCATTGTCAATTATTATTCATTTTTGACTGATATTTCTTTCATCTTATTACTCTTGCTTATTTATACCAAGTACTAATAAGATGTAATAGTCTTAAGTTGTCTGAATTTCTTAGATCAAGCATTGTCAATTATTATTCATTTTTGACTGATATTTCTTTCATCTTATTTTTCTTGCTTATTTATACCAAGTACTAATAAGATGTAATAGTCTTAAGTTGTCTGAATTTCTTAGATCAAGCATTGTCAATTATTATTCATTTTTGACTAGTATTTCTTTCATCTTATTTCTCTTGCTTATTTATAGCAAGTACTAATAAGATGTAATAGTCTTAAGTTGTCATTTGGAACTTGGCTCTGTTACCTATTACTCAGCCCGCAGATCCAACCTCATAGCACCCGGAATTCTCAAGCGGTTGCCCTTCTCTGTACTGGCCATACTCGACGCTGCTTAACTTCGGTATTTGTACTAGAAACGGTGTTTCAACGTAATACGGCCGTAAGCCGAGAGCCAGAGAAAAAACAGTGTATAACTTACTTAACGTGCTGGTGGTGAATTATGTTATCAGTAAAGAGATTAGGAGACAGAGCAAAACACAGAATCTTATGAAAAGCCATTATCACCCACGTCCCGAAGTGAAATGACTTATAGAAAAAGATGAAGGAGAAAGAGGAGAAGGAGAATGTCTTTATCTCCCTGCCAAAGCTCCCTCCAGACCTCATTAACATTGAGCAATTATAAAATGTACTTGATGAACAGGTTTGCTTTGTAGAATGTCCAACCAGAACTAAAAGAGTGCTTGACGTTAACATTCCGGTCCTAAATCCCATTTGAAAGCTCAAAAGGTTTGTAGAGTTCATGCCTGTAGTGTGGGAATGTGAAAGAAAAACACCTTATTCAGCAAGTGGTCCTATTTGGGCTCACCACTGATATAAGAAAATAAATATATGTACTGTCATAAAACAAACTAGCAAGCAGAAATATTTGTTATGGCCATTTCGGTCGAAACTAGTCGAGGAATTTAAATGGAATAATATAATAATAATATATTAATATATAATATTTTAATTTTTATTTTAATTTTCTTATTGTTCAAAAATATATATATATATATATATATATGAAAATAAGCGCTGGAGAAAATGACGAGGTAATAACGATGGAGGAAACCATTTCTCCCTGCTATTAATCCATCCAGTTCTACCTCGCCTGCCTCTTGACCGTAACTGTCCGTTATAATGACAGTATTTGGTGGGAGTGGCATCGGAATGGAGATAGGGTTGGCGCTTATATATCATGATTATAATGATAAAGTCGATAATTAGCGATTGTAAGTACCATCGTCTGGTCTGGGTTTGCTGAGCGCGGTGGCCGCGTAGAATTTTAGCGGGAAACTAATTACTGAACGCGCCACTGGATGTCACGTGATGCTTCATTTCTTTCCTTCGAGCGCCGCTTTTCCACAAATGTCTTCTGCTACGGCAATTCTTTCCGCTAAACTTCTTGTTCTCTCTCTCTATCTCTCTTTCGCTCTCTTTCTCTCGCTCTTGCTCTGTTTCATTCTCATTAGAGTTTATGTAATATCAAGAGACCGTATAAAAGAGTTTTATAATATATTTTTCTTCGTTTTTTTTTTTTACTATTTTCTGTCATATTTGATTCTTCTTTTTTATCACGTCTTTTATTTTTATCAGTTTTTTTCCCATTTTCTCTCTTTCATTCATTTTTCATCTTTCTTTTTGTTTTATCGTTCCTGTCTTTGATTAATTAATTCTTTTAATTTTAATCCGTTATCCATTTTTTATTCTCGATCCGTTTCTTTTTGGAAATTCTTTGGTGAAATCTACTTTCCTTGTTCATATAGGTTTTTTCGCCATTTTTTTCTTTAATTAAGGGTTTTTATTCCTTCGTTTGTTTTATGGGACCTTACCCATAATAACTTAATGGACTATTCCATACGTAATAAATACTTCGCCTCGAGAGGAAGCAGAGATTTCAGTCCGAAGTCGGGCGACCGGCTGATCGGTTGAACTCTCTGCCTTCGGGCGTGGAGGAACCCGAATGAGGCTACGCCGAAGGGCGGGGTCTCTTTCAGGGAGGTAAACCGACCCTGAACCCGTTTATACGGGTTCAAAGGGCATATTTGTGGCCGAGCTCACGGGCTCGCAGATCCCACGTTAAACCTGCCTTGTGCCACATGATGACCTCGTGGGTGGGGGTGACTAAATACTGTCCAGTCTGAATTCTAAAGTGAAGTCCGTCAGGAGTCTGTCAGTCAGTCAGAGCGAGCAAGTCAGTCAGTCGAGTCAGAGGCAGTCCGAAACAGAGTCGCGTTCAGACAATTACTGCAAGAGATTGGAATAGTGATACTGGTCGAGACTACATTGTTCTCCCTACTAAACCTGATTGTTCGTACTAACACTTCTACTTCTCTGTATATATTCCTGTTTGTAATATATCTGTGTTCTTCCATATACGTGTTCGAGTTCTTCTTTATTGGTTCTACCTTGGACTATCACCGCGGTACAAGGAACCGGACCATAACAATTTGCATATATGTTTTCTTATGGGGTCTCTTTATATCCTCCCAGTTTCTTCCGGCTTTTCATAATTTTTTCTTTCATTTTTCTTTGCTCAGACTCTCCCTTCTTTTTTCTTATTTTTTTCATCTAACATTTTGTTATATACCGTACCTATGAGCACTTATAAATACGTTGGACACTATTGTAAAAGGGAGTAATATGCTAAGTATCCCACCATTAGCAGTGGTTTACCTACTTCACGGCGCTGGCGAGTATTGTATTTTGTTGATGTTATAAAGATTACCATTTCATTTCCAACCTCCGTTTTGGTTATTCTTCATTCAGTAACCTTTTCTAGGTATCAACAAAGACAAAACGAAATAAGAAAATACAGGGTGACTAAAAAAAACGGGAATTTTTGAAGTGCGTATTGCCAGACATGAGCAAGTGGCAACACTGCGAGACAGTGACCTTGAGCAAGTAAACATTTCGCGATTTAGAATTCAAGATGAAATTCACAGAATCCCACCTGAGATGCTGCAGCACTCAATGAGGAATCTCAACAGCAGATTTCAAGAATGCATTCGTACAGGAGGACGCCATCTACAGGACGTAACTTTTAAAAAATGAAAATTCCATCATTGTTTCTTAAATGGCATGTTTTAAGGTTTCAATTACTATGAATAAAATATTTTTCTTCCATCACTCTTGGTTTTATTGGATTGTTAAAAAGTTCCCTTTTTTGGGGTTACCCGGTATAAAAAATAGAGAAAAGAAAGAAAAGGAGAAAGAAAAAGGTTGATAAATAAATAAAGACAATATGGATGAATATAGAAATTAAAGATGAAAGAAAAATGAATGAATTAAAGAAAGACAGTTATATACTGTACCTATGAACACTAATGCGTATGTTCTAATCCTCATAAATACGTTGGATACTATTGTAAGTATGTTGGGCGCGGGGTAATCTGATGTCTAAGAAGTCTATCACTAGCAGTGGTTTACCTACTTCACATCGCTGGCGAGCATTGTATTTTGTTGATGTTATAAAGATTACCATTTCATTTCCAAACTCCGTTTTGGTTATTCCTTATTCAGTAACCTTTTCTAGGTTACAATAGAAATGAGATAGATAGATAGATAGATAGATAGATAGATAGTGTTATATACCGTACCTGTGAACATTAATGGGTATGTAACAATCCTCATAAATACGTTGACACTATTGTAAGTGGAGGTAATATGCTGTCTAAATAGCCCACCACTAGCAGTGGTTTAACTAATTCACGCAGCTGGCGAGTATTGCATTTTATTGATGTTATAAAGATGACCATTTCATTTACAACCTCCGTTTTGGTTATTCCTCATTCAGTAACCTTTTCTAGGTTAACACAGATATCTACATAGGAATGAGTTTGATAGCTAGCTAGCTAGACAGATAGAAAAGGAATGAGTTTGATAGATAGATAGATAGATAGATAGATAGATAGATAGATAGATAGATAGTGTTATATACCGTACCTGTGAACATTAATGGGTATGTCCCAATCCTCATAAATACGTTGGACATTATTGTAAGAGGAGTTAATATGGTGTCTAAGTAGTCTATCACTAGCAGTGGTTTACCTACTTCATGCCGCTGGCGAGTGTTGTATTTTGTTGATGTTATAAAGATTGCCATTTCATTTCCAAACTCTCTTTTGGTTATTCCTCATTCAGTAACCTTTTCTAGGCTACAATAGATATCCACATAGGAATGAGATAGATAGATAGATAGATAGATAGATAGATAGTGTTATATACCGTACCTGTGAACATTAATGGGTATGTAACAATCCTCATAAATACGTTGGACACTATTGTAAGAGGAGTTAATATGGTGTCTACGTAGACCACCATTAGCAGTGGTTTACCTATTTCACGCCGCTGGCGAGTATTGTATTTTGTTGATGTTATAAAGATTACCATTTCATTTCCAACCTCCGTTTTGGCTATTCCTCATTCAGTAACCCTTTCTAGGTTACAACAGATAGATAGATAGATAGATAGATAGATAGATAGATAGATAGATAGATAGATAGATAGATAGATAGTGTTATATACCGTACCTATGAACACTAATGGCTAAGACCCAATCCTCATAAATATGTTGGATACTACCATAATTGGGGGTAATATGCTGTCTAAGTAGTCCACTACTGTCAGTGGTTTACCTATTTCACGCCGCTGGCGAGTATTGTATTTTGTTGATGTTATAAAGATTGCCATTTCATTTCCAACCTCCGTTTTGGTTATTCCTCATTCAATGACCTTTTGTAGGTTACAACACTTTTCAATTTAATTTCTTATTCTTTTTCTCTCCCTTTCCTTTTCTCCTTTTTCTCGCATTTATTTCAGTCTTCCTCTGTACTTTTCTTTTATTTCCTTTTCATATTCGCGTCTTCTTTCTTTTACTGTCTTTCCTTTTCCCCTTTTCTTTCTCACCTTTTTTGTTTTATTGATTCTTTCTTTTTTTCTCTATTTCTGTCTTTGCTTTCATCTTTGTCTTTCTTTCTTTCTTTCTTTCTTTCTTTCTTTCGTTCTTTCTTTCTTTCTTTCTTTCGTTCTTTTTTATTTTTTCTTTTTACATTCTTCCTTATTTCTTTTCTTATATCTTTTTTTTTTGTCTTATATCTTTATTTTTCTCTTCTTTCCTTCTTTCTTTCTTTCTTTCTTTCCTTTACTTCACTCTTCCCCCTCTCTTCAGTTTCATTGATTCTTTCTTCTTTCTCTACTGGTTTCTGTTCTTTAGATTTCCCTGTGTTTGTTTGTTTGTTTGTTTCTTTCTTTCTTTCTTTCTTTCTTTCTTTCTTTTCTACCCACCTTTAATCTTCCAGTATATTGAATTAAAAAAAAACTTTTAAATATTAACCACAACTTTATTTCCTTTTGATATCTGTCTTCATTTTTCTATTTCTTCTTCGCGTTCGCCTGACAGGCAGAGAATGATATATGTCTTTGGACTAACCTTTCAGAGCAAGTTTTTTTCCAATCTGGGCGATATCGACCACCGGCGGCCGATTTCAACTTTTGGGTGGGCGATAAACAACTGAACAGAAAATTGTGAGCAATTGGTAATTTTGCTTGGCGATATAGGATTTTCAGTGTTAATAAGGTATTTCAAACCCCTCCCCACCACAAAAAAAATTCAAAGTCGATATGCAGAGAAGCTCTATATAAAACAGGAGACTAAACGAGAAAAACTGAGTTACATTCTTAGAGGAATATTTTGGTATTTTGTATAGTTTTGAGAAAGTTCATATACATTGAAGTAGTTCTTCAGATTAAATCATTTTTTCCGTTATAAATCAGATAAAAGAAGTTCAAGAAAGCACAAAAAATATTCGCTTAATTTTTATTAGTAGTGTATATTCTTTTTAACTTATCAACAAAAAATCGTTTAATTTTTTGTCATCACTTACAACGCTAACCTAACCATAAAACTAACCTTGACCGGAAAGCGATTATATATATATATATATATATATATATATATATATATATATATATATATATATATATATATATATATATATAAAAGAAATATGTTGTAGTGGTTCCAACGAGTGAAAAGTATGTATATTAAAAAGAAGAGAAGAGAGGTGCCGCAAACGTTTTTGGTTGTAATGTGGATTTATTTAGAAAAAATATTATACTTTGTTTTACATAATTTTACCTTGGGAAATATGTGTGTATGTGTGTGTGTGTGTGTGTGTGTGTGTGTGTGTACTGATTACTTGTGGTGGGATAGTGTGTATGTGCGTATGTGTGTGTATGCGTGTATAGGTACAAATAAGTTTACGAATTCCTCGTAGTAAGACAGTATATGTATGGAGGGGGAAATATACGCACGCATATATACACACATGCTGACAGAAACACACAAAAATGGAAACAGATCCAAGAGCACATAGGGGTCAGTAAAACATTAAAAGATAAAATGCCGATAACTAATTTATCATCTTGCTGGACCAACCTTAATTGTTTTATGACCCTTCGCGCAGAACTCTTCATTGCCAATTCAAGAAAGAAATTCGGATTACTAACACAAAACAGAGAATGTCTCATATCGAGAATATTTAACATTGAACATAAGGAAAAATTAATTATTTTTAATAATATGTGGAAATCTCCACTTTTACCTGAAAACGGTCACGAGACCAGAATCACGTGTAGTACAATTATGTAAAACAAAGCATAATATATTTTTCTAAATAAATCCACATTACAACAAAAAAACAACCTCCTTTCTTTCTTTTTATATATATATATATATATATATATATATATATATATATATATATATATATATATATATAATTTCCAATAGTCAAGTTTGCTTTCTTTTGTTATTAATATGACTGTAGCAGTAACAGCAATTGCCGAATAAGTCAATATTATTTGTTACCTCTCTTTACTAGATCATGACATCAGTTTACGAACCAGTAGCAAACATTTAACTTTGAGTATGCTTTTGAATATTTGCTGTATAGGTGGGAGGTGGAAAATATTTCCACGTGAAATTGGGCGATGACGCAAAAAAAGGTTGGGAATCTCTCTTTTAGAGTATAGGTACAATTATATGTGGCCATGATATTTTACATCTTTTATCTCAAGCAGCAAAAAATGAACCATGTCTATCACGCTTCTATTTATTATATTATCGTGTACTGAGGACTTAATTGTATGTGAACTATAATTATATTATTAATATCAGTGGGAAATTATCAGGTAATGACCGCTGTTATTATGTTACTAATATTATTCTATTATCGAGATATTAATATATTACTATCATTATCATATTAGGAGATAGGTTGTTCCTTTGCTTTGTTTTGTTTTACGGTATATCAACCTCAATGGGTTATTTAATGCTGACAAGATTTTTATTGCTAGAATTTTTTTTCATGTTATTGCTGGTAATTTTTATTTTAAAAATGTATAGTTGGTAATAATGTATTGCTGGTAATAATGTATTGCTGGTAATAATTTTTTCAAACATTTTTGTTGGTAATAATTTTTTTTACAGAGTTTTTCTGGTATTAAAACCTATTTTTAAACTTTCATAGTGTTTTGACCCAGTTTGGGGTGATTAACTATTTACCCATAGCTGGGACCCTAACAGATGCTACCACCCTTGGTCATGATGGACCTGAGAACACCAGCAATTAAGAGGAGGTTCCATGCTTCTAAAAACCTTATCATAGGCCTTGCTGTTGGATGTAGTTTATCGTCTTACTCAGGACATCATATTAGCAGAGCTATTATTATTATTATTGCTAATATAGGATGCGGTAAAAGTAACATACTTTTTTTTATTTATTAATTTCTACTGAAAAAAACTGATAAATGCTGTTTAAGAAAATTTATAAGTTTTGTCACAAGATTTGTTATGGTCAACAAACTATTTAACATGTACAAAATTCTTCCAATCATGTTCAATACAACATTGAACCCTATCAGAAATAACTCTACTAATTCTTTGACACACCTCTTCATTAATTTCAGAAAACAGTATCAGAAATTTCTTGTTTTAAGTCAGGAATTGTTTACGGGGTTTGAGCCTTTACACAAGATCTTTCAGTACACCCCCACAAAAATGGTTTAGGTCTGGTGATCGTGATGGCCACTGGATTGTTCCATGTTGTCCTACCTCCCTAAGCTCGAAAAAAAAAAAAGGATTATTTCTTCTGCATCTTGTATTATTATTAGGCAAAAAAAGCTTATATTTTTACAGTAAAATTCACCTTTTACAAGGCCCGTAGGCCACTTGAGGTAGAGGTTTACGTTAGGAGGCCATTTGTGCGCATAGCGGTGGGAGATAACGGTTACCACGAGCCTTGAACAGATTAAGATTGTAGTAATCGAGAAACATTACCTGGGAGTCGGTTCTACAGAGGAGCGCAATTAATATATCATTAATATCATTATCATATTACGAGAGCTATTATAATTAATATACTGTTATTGTTATATCAGCTAATAATAGCTTGAAAATATCAAGCAATAAATGAATACATTAAATGGCGACATTCTAGGCGTATGGAAAAGTCACGGGGATTTCGTCAACGACACAAACAGGGTGATATATACAAGCGGAGAGAAAAAGTAAAGCGGTGTAGGATTAATACGATTGAGAATCTGTGGTCAGTCTGCAAGGAACTACTTCATGGAATGGAGATACGAAGTACTAACATGTGTACTGGGTCATGTTTCATTGGAAAAATACGAAAAAAAAGTAAATTCATTCAGAATTATTAATTTTGTTTCGGTTAATTTGCACAAGGATGCAGCTTCGAATTATGACGTTTAAAAAATTACAGAATAAATGAATTTAGTAAATAAACTGAATTGTGATATAGGCGCCTATGTATAGTCACTAATATATATATATATATATATATATATATATATATATATATATATATGATATATAAAAGTATGTATGTATGTATATGATATATAAAAGTATGTATTTATGTATGTATATGATATATAAAAGTATGTATGTATGTATGTACGTATATCATATATAAAAGTATGTATGTATGTATATGATATATAAAAGTATGTATTTATGTATGTATATGATATATAAAAGTATGTATGTATGTATGTACGTATATCATATATAAAAGTATGTATGTATGTATGTATGTATATGATATATAAAAGTATGTATTTATGTATGTATATGATATATAAAAATATGTATGTATATGATATATAAAAGTATGTATTTATGTATGTATATGATATATAAAAGTATGTATGTATGTACGTATATGATATATAAAAGTATGTATGTATTTATGTATGTATATGATATATAAAATTATGTATTTATGTATGTATATGACATATAGAAGTATGTATGTATGTATATGATATATAAAAGTATGTATGTATATGATATATAAAAGTATGTATGTATATGATATATAAAAGTATGTATGTATATGATATATAAAATTATCCGAAAAATGTCAAGATTATGAGATAAATTGGAAAAGTATGTGTGTGTGTATACTGATTCCTTGTAACTTGGGAAGTATGTGTATGTACGTATGTGTGTATGTACGTGTGTGTGTATGTACAGATTGCTTGTAATGGGACGGTATGTGTGTTTGTGTGTGTGTGTGTGTGTGTGTGTGTGTGTGTGTACAAATGTGTTCACTGATTCTTCGTAGTGAGACAGTGTGTATGTATAGAGAGGGGATATACACATATATACACGCATGCTGACAAAATCACAGGAAAATGGGAATAGATCTGAGAACACACAGGGATCATTTACAGATAAGAATGCCGATAACTACTCCATCATTTCTCGAAACAATCTTAATTGTTTTATAACCCTTCACGCAGAACTTTTCATTGCCAGTTCAAGAAAGACATTTGGGTCATTAACACACAAAAAAGAGAATGTCTCATATTGAGAATATTTAACATCGAAAAACATAAAGGAAAAAATAATTATTTTTAATAATATGTGGAAATCTCCACCTTTTGCCTGATGACGGTCGCGAGACCGGAAACACGTGTAGCAAAATTATGGAACATAAAGCATAATATTTTTAAAAAAATATCCACATTACAAACAAAAACGTTTGTGGTTTCTCTCTTCTTTTTAATATACACACTTTTCTCTATATAACCTCTTCCTTATATATATATATATATATATATATATATATATATATATATATATATATATGATATACAATATATATATGATATATATATATATATATATATATATATATATATATATATATATATATATATATATATATATATATATGCCAAACAAACAATCGCTTTCTGCTCTCTAGGACCTGATAACTGTAATTTAATTTATTATTCCTTTATCCACAAAAAGAAGCCGAACCCGACAAGTCATGTCAGTGAAATGCGTCGTTTATATGTTTTTCCATATTTTCTCATCATCCCCATATATATATATATATATATATATATATATATATATATATTAGAAGACTCTCAATTCAATTTGGTAGAAAATAAAACGTAACAAAAACCACCCAACATATAGGACAGGTAATCTATGATCATGGAGGCTTAATCAATTTTAAGGCTTTTATTTATTAAATGATGCCAAATCTAAGCAATAAAAACTTTAGAATAGCATAATTGATTATTTGAACTGAGTTTAAATCATGGTGATTTGTTCCTTTATATATTGTTCAACATTTCTCCTCTTGAAACATTGTCTTTCCAACATTACGCCCATTCGTCATTTAGAATTTTTCTTCCGTCCGGCATTTTGTCCACACGATATTTTGTTTGTTCGGTATTTAGTCCCTTCGATATATCTGTTCGACAAATAACAAAATCAAAATAAGTCACGAATATCAAGAGAATCTTCAGCCTGACACACCAGACTTTGTTTATCTTCTTTTTATGTCCCATGTCTTTTCAGGTCGTAGGCTCTCCGCCTCCCTCTATTCTTTGCAGCTCTCAACAAGTTCTTTCCCTCTGATTCCTCCCCCAGGCCACGTTCTGTCATCCACCGGCTCAAACTCCTCAGGTAGGTCACGCACTTCTTTCCCTTGTCTCTCTTTCCCTCTATTTGACCCGTGAGTATCAGATTCTCCAGGCCCTCTTTCCTCATTATGTCTCTCAGAAAATTCAACTGCCTCTTTTTGATATTAAGTATAAGACTTCTCCATGTTTGCATGCTCTCTAAGACCTCATCGTTGCTCATATGCTCGGTCTATGATATCCTCAGCATCCTTCTGTAGAACCATATCTCTGTCGCATCGAGTCTCTTCTTCATTTTTGAGAAAATCGTCCAATATTCGCTACCGTAAAGAAGGACTGATATCACGTAACAGTTCGGTCTTCTTTTCTTTGTTACCAAAGAAATCCTTCTGTCTCGCAGTACTCTCCCCAGCTTTTGGAATGTGTCATTGGCCATCCCAATACGTCTACGGATCTCAGTGTCGCACTTACCATCTTCTGTCAAGACGCTTCCCAGATATTTAAACTTCCGCGTCTGCTTGATTCTAGTGTTCCCGACCTGCAAATCGCATTTTGGGCTCATCTTACTGATGACCATGCATTCTGTTTTCTTGTATTTTATGCTTAGTCAATTGTTCCCAATCTCCGTCTCTACCTTCTGTAGGAGATTTTGCAATTTCTTTTCATTGTCTGATATCAGTACTGTGTCATCTGCGTATCTTTCGTTGTTAGGATTTTGGACGCCAATGCTAAATATCCCAGTAGAGTTTCCAATTCTCTCAGAATTGTCACGCTGTATAGGTTGAACAGGTCCGGCGAGAAGACGCATCCTTGCCTTATGCCCCTTTCTATTCTTGTATATTCACTCAACTCGTTCCCTATGCACATGCATGCTGTTTGCTGCCAGTATAGGTTCTTGATTATTCTGATATCCTTCCCGAATATATTAAGGTTGTTGGGCAGTTCACTCAGATCCTTGTGGCGTACTTTGTCGAAGGACTTTGCGTAGTTTATGAAACATAGGTACACGTCCTTCTGCATCTGTATTGCTCTTTCTGATAACATTCTGAGCAGGAATATCGCGTTCCTTGTTCTGGTGTCTTTACCGAACCCGATAGAAAAAATTCTTCAAAATGCTATGAAATTTAATGAAGGCAATCCTTCATTTTCTCCAGGTATTTGTGAAGACTTTTTCCATCTACAGACTCTTAAGAGAATCTGGTAGACAACGACCGAAGAAATTCTTCAAAAGGCAATGAAAATTAATGGAGTCAGTTCGTTATTTTCAGAAGATATTTGTGAAGACTGTCAACACACTCTTAAAAGAGTACTGCAGACGATGACTATAGGAATTCTTCAAACGGCAGTGAAAATTAAGGAAGGTAACCCCTTATTCTCAGAACAAAACTTTATCCATCGTCACACTCTTAAGTGACTCTGGCAGACCATGAATGAAGAAATTCTTTATAAGATAATGAAAATTAAAGAAGGCAGTCCGTTATTTTCAGAACATATTTGTGAAGATTTTGGCCATCGACTCACTCTTAAGGAACTGCGGCAGACGACAATTGAAGAAATTCTTCATACGACAATGAAAATTAAAGAAAGCAATCCGTTATTTTCAGAAGATATTTGCGAAGATTTTGGCCATCGACACACTCTTAAGAGACTCCGGCAGACAACGATTAAAGAAGTTCTTCAGACTGAAATGAAATTTAAAGAAGGTAATCCGTTATTTTCAGAAGATATTTGTGAAGATTTTCCCCATCGACGCATTCTTAAGAAACTCCGGCAGACGACGATTAAAGAAGTTCTTCAGACTGAAATGAAATTTAAAGAAGGTAATCCGTTATTTTCAGAAGATATTTGCGAAGATTTTCCCCATCGATGCATTCTTAAGAGACTCCAGCAGACGACGATTAAAGAAGTTCCTCAAACGGCAATGAAAATTAATGAAATCTGTCCCCCATTTTCACAAGATAGTTCGTGCTGATTTTTCTGTAGTGTCATTAAACAATTTGGCTGTTAGAAATTCTTGTCAGAATAATTTCTCTTCATCTGCCTCATCAAGTCTTCTCGACCATCCAGGATCGACACAAACGTCTTTTATCTCTTACTCAACAATGTAATGTTATTATAAGTGCTAGTGATTTATTCTATAAAAGCACTTTTCTTTGCTAAGCCAAGGCCAGGATCAAACATTTTGCGATTTCTGTTTCGCTTTCAATGTAGTTTTCCATTCGGGACATTAATAATTTTCTATTATTTTGTTTCTCGTTTTTTGGCTTGTCTGAGATTTATTTTTACGTATTATCTCTTTTGCTTTTCTTTTTGAACGCCATCTTTCCACAGACCCTTTCATTTATTTATTTATTTATTATTTATTTAGCCTTTAAAAGAAGAAAGGGAAAAAATAATTCCCTTTTTTGTTTATCAAATTCCTTTGTTCATACATTCTTTCCATATCGACCACGGGATTTTCGGTCAGTATTTCTTAGAGAACATGAGGTAAAATGTGTTCTTTTTTGTTACTCTTACGTTTTTAAGACAAGGTATTCTCAATATTTTTTGATAGCTGCACCGAAGCAAAAATTCTATACCTGTTTTTTTTTTTTGTTTTTTGTTTTTTTTGTCCTTGTTCAGTAAGATCAATGGAATCTCCCCTTTTTTTTCTTTTCAATAACTCGTATAAGGAAATTTGTTAAGCGACTGCGGAATAGACTTTAGCTGCCAGGCAATTGGTGACCCCTGAAAAAAAAAACGTATAAAATCTGAGATAAAGATAATTCATATCACTTTATTTTTTGGTTAACGTTAATTTTCCGTATTTCAAGTCTATGATTAGAATTAGATGTGGTGTTTTGTCAGCACTTAGGACTAATACTTTTCTACAAAGGATTATTATAACTATTGTATAGAGATTTAAGCAAAGGTTAAGGCAATTAGTGCCCGGGTCAAAGAATCGCTCCTTGGAGAACAAAAGAAAATAGAAAGATTTTTGGATTAGCATCAGAGAAAAAACTCTGAGACAAGTCCGATTCATTTGATTTTGTTTTTGTTTACAATGATGTTCCTCTAGCACAAGACCTAAGAGCCACTTCGTAGCTAGGTTAGTATAAGCACGTCGGATGTCACGAGGGTTTCTACTGCCAAGAGGGACGCAGGTTCGAATCCTTCCGGAGAGCGCATATTTTTCTTTAATAAGATTTCACGAATATTCAGCCTGATAGACGAAAAGAAACGTTCAAATACACGTTCAGAAAACGCTTTGTTTACGTTTGGATACGAAACCTTGCGGATATGGAATCTCGAGAATCTATGATGAGAAAGATTGCGCTTAAAGGCCCTATTCTGCAGAGGGAAACAAAGTAAGAGAGCAATTTATGGGGATATGGGGGGAGGATAAGGGTTAAACCTAAACCTGAACAGATGAAGACTGTAGAAATAGAGGAAGCATCCCCTTGGGTTTCGGTTCCACAAAGCAGCGTTTCGGAGGTTGCTCGAATGGAACTTACACCCTTGTGCAAATTAATTATACAGGAAGATGTGGAGTGTCATGATCACCTACAACCTTGTGCAAATTAATTGAAACAAAACCTTTACGCACACACACAAACATATATATATATATATATATATATATATATATATATATATATATATATGTTTCGTTAAAACGACAGACAAGGTACTACAGTTGAGCTTTTTATTTAATTTTCTTGTAGCTCAACTGTAGTACCTTGTCTGTCGTTTTTAACGAAACATGCATAAAGGAAGGATTGCTGCCTAATTATATATATAATATATATATATATATATATATATATATATATATATACAAAGAGAGAGAGAGAACGAAAGACAGAGTTGAGACAGTATATAAATAATTTAAAATATACATCATAATGATATATAATATATATATTATGAAAACATACACACACAAACATATATATATGTAGTAAATATATATATATATATATATATATATATATATATATATATATATATAAAGAAATATAGTCTTAAGGTATGCTGTATATATGGAATAAAGTGCTCAATATCAGAGATAGAGCGTGTGTAAATATAAAAGTGAACATAGAAGTCAACACTTAGAGGCGACAGTCTGTTTCACGCTATATGCAATCGTCAGGCCACATATGCTGTTATTTTTCTCGGCTATTTATATATATACGGCTTAGTGGTGCATTGTGGGTATTCTATTATGGCGGAATTTTTCGGCTGGGGGTTTTGACAAATAATGGATCGTTTCTTGGCCGAAGGCTGAGATTCGATCAAGGCTTTAACTAGCTGGGACTGGCTCTGGCCTGGACCTGTTAGGACAAGTCATGACCAGCTTTGACTAGGCTCTGACCAGCTTGGACAAGCTATGACCAATTTTGACCAGTGGCCTATGAGTGGAAACACTCGGGTCTCCCACGTTAATCGACCTTGTGTCACATCTTGATTTTGTGGGAATCAAGTAAATACCATTCTATTATGGCGGTTATTTTACCGGAAGTCGTTTGTTTATTTATTTGGGTCAAATTATATTGCTTGTTTTTATTTTTTTGTTTCTTATTTTATTTATTTATTTATTAACGTAGCAAAAATTTGTTTATATCACAGATATATATATATATATATATATATATATATATATATATATATATATATATATATATATATACACAGTGAGGGAGAGAAAGACAGAGGAGAGACAGTATATGAATAATTTAAAATATACATCATAATGAGATATATATTATGAAAATATTTATATATTATGAAATGGATTAAGTCCGAGAATTATTAAATATATTTTCAGTTTATACTCTATTTTAATAGATACAATTATTTTAAGTAAATGCTTTATTCTTTTAATAAACAATATCAATTAAATTTACCGACCTGAATGTTCGAGAAATTTCGTAGAAAATACACCCTTGTGCAAATTCATTGAAACAAAACGAACAATTCCGTTAATATTTTTTTTTAATATATTTTCCCAATGAAACATCAACTATTTCACATGTTAGTACCTCGTATGTCCATTGCACGAAGTCGTCCCTTGCAGATTGACCACAGATTCTCGATTGGATTTAAATAAGGAGAGTTCCCGTGCCAGTCTATAGTACTTTGATTTGCTCATTGGTAAGGCTTGACAGTGTGTTCGGGCAGCGTTACAATTTTCGTACTCTTTCTTGGATTAACGTCCATCGCAGACAACGGTGTAGGACAACTAATCGACAAACGAGAAAATGGTGTTGAGCGTGATGAAAATCTGATGCAATCACGGATGACGCAATATCTTTCTAGGCCAAACAAATTTTATCATACACCCCGAACATAGATTCATATTACTGCACACCACTGCAAATGACCTAATCTGACAAAATTACACCCTATCACTCCAGTGGGTCTCAAACTGACCGTATGGTGAAAGAAAGCAAACTAAAGCGTTTGTTCTAATTAATGTGTACAAGGATGCACATCTCACCAGTGGAATACGAAGGTAATGAAGGTGTTTTACGACAATAAGAAATTACTAATTGCAAGAGGAGAGAATGCATGGTTGTCAGCAAAGGAGGCAGCCCAAGTTGTGAACTGCATATAGAAGATGTCAAATTCAAATAGGTCCGGAAACTTAATTCTGCAATTAATACTAATATTAGTGTAATTAATGTTAATACCGTAAATATATTTATGCAATTTGACTTTTCTTAGATGCCATCAGATAAGATGCCGCCAGACGAACACCCATAGCTATATCTATATACATAGAAACATAAGCATTGATCTCTGCAGACGTCAGCGGTATGATTAGGCTGGTGTGTGGTGCGTTTTGTCCAGATGACGTTAGCTGGATACAACCCAGACATTGAAGTTTTAAGGACTAAAAACGTGATAGAAATCCGAAATCGAATATGACCAACCCGTATTGTGTATTGACATTCGTAATCTTAACTTATGATGGCACCGAGTTGATGACAAGCTCAGAAAGAAAAACTGTAAGGAATCTTAGACAAAGCAGTAAAAGAAAACAAGAATAAAAGACTATTAAATGTAAGAATCCATGGTTGGTACCATATGAATCAGTTCAATATATTAGCTTATTATTTGGTGACTTTAAAACATACTATCTTATTTTTCTTTGACGTTTACCTTCAGGACGTATGTGATCATGGCTCTCCACAATTTCCTGTCCTTTGTAGCTCTTAATAAATTTTGTCTTTTTCTTATTTCTCCTAAACCCTGTTCTGCTATCCATTTACTCAAGCTCATTCTTCGTCTTCTATGTGCCGTGTCTCTTCAGGTCATGGCTCTCACAATTTCCTCTCCTTTGTAGCTTTTAGTAATTTTTGTCTTTTTTAGTTATTTCTTTTAAACCCTGTTTCGCTAACCTAGACCGGGTTCTATAGCCTTGGATGGCAACTGGTCTACTGCAGAACGAAATGGCAACCTTCTTGCGGAAAAAAATCTGCCTCGTCAGTCATGTAATAAAAGATACATGATCGCTTAAGTGTGTATCACGCATTGCACATAACTGACTGGACACTACTTTGAGCAATAAGAATTTATAATTACTCTTCAAGCTTAACAGAAGAATCGTGATGAAATCGATCATAAATAAAAATGACATGTTCATCATTAATTAATCATAGTTAAGGATCGAAAGCTCAGAAAGGATTGAAATGAAATTTCAGATATAGATAACATATCCCAGGATCATTTTCCAACTCATTCAAGATGATCTTCGCCCTCTCTAACTTTCTTACTTTCTGTTCTGTAGTAACATGTCGCCTAACACGTTTCACGTCCAATTTCCTTTTCAAGTCTTTTTTCACTGCTCTTTGGACTGTCATAGCTGAAACTCCTCTCTTACGTGCTAAATGTCTTATGGGTTGAGTTAGATCTTTTCTAATTGACCTCTTCAGCTCGATGTTTGAATGATATAACCTCTTGCTGTTATGACCTCCTGATCCAGTTTTCCTCTCTACTGTTCCCTCTTTATGTTCAAATCATTCTATTTTCTTCGTATTCCATTAGTAAGGAAGATCCACATCATTCATGCGGCCTTGTGGGTGATGAATTATTTTCCACCCTACGATCCTTTTTCAGCAGACACAACGTTGCAAGCCTATTGTCACCATTTCGTTATTTCTATAGCAAATGTTTTTGACGAGATCCAATATTTAGTGCAGTCAAGACCCGGTTTACTTTGAACACAGAACTGAATCACCCTCGTTTACTACATATTCCAATGATAAAATCTTGTGAAACAGACTCCCGAGAGGATACTTTCTAAACGCTACAATCGTAACCGCTTCATATCAATAGCCAGGTGTTATCTATCCTATATTTCCTACTTCCTCCACTTACATGAAAATCGCAGACTTATTTAAGTAAGTCTCTATCTTGAGCGGCTCTTGAGGCTTTTATCGGAGGAATTTTAGTAATATTTTTTGTAGAGGGCCAAGTAGTGCGGTACAAGCTCTAGAATTAAAATTGTTTTGTTTTTTTTTATACAGAAGAGGTTTTCGATTTGACATTCTCACCTTAAAAAATCTGGAAAAAATATATTTCGACTGTGTTTTGCGTAGTTACATTAAAACAAAAAAAAAATCATCCCTTTTTCTATTGCATTTTCTGTTTTAATGGCAAGAATTATACAACAAATTCAAACCAACAATTTATTTAATACTGTAAACACATCTATGCAATTCGACTTTTCTTAGATGCCATCAAATAAAATGCCGTCAGAAGACGAACAGCCATAATTATATCGCTGCATCTATAAACGTAAAACATTATGCTGATGTCTGATTTGGCTGGTGTAGGACGTGCTTTGTTCCGATTACGTCAGTTTATTCTCTGCAAAGTATACCAATTCCTTAAATGTTAGTATGTATACTGCAAATCCAAAGCAAGTATTAATTTAACACTGTTAACATATTTATGAAATTCGACTTCGATGCCATTAGATAAACTGTCATCAGACGAATACCGCTGGCTATATCGCTACACCTAGAAACATAGAGTATTGTCCTCTGCAGACGTCGGCGGTCTGATTTGGCTCGTGTTTGGCGCGTCTTGTCCAGATAACGTCAGCTAGATACAAATAAAACTTAACTTTGGACAAAAGAATAAAAGAGAACCATTTTACTCTTTGAAAAGCATACATCTTGCTTTCTTAACTGACTTAGATTTTTCCCACATGGATTTTGCAAGCAAATATTATTTCGGTCAAATACCATTCTACCAGAGACTTTTATTTACCACCCTGTATCTTTCCTCATCGCATAATATCTGCGGGGTACCACCAAATGTGAGCGGGGTACCACCAAATGTGAGCGGGGTACCACCAAATGTGAGCGGGGTACCACCAAATGTGAGCGGGGTACCACCAAATGTGGCGGGGTACCACCAAATGTGAGCGGGGTACCACCAAATGTGGCGGGGTACCACCAAATGTGAGCGGGGCACCATCAAATGTGAGTGGGGTACCACAAAATTTTGAAATCTCAGCTTTAAAACCTTCGATATAGTCAGCAAGAGGAGAACAATATTTTTCGGAGAAGTAAGCAAATCCCATTGGATTTGGGAAAACTTGCTGCACAATCTTCTGGGTTGGATTTTCCATATATTAAAAGAAGAAAACCCTCTCGACAATGTTCGAATTAGAAAATCAGTTTTCAAGATAAGCAGACTCTTCAGACGCAAGACAATCATCCTACCTCGATCGATTTCTTCATGTGCCAGACTATATTAAGAACAGTAATGGAGATACCAAAATTAAACAAGTCCAGCCATTTAAATATCTAGAAAGTGTTTTAACAGAGGATGAAAAGAGTGGCACCGAAATCCGAAGTTGTATTGAAAAAGCGAAAGATGCCTTTCAGATACTAAGCAAATTATTAAGCAACAGGAAAATTTAATTAGAAACAAAACAAAAAATATCTTAACCGTTATGCAATATCAGTCCTATCAATAAATGCACTGTAGTACCCGTTGGGTTCAATATATTCACTTACCGCAAATACGAAAAATTGTGAGGAGGCACGGCGGAGTAATAGATCGCGGCTCGGATTGAAGAATCGGAGAGTCGAGTTCGAATTCCAGTCGAATCCATCCCAGCATTTAAATAGCAGGACAGACTGGGTTCTATACTTTGATGGCAACTGGTCTACCGCAGGAAGAAATGTGAACCTGTGGGAAAAGAAGTAATGGATAGTGGCTCGGATTGAGGAATCGGAAGCTGAGTTCGAATTAGTGAACGTGCTAATACCCTTTTCTTCGCCTCCCAGCTATGGGTAAATAGCAGGACAGACTGGGTTCTATAGCCTTTGATGGCAACTGGTCTACCGCAGGAAGAAATGTGAACTTACTGCGAGAAAAAGGAGTAATGGATAGCGGCTCGGATTGAGGAATCGGAGAGCTGAGTTCGAATTCTAGTTAAATCCATTACATTCATTTACGTGCTAATACCCTTGGGAAAGGTATGACTCCTTTTCTTCTCAGGCGCTTCTATAACCTTAGATGGCAACCGGTCTACCTGAGAAAGAAATGGCAACCTACTGAGGGAAAAAAAATCTGCATCGTCAGTCATGTATCGAAAGATACATGATCGCCTAAGCGTGTATCGCGCATGGCACATAACTGACTGACTTTCTAGTCGAACCCATTACATTCTAATCGTGCTAATACCCTTGTATGGATCTTCTTCTCGCCCTAGCTATGGGTTAATA
>CAHIKZ030005119.1:1267500-1292500 GCA_903632075.3 Acanthosepion pharaonis
CCACAAATCCAAATGCACTTACCCATAAATTTCACTCTGCCTACCCGTTAGCAGACAGCTCCCCGCCAGCGTTATTCAGCGACAATCGAACACACAAAAACCTGCAGAGCCAACATTCAATACAGAGAACAAGACATTAATATAATTCGGTCAAATCGATTGTTTAATCAATGATCAGAAACCCGAAAATAAACGAAAGTATATGACGGGAGTGAAAGACGAAAATATGACTCACATCAGCATGTCAACACTAAAAGCAAAACGAAAAAAAAAAAAAAAAAATGCCGTAGACACTGGTGATCCTTCCCCCAGACACTACCTCTCTGTTGCACTAAAATGCTCCGATGTCTGAAACTTGACGTAGCTGTGTATGTACTGATCTGTCTTGCAAAAGCCCGCAGTAATAAATGATCGTCTGACATATTTAGCACCGATTGGTGATGCGATGTGTAGGGGGAGGGGAAACGTTTAAACGTTGGAAACAATTGGGTGTCTCTCCCATTTACATATATTGCGCAAGTGCCCTCGTTGGGATATCCACGGGCATTTACCGGCGCGAATGAACCTGTCAGTGAGCTTTGGTATGCTAATCTCGAAAAGCAATGCTAGTGAGTTTTATCTTTTAAAGGAGGCTTTAAAACGGTGCACCCGATCTCGAGCTTGCCAAACGGAACAACACAGACACACACACGCGCGCGCACACACACAAGCAGACATATATATATATATATATGTGGATGTATATACATATATATATATATATATATATATATATATATATATATATATATATGAAGAGAGAGAGAAGAGAGAGCGAAATGCAATTGAACATGCAGACATACACAGTCGTTTTTACTCACGCAAACCCAACCAATGCGGAATTGGGCGCTGTTTCTTGTAAGTTGTTTTAAATTGATTGTTTTTAGTGCAAAGCAACACCATAGCAACGAAACCGGTATATCAGTACGATTTCTTCTTCTTCTTCTTCTTCTTCTTCTTCTTCTTCTTCTTCTTCTTCTTCTTCTTCTATCTCTATCGTCATATATATATCAGTACGACTTCTTCTTCTTCTTCTTCTTCTTCTTCTTCTTCTTCTTCTATCGTCATATATATATCAGTACGACTTCTTCTTCTTCTTCTTCTAACTCTATCGTCATATATATATCAGTACGACTTCTTCATCTTCTTCTTCTTCTTCTTCTTCTTCTAACTCTATCGTCATATATATATCAGTACGACTTCTTCATCTTCTTCGTCTTCTTCTTCTTCTAACTCTATCTCTATCGTCATTTTCTTCTTCTTTTTCTTCTTCGATTTTGTCTTCTTTTTCTTCCTGAAATTCTTCTTTTTTTTCTTCTTTTACTTCGTTATCTTCATTTGCTTCTACTTTTTCTTCTTTTTTTTTATTTCTTCTTCGATTTCCCTATTTTCTTCTTCAAATTCTTCTTCTTTTACTTCTTCTTCTTCGTCGTCGTCGTCGTCGTCCTCGGCGGCAAATCATTATTTTTAGACTTTTTCGCATTTTTCTTCTTCAAATTCTTCGTTTTTTTTTTCTTAATTATCTTCCTGTTCATTTACTGCCTTTCTTCTTCTTTTTCCTTTTTCGCTGTCAGTGTTTTCTCTTTCTTCCTTTTCTCTCGCTTTCTTTCTTTCTTTCTTTCTTTCTCTTGCCGTTGTCAGTGTTGTGTCTTTCTTCTTTTTCTTTCTGTCTTTCTTTCTTTCTTTCTTTCTTTCTTTTGTCGTTGTCAGTGTTGTGTCTTTCTTCCTTTTCTCTTGCTTTCTTTCTTTCTTTCTTTCTTTCTTTTGTTGTTGTCAGTGTTGTCTTTCTTCCTTTTCTCTTTCTTTCTTTCTTTCTTTCTTTCTTTCTTTCTTTCTTTCTTTCTTTTGTCGTTGTCAGTATTGTGTCTTTCTTCCTTTTCTCTCGCTTTCTTTCTTTCTTTCTTCCTTTTTTCTTTCTTTTGTCGTTGTCAGTGTTGTGTCTTTCTCCCTTTTCTCTCGCTTTCTTTCATTCTTTCTTTCTTTCTTTCTTTCTTTCTTTCTTTCTTTCTTTCTTTCTTTCTTTTGTCTTAGTTCTTTTTCCTTCTTTTCCTTCTCCAATTTCGTCTTTTTCCTCTTGTTGTTTGTCATCATGACCAGGATTTCTTTTTCATTTTTCTTCTTTTTTTTTCATTTTCTTCCCCTTTTTTTTTTATTTTCTTCTCGCTGCTTCCTCTCTCTTTACTTTTTCATTCGCTATTTATTTCTTCAGTTTCTTCCTTGTTTTTCCTTTTCCATTTTCTGTATCTTCTTATTTCTTCTTCCTTTTCCTCCTCTTCTTTTTCTTCAGTTTCCAGGTGCCTGATTTTGATTTGTTTTCTTCGTCATTTTCTTCCTCTTCTTCTCTCTCATTTTCCGTTTTTGATAATTCTTTTTCTTCGTCTAACTTTTTTCTTCTTTTTCTTCTTCATTTTATTTTTGCCTTTTTTTCTGTATCTTATTTCTTTTCTCTTTCTTTTTCTTCGTTTTCTCTCGCACTTATATCATCTTCACCAACTTTTATTTCTTTTTCATTTTCTTCTTCCCTTTCTTCATCTTTCGTTTTCCTTTTCTGATAACTCGTCTTTTTTATTTTTCATATAATTCTTCTTCTTCTTCTAAATCTTCTTTTTCTAATTCCTCTTCTTCTAATTCTTCTTCTTCTTCTTCCTCCTCCTCTTCCTCCTCCTCCTCCTCCTCCTCTTCTTCTTCTTCTTCTTCTTCCCTTATATTATCTTCCTCTTCGTCTCCCTCCCTTAGTTCTTCTTCTTCTTCTTCTTCTTCTTCTTCTTCTTCTTCTTCTTCTTCCCTTATATTATCTTCCTCTTCTTCTCCCTCCCTTAGTTCTTCTTCTTCTTCTTCTTCTTCTTCTAGGACTAGTTTCTTCTTTATTTGTCTTTAACTGATGTTATTTCTTCGTTTCCTTCTCCTACTATTCTTCTTCTCCCTCCCTCCCTTATATTATCTTCCTCTTCTTCTCCCTCTTTTAGTTCTTCTTCTTCTCCCTCCCTCCCTTATATTATCTTCCTCTTTTTCTCCCTCCCTTAGTTCTTCTTCTTCTCCCTCCCTCCCTTATATTATCGTCCTCTTCTTCTCCCTCCCTTAGTTCTTCTTCTTCTCCCTCCCTCCCTTATATTATCTTCCTCTTTTTCTCCCTCCTTTAGTTCTTCTTCTTCTCCCTCCCTCCCTTATATTATCTTCCTCTTTTTCTCCCTCCTTTAGTTCTTCTTCTTCTCCCTCCCTCCCTTATATTATCTTCCTCTTCTTCTCCCTTCCCTTAGTTCTTCTTCTTCTTCTTCTTCTAGGACTAGTTTCTTCTTTTTCTTTATTTGTCTTTAACTGATGTTATTTCTTCGTCTCCTTCTCCTACTATTCTTCTCCCCGTCCTTATTTTGTTTTCGGGGGCCTCTTCTTCTTCTTCTTCTTCTTCTTCTTCTTCTTCTTCTTCTCCTCCTCCTCCTCCTCCCTCCTTTATATTATCTTCCTCTTCTTCTCCCTCCCTTAGTTCTTCTTCTTCTTCTAGGACTAGTTTCTTATTTTTCTTTATTTGTCTTTAACTGATGTTATTTCTTCGTCTCCTTCTCCTACTATTCTTCTCCCCGTCCTTATTTTGTTTTCGCGGGCCTCTTCTTCTTCTTCTTCTTCTTCTTCTTCTTCTTCTCCTCCTCCTCCTCCTCCCTCCTTTATATTATCTTCCTCTTCTTCTCCCTCCTTTAGTTCTTCTTCTTCTCCCTCCCTCCCTTATATTATCTTCCTCTTCTTCTCCCTCCATTAGTTCTTCTTCTTCTCCCTCCCTCCCTTATATTATCTTCCTCTTCTTTTCCCTCCCTTAGTTCTTCTTCTTCTCCCTCCCTCCCTTATATTATCTTCCTCTTCTTCTCCCTCCTTTAGTTCTTCTTCTTCTCCCTCCCTCCCTTATATTATCTTCCTCTTCTTCTCCCTCCATTAGTTCTTCTTCTTCTCCCTCTCTTATATTATCTTCCTCTTTTTCTCCCTCCTTTAGTTCTTCTTCTTCTCCCTCCCTCCTTTATATTATCTTCCTCTTCTTCTCCCTCCCTTAGTTCTTCTTCTTCTTCTAGGACTAGTTTCTTCTTTTTCTTTATTTGTCTTTAACTGATGTTATTTCTTCGTCTCCTTCTCCTACTATTCTTCTCCCCGTCCTTATTTTGTTTTTTGGGCCTCTTCTTCTTCTTCTTCTTCTTCTTCTTCTTCTTCTTCTTCTTCTTCTTCTCCTCCTCCTCCTCCCCCCTTATATTATCTTCCTCTTCTTCTCCCTCCCTTAGTTCTTCTTCTTCTTCTAGGACTAGTTTCTTCTTTTTCTTTATTTGTCTTTAACTGATGTTATTTCTTCGTTTCCTTCTTCTACTATTCTTCTCCCCGTCCTTATTTTGTTTTCGCGGGCCTCTTCTTCTTCTTCTTCTTCTTCTTCTTCTTCTTCTTCGGCTGCTGCAGCTGCTGCTGCTTCTTTTCTTTGTTGTTTCTCCTCCTTTTCTTCGTCTTCTGTTATCTGATATTTCATCTTTTTTTTGTTATTTTTTCATTCACTACTTCCGTTTTTTCTGCTTTTTCTTCGTTTATTTGTTTCTTATCTTCTCCTTCCTCTCTTACTTTTCTTTTTTTTTTTAATATGTTTTCCTTTCTTGGTTAATCATCTAATAAATCAAGTACTTGTTGCATTTCAAAGAACACCCATCTGGATTTGTCTTGATTTATTGTAAAAGTTTCCCAGTCTATACACACATTGAACAGAGTTACGTCGTGCACTCAACGAATAGATGAGAACGAGGCTTTGCTTGGGATGAACCGTAAAAAATTCAACCGCGTAGAATGAAAAAGGAAAAAAAAAGGTTTTGGGCTGTTTTTAGAAACTTCACAAGCAAAAAGATATTCAACAAAAAAAAACAAAAAAAAAAACAAAAAACAATTGGGAAGCGAAAAGAAAAATATGCTTGTTTACAGCCCTGGTTTAAAAGACAGACATTGAAGAAAGATGGTTATTTTAACCATTGACTCATTCAAATCGTTTTTGTTCAACAACTGCTGCCGCTGTTACAACCTTGACAACACTGGCTATGGTAACTATTGTCACGCATATATAGACTATTTCCAAAGCAATATATGGAAGAAATAAAAGATAGATATTTTGTTCAGTACAAAAAAAAAAAAAAAAAAATAATGATGTATCCATTCAGGGCGTAGACGATCATGGCTCTCCACATGGTCCTCATCTTAACTCTCTTACCATAGACACTTGGCGAAGATAGTGTAGTTTTTGCCATTGTCATCTTCAAGGTTTTGAATTCAAAATCATTGGAAAGAGGTAACGAAGGGTAAAGTAGATCTGTCAGATATAATGATCAAAAACTGCCAGATGTGCCAGATGTTTTTTTCCTTCTCTTAAACAAGTTGCCAATCAAGGCTAGAAATGTGAGCTCCTGCTAATTAACTTGTGGAGAGAAGTGACGTATTCCTGGCTATGCAAGAGCCTTTGTGTAAAATTGAATAGAAAAGAGTATAAATACTACATAATATAATAATTGGACAAATATAATTAGAGTTGCATGAGAAAACATTCCAATAATAGAAAGAACTTCATAAAATAGGCTGACAATTCTAATGCTATCAATAGACTAGTATCAATATGAGATTCTACTGGGCATAAAGTGAGGGATCTGTTTTGCATTGTTGTTAAGTACTAAACTGATCCCCCTGAATTACTACATAATATAATAATTGGACAAATATAATTAAAGAGTTGCATGAGAAAACATTCTAATAATAGAAAGAACTTCATAAAATAGGCTGACAATTCTAATGCTATCAATAGACTAGTATCAATATGAGATTCTACTGGGCATAAAGTGAGGGATCTGTTTTGCATTGTTGTTAAGTACTAAACTGATCCCTCTGAATTACTACATAATATAATAATTGGACAAATATAATTAAAGAGTTGCATGAGAAAACATTTTAATAAGAGAAAGGACTTCATAAAATAGGTAATTTTAATTTCGATGTTTTCAGTAAGCGAATAATTCTACTGGACACGAAATGAGGGATCTGTTTTATATTGCAATTACGTACTAAATTGATCCGCCCAGAATTACTACATATTATATAATGAAAAGACAAAAATAATTAAAACCCACATGTGAAAACATTCTAATAATAGATAGGGATTCTTAAAATATACTAACGATTTCGATGCTATCAGTAGACTAGTATTAATATCAGATTCTACTGGACGCAAACTGAGGGGTCTGTTTTCTATTGTTATTAAGTACTAAACTGATCCCCCAGAATAGCTACATATTAATAAAATAAAAGGATAAATATAATTTAAAAAAAAAACTCACATGTGAAAACATTCTAATAATAGAAAGGACTTCATAATATAGGCTGTCAATTTCGATGTTATCAGTAGACTAGAATTGATATGATTCTAATGGACATAAAGTAGGGGATCATTTTTCTATTGTAATTATGTAATAAACTGTTCCCTCAAGAATTATTACATTAATATAATAAAAGAACAAGTATAATTAACGAGTCACATGTGAAAACATTCTAATAACGGAAAGGACTTCATAAAATAGACTGTCAATTTCACTGTTATCAGTAGATTAGTATTAATATAAAACTCTAATGGATATAAAGTGGGGGATCTATTTTCTATTGCAATTAAGTACTAAACTGATCCCTCAGGATTATTACATATTAATATAATAAATTGACAAATATAATTAAAAACCTACATGTGAAATCATTCTAATATTAGAAAGGACTTCAGAAAGTAAGCTGTCAATTTCGATGTAATTAATTCGATTAGTATTAATATAAGATTCTACTGGACACAAAGTAAGGGTTCGGTTTTCTGTTGTAATTAAGTACTATGCTGATCCCTCCATATTTTCTACATTAAATAATCAATTAATTAATTAATCGGAAAAATATATTTATTTATTTATTTATTCGTTCTTTCTTTCAAACAAAACAGCGCCTTTAAAATATCTTTTCTTCCGTTTTGCTCGCAATCAAACAGTGATGGTCCATTTTTTATCTTGGGTAATGGCAGAGCTTGACTTATGCGGTAAGAAACTAAGAAACGAGCAGAAATATAATATGGTGGTTATAAGAAGAAAGAAAGAAAGAAAGAAAGAATGAATGAATGAAAGAATGAAAGAATGAATGAATGAAAGAATGAATGAAAGAATGAATGAATGAAAGAATGAATGAATGAAAGAATGAAAGAATGAATGAATGAAAGAATGAATGAAAGAATGAATGAATGAATGAATGAAAATGAATGAATGAAAGAATGAAAGAATGAATGAAAAAGAATGAATGAAAGACTGAAAGAATGAATGAAAGAATGAATGAATGAAAGAATGAATGAATGAAAGAATGAATGAAAGAATGATAGAATGAATGAATGAAAGATTGAAAGAATGAATGAATGAAAGATTGATAGAATACATGAATGAAAGAATGAAAGAATGAATGAATGAAAGAATGAATGAATGAATGAAAGAATGAAAGAATGAATGAATGAAAGAATGAATGAAAGAATGAATGAATGAAAGAATGAAAGAATGAAAGAATGAAAGATTGTAATCGTCGTAGTAACAAAATTAGCAGCACTTGACCTGATAACAGTGGAAGCAAAACAGATGCACTTGGAGCTGTGTCCCCAGACAAAGAGTCGAATTTGCAAAAATGAAGATTACCCCACCAAAAAAAAAAAAAAAAAAAAAAATAACAAGTCTGACCAAACTATTATCTATGGTTTACAAGAATACTGAGGAAGGTTCTGGAAATTTGAAAAGATTCATCATTCTGATGTGAACATACGCATTCACGAAATAAAAAAAAATAATATCGACAAAATAATTTTAAGATTAGCAAAGCCAAAAGGTACCAAGCCTAATTTCAATCTCGCTATAACCTATTACGAAACACAACATTTACAATATATACGTACACAATTCTTCAATTAAACTTATTGAAAATGGAAAATATTTGTATTACTAACAGTACTAATAATACAATTATACGCTTAATATTGCAAATAGTATTAATAATGCTACTCTAACGCAATTTATAGTACTAATCGTAATAATACTAGTAAAATGCGACTAATAGTACTCTTTGTACTAATAATACTATTATAATACAAATAATAGTACGAATAGTACTACTACTGCTATAGTACAACTAATAGTACTGCTAATAATACTATACGACAAATAGTACGAATACTACTACTATAATACTGCTATTAATACTAATAGTACTACTAAAATACGACTAATAATAAGAATAATGCTAATAAAGTACTATTATATAGTACTAAAATGCTACTATATAGTATTAATAATACTGTGATACGACTAATAGTACTAATAATGTTACTATAATATGATCAATAGTACTAATGCAGTTAATATTACTACGATAATAAAACTACAGTGTAACCCGGATATAAGAGAGTTGTCGGGACCGGAGAAAAAGTCTCTTATATCCGGGTTTCTCTTATATCCGGGTTTGATCTATACATTAACACAGGCTCTAATTTGGGACCAGAGAAAATCTCTCTTATATCCGGGTTTCTCTTATATCCGAGTCTCTTATATCCGGGTTACACTGTAATAGTACTAATACTGCTACTGCAATATTAATATTAGTACTAATTATACTACTATAATACTACTAATAGAAGAAGAAGAAGAAGAAGAAGAAGAAGAAGAAGAAGAAGAAGAAGAAGTTCGTGTAAGTGGATGGCAGAACAGAGTTTAGGGGAGATAGCAAAACGACAACATTTACTAAGAGCTACAAAGGCAGGAAATAGTGGAGAGCCATGATCATCAACGTTTTGTAGGGAACGGCACCTAGAAGAAGAAGGAGGAGGTATAAAGAAAATCTTTTTACCGGGATTTCAATTTCTAACTTTTAAAATAAGTCCACTTATGTAAAAGTCAATTTGATAATCGAAAGCTTTGTGTCATTCTTGAGAAAAAGATTGTAAAAATTCAGACATAATTTATATTATTACATTCAGGTTATAACATTATATTATTTACATTATTTATATTCGGACTATTATTCTCGTCTTTTTTGTTATTATCACTACGTTTCGGCCGTTGAGTTCTCTGTCCTTCATCCTGGATAACCTACAGGGATTTCTAAACTGAACCCTTTACTTAATCCACGGATAGACTGTTCTCGTTCCACAGCCAATGTCTACGGATATCTCGTCTAGTTCTTAGTTTTAGTACTGTTTAGTTATTGCTCGCCCGTTTCCCTGTAGGTTAGCCAGATCGATATACGCCTGATGAATACGCCGAAACGTTGTGGTAACAATTACAAAGATGAAGAAAATAGTCCGAATATTAAACAGTGTAAATAATTATAACTCTTCATACCAGAAATTCTGACAGAATTTTTTGTTATATTTAAATTTTCGTCAGCATTCTCGAGAACTGAAAACTTTGATGAATAGTGACAATGTTTTTCTTTACCTATCACCAAAAAAATATAATTAGCTTGAGGCATTTTTTTCCGCCCAAAATCATCTCGATTTTAAGAATCTATCAAAAAAAAAAAAAAAAAAAAAAAATTAATTATTAGATTTTAAATTTTCGGTATTTATTTAATGAATTCTTTTCACAAGAATTTTGCATATGAAACAAAAACAAAACAAAAAAACAACAACAACAAAAAAAAAAACAGAAAAGTAAAAGTATGCTACCTAACTAACGAACAACCGTATCTTTGATAATGAAATTTAAAACCGCTTCATTTAAAGAGAATCCTGTTTTTTCTCTCTTTCTGTAATTATTCCTGCAATTAAGTGCCAACATTATTCCTGCAATTAAGTGCCAAAATTATTTACCACATACTGAGGTTGATGCGTTTTTTCCCAGCTTGCACCTGAAGTTGGTTTGCAACCATATTGAAAGAGACCAGACTGTACTGTTATTTAATCCATAGCTGCTGGGAATAAAATACGGATTAATATCGTTCCAAGTGAATATTTGTGCGTAATTCGAACTCGGGTTGCAAATTTCTTGCTCCGAATCTCTCATAATTACAAAAACTGTATATCAATAAAAAATTTAAAAAAAAAGATTATTAAACGGTATAAAATTACAATTTTAAATCAAGACCGTAGAGTTCACAACCCCACGACGCAATTGTGAATTTTCAATGACAGTATAATATGCCCATCTCCAGGTCAGAATAGACAGTGTCCCTAGGTGGAGTAGTAGGGCAGGTTGATTTTTTTTTAACTTTTTGTAGAAAATCAATATTGTACTCAGTATGAAAGCGGGGGTTTTATATGATAAGAGCTGACACCAAAAATTAGATTTATAGACCTTACCAATTTTGACATGTAGTCTTAAAGACCGCCTGAAAATATATACAGAAATATCCAATTTCTGTAGGTTTTTGCTGATTTCAAAATTTGACTATTTCAAGAATAAATCCAAATAAAGTTGATATTTTTATTAGATACATTGAATGGAGAATATATTCAAACCCTATTTGTAATTATGAATCACCATAAGAAAAAATTGCAATTGTTTTATTTTACTTTATTCGGTAAGTAAAGCTAAAAAAATGGTTACAAAAAAAGGATACTCCATAAATTAGATTTGTTTGATCATTTGTTAGGTCATAATCAATAAAAACAAAAAATAGATAAAAGTGAATCCGACAATTATTTTAAGACATTTTAAGACATAAAAATGTCTTAAAATAATTGTCGGACTTTGTCCATTTCATAATATGTGACGTCATGTGTTTACATTTGGATACGCTTTGAGCAGATATGTATGTGCGTGAGAGAATCATAGAAGATTGAAGTTTAAAAACAGTAAAATCGACCTTGAACGATCCTCTGTGGCCCAATCGGTTAAGGCACGTCAGGCTTAATGACGGTTCCGTATAGGATACAGGTTCGATTCTTGTCGGGGAACGAATATTTTCTATGAAAATTTCTCGGACAGTCAGGCCAATAAATGTTATTAATACAGTTTATTATAAAACAGAGCAATTACTTAAATATTTGTATCTATAAAAAGAATGTATAAACCTAAAATGTCTTAAAATAATTTTTGGACTTTGTCCATTTCATAATGTGTCACGTCATTTCTTTACATTTGTATACGCTTTGAGCAGATATGAATGTACGTGAGAGATTCATGGAATATTGAAGTTTTAAAAAAAAGTAAAAATCGACCTTGCTAATCGAACGATCCTCCGTGGCTCAATTGGTTAGGGCACGTCTGGCTAAATGACGGTTCCGTATAGGATACAGGTTCGCTTCCTGTCGGAGGACAAATATCATCTATGAAAATTTCTCGGCAGGTAAATGTTGTTTAATACTGTTTATTATAAAACAGAGCATTTACTTAAATATTTGTATCTATAAAAAGAATGTATAAACATAAAAATGTCTTAAAATAAAAGTGTATATAACACCATAATACTGCTGGGTACCAATTATGAGAAAAAATTTGCATTGTTTATTGAAAATCGCAGAAATCTATTGGACTGTATAATATATTCCATCATGATATAGCAAAATTGCTTAGTATGATTTCCCTTTGAAGTAAATGAAGGTCTTATTTAATGGCACAATGATTTAGTAATAATGTGTTTGTGCCATGCATTTTGTCCATATACAATTTATGAAGCTTCAGTAAATTATAAATTTTATAAGGCTGTGCTATAAGGTTTTCACTGATCACCGGAATGAAATTCCAACGTTCAGATTTTGAACCTAAATTTAATCTTTAAATTCGTTTCCTCAAAAAAGTGTAACGATTTGGAAAAAAATATTTTGTGCACAAAAAAAAAGAAAAAAAAAAAAAGTGGCAGAACAGGAATTATGGACGTAACCCAAGAATGGTTTCTTCAAGAAGGAAACAGGAAGGCTCTATGCGTATATAATCAACATTACACTCGATGTGAAAGCGGGGTTCGATGTGATAAGTACCAAAAATTAAATTCATAGATTTTACCAATCTTTTAGAGCATTTAATTTTAAATATCGTCTGAAAAAAATGTACCGAAATAGCTAATTTCGGCAGTTTTTTGCTTCCAAACTGATTTCAAAATTTTTCAAGAATAAATTCAAATAAAGTTAATATCTTTTGTAGTCGATATATTCAAAGGAAAATATCTTAAAACCGGAATTCTAATTATGTATAACCACAAGCAAAGTTTCCAATATTTTTTACTGTATTTGATAAATAAAAACCTATAAAAAAGGCTACTCAAAGAATAAGATTTATTAAATCATTTGATAGATTATAATTAATAAAACCAAAAAATAGATAAAAGTGTATGGAACACGATAATACTGCTGAGGATAAATTATTAATTTTAAATTTGCATTGTTTATTGAAATTATTGCACCAAATAACTTATTATCTCATAATATGTTTAAATTGTTCAGTATAATTTCTCTTGGAAGTAAGTGAAGGTCTTATTTGATGACACAATGATTTAGTAATAACGTGTTTGTACCTTGCATCTTGTCCATTTACAATATCTGGAGCTTCTGTAAATTATAAATTTTATAGGGCCATACTGTAAGGCTTTCACTGATCACTGGAATGAAATTCTAAGGCTACGGTGTTTAACATAAACTTAATCTTTGAACTCGTTTCCTCAAAAAGGACTAATGATTTGGAAAATATATTTCAGTTTTAACTTTCAAATTGAGTACAATACCACGCTTCCAAAATCGATCAGCTCTAATGGATCAGTTCTCTGCTAAACAAAGAATTATCTCTCTATCGAAGATTAAATTCCAATTCCAATTCCAACATACCCTGAACAGAAAGAAAAAAATGGACCAGAAAAATTTTTTTTTTATAGCCTGGTACTAGTTTGAACACAAACCGGCACGGAATTCAGAATTATCCTTTTCCCAGAATAGTTGCCAGCCACGGATATAGTGTGTCATGTTAGCGCTGTTATTTAACCCATATCTGTAGGGAGAAAGTTGTAATAAGTGAATGATTCGTGAATCGGATTAGCTAGGTATAAGATAGTGAAGACCAGCCTCAACCCCTATTTCCTTTCCGGCCTTGTGCCATACTTGTATTTTTAATACAAAAAATATCAGTACTGCTGGGCATAAATTATAAAAAACAAAATGTTTTAAATTTGAATTGTTTATTGAAAATCACAACTAAAACTAATACACTGTATAATATATTACATCATAATGCAGCTAAATTGTTCAGTATAATTTCCCTTTGAAGTAAATGAAGGTCTTTAATGGCACAATGATTTAGTAATAATGTGCTTGTGCCATGCATCTTGTCCATATACAATTTGTAAAGCTTCAGTAAATTATAAATTTTACAAGGCTGTGCTATAAGATTTTCACTGATCACCAGAATGTGATTCCAATGCTATGAGGTTTAACATAAATTTAATCGTAAAATTATGAAACCTTGCGCCAATCTAGTACTTTGCATAAACTCATAATGTCTAAGTACCAGAGAGGAAAGTTCATCCCAACAATTACCATGAAAATATTTAGAGAAAAGACGCAGAGAAGCTACGTTACGACGGAGGGAAAGCGATTGAAGCCGAGATGCCAAGTCCGGACGAATAGCATTGCAGATCCTTTTTATTTTATCAAGAATCTCTAGATACATATTTGAAGCACCAGGCCAGGTATGACAATATTCGACGCATGGACAAATAGTAGACTTATAAATGCAGAAATATATTTCTGTCATCTATTAGCGTTTATATATATATATATATATATATATATATATATATATATATATATATGTATAGAGAGAGAAAGAGAGAGAGAGAGAGAACAATAAGATTTCTTATCCAGATTTCTTTAGCGTTTATTTTTAAAACAGTACTTGGTACACAGCAAAACATAATATTATAATTATTTTTAAAAATATGTTTTCATCGCTACACAGAAATTACCATGTTTCGAAACGATAACATAAATCTTATGTAAAAAGAGTAAATCATTTTTTCGAAAGAAATTCAACATTGCTTGAAAGTGAAATTAAACTTAAAATTTTAAGTTTAATTTAAAATCTAGGTTTTAGTTCCGAAACATGGTAATTTCTGTGTCGCGATGAAAACATATTTTTTAAATTATATATATATATATATATATATATATATATATATATATATATATATATATCCTCCTTGGGGCTACCCATACGGATTACCTAGTTTTCATAAAAACTATATATATATATATATATATATATATATATATATATATATATATATATAAATAAAAGGAAAAGAACAGTAAGATATATAATCCGGTGTGCTTATAGATATTTTTATTTTTACAAAATAGAGCTCAATGTAAATTTACAGAGCATTAATATTATAAATTAATTGATTTAAAATATGTTTTTTTTCGCTACATAGTTCTAACCATGTTTCAAAAATGGAAGCTAAAAGCTTTGAATTTAATTTTGTAATTAAATTAAAGACATTAGTTCCATTTATATGTAGTGCTGTTCAATTTATATTACAATCAATCATTCATACAAAAAGTAGACTAGTATATCATTAACTTTACTAATCTACTTTTTGTATGACTGATTCATTGTAATATATATATTATTATTGTTATTATTCAAACATATATTTTTAAATATAACAGACAACGAATGTCTATTAAGTTTGATCAGGAGCCGTTCCAAGCTTCTTTTATCAACAGAACCATGATAAAATTTCTTTCTTCCACATGCTCATGTACCACGTCATCGAACCGTATTAAGAATTTACGACCTGCGTCTGTCTTTCCGCGACCGTTATAGTCGTATAGCAAGCTTCTATTTAAACATTACATGATGTCATCTCTGGTGGTGAACATCCCTGTTGTAATGTACATATAACCACACTGCTGATAGCCAAAAGCTTAACTCGAGGAACAGCATAATAATAAAATTATCCAAATGTTAGACAATTATTGTCTTTATATTCTCCCGTAACTAAAACCCTATACGAAGCTTAGAACGGCTAATGATAAAAGATAATGGACATTCGTTGCCTGTTATATTTAAAATACATGTCTGAATAATGATCTGCTGCCTACATTCTGGGATAATAGTTGCGACATTGCTCTATTTATTGAAGAATTTAGATCATGCCACATCGACTGAAAAAAAACTACTACAACAAAAGAATTCTCCAATTAACCTATTAGTAAAAAAAAAAAAACGCAGTCTCTTTTAAATTTTCAAAAGATTCAACCTTAGCGTTGCGACCGCACGCTCCAAAATTTCTTACAGTTAACAATAACACATTTCTAAAAAAACATATTTCGATTCACATCTAATCTTTCGTGTCTTGTTATTACCTGGATGGATTAAAAAAACAAAAAACAAATCAATTTCTATGCCTGATGATATCTGTATGAACAGATGAAAGTACTAGCAAAAAAAGACCTTATACAAGTTGAATTTATTAAAAACAGGGATCATAACATTCATCTAGATGTTCGTGGGTTAATGTAATTTTAATAAATTTGTTTGCGAAGATGTATTCTCGCCATTTATATCATTAACTTCACTAATCTGTTTTGTGTATGAATGATTCATGTAATATATATATATATATATATATATATATATATATATATATATATATATATATATAAAATCATAAAAGGGACTAAGTTCGAAAATTATTTTAATATATTTATTGTTATCTCTATAGATATACACATTTAAGTAAGTGCTCTGCTTGTAATAAACGGTATTAACAACTTTTCCTGGCCTGAATGTCCGAGAAATCCCAGAGAAAATATGTGTCCTCTGACAGGAATCGAACCTGAATCCTACACGGAACCGTCATGTAGCCTGACGTGCTATACTACTTAACTGCAGAGGAAACGTCTGTTTCGCAAGGTCAATAGGATACAGATTCGATTCCTATTGGAGGACACATATTTTTTATGAAATTTCTCGGACCTTCAAGCCGGTAAATATTGTTAATACTGTATATTATAAACATAGCATTTACTTAAATATTCGTATCTATAAAAATAACGTATATATATTTGCTGTCATTTGCCTCTAGTTCCTTCTTGCATATATACGAACATATATATATATATATGTGTGTGTAATTTTTTTTTTCCCCTATTCTTATTGTACATTTCTCTGTTTTAATTTTCAATCTCCGTGGAAGCCTGACGAGCAGGAGCAAAAAACCGGTTGCTTACCCCCCCTTGTTGTTGAGTTGTTTTTTTTTATTATTTAATACTGTTTTAATATGTCTGGTAATATTAAATTTTATACTTTTATTTATATATATATATATATATATATATATATATATATATATATATATATATATATATATATATATTATGAAAAAACTAGGTAATCCGTATGGACAGACCCAAGGAGGATAAAATCCAGAGAGCTCAATGTAAATCCAGAGCAAATAATTTAAATAAAAACAGACCACTTTAAGGTTCCATGTAATAAATTATTTCACCACAGCCCTTTTAAAGGACTGCAGATCATCAGACTTTACTTCCAAAGGTTGAAACAAAAAATGAAAAGAAATTTACACATTTTTGACGGGCCGTATTAAACATATGCAAATTAACGAAGTGAGGAAGCGAGTGGGGAAGAGAGAAGACATGAGTGAGTTAGATGTAATTTAAAATTTCTATACTTTCATGCTCAAAATTATTTGAGGAGGTCCAGACATTGGCACATTTAAATATATATATATATATATATATATATATATATATATATATATATATATATATATATATATGCATCGGTCTCTCAATAATAATTATAATAATCCAGTAATTGATTTTTACTGTTTATTAGATTTCGAGCGTTTAGTTGTCGAATCATCCGTCCGGCTTTACAGGAATCCCGTGCAAATCAACACTTTTCAGTTCTTTGCGGCTAATGAAGTGCCCTTGAACCGCCTCTATGCCCATCTTTCCTTCAACCTCACCGTTCTAGGTGCTTATTTGCGACGTTTAAGCTGAGCATCCAACAGGACACATAAATTACGCGAGACGTGCTGACTACGCATGCGTGAATCAGCGACGGCGTTCGCCGTGACACATTTTACTCGACAGCGCTTCCGTGTTGATGCAACATAAACAACGAAGGCGGGATGAGGGGAAGTGGAATTGGTTAATTACGAAACGATAAGTCAATGGTAAACGGCGAGGAACGTTTCGCACGGCACAGACGCGAAGTCGCACATTCGGAGGCAGCCGCCAGTGTCATGATGAGGCCTTGCGTGTGTGCGGCTTAATTATCGATCTAATCAGATGCCCTAAATAAATGAATGATACAGATGGATAAAGAAATGATGGCGAAACGAAGATAATGAACGTAGATAAAGAAACAGGTACATAGAATAAGGAATGGAGAAATTTTTGCATGGATATCAAATGGTAAACACCTTAGCTCAATTTATCGTTAAGCAAAACAATGGACACACATATATATATATATATATACATATATGTATATATATATATATATATATATATATATATATATATATATATATATATATATATATATATATATATATATATATATATATTAGTGGAAAAATATACATACATATGCAAAATATATAAATACCCATACATGTATATTTTTAGAAAAAAGAGGAAGAATCCAGGTAGAACTCAATGTCCAGGACAGAGTAAGGATATAATAAAAAGGCTTAAACACTAATAGTCCATGGTCATAATTAATTCCATTGGAATCGTAAATACGATCCAATTCATCAGACCTACAAATTCAAAAAAAGTAAAAAAAAAGAAAACAGAAAACAGAAAAAAAAAATATATATATATGTGAAAACTGTGTGTATATAAATATAAATAAATAAATATATATATATATATATATATATATATAATTATTTATATATTATATGCGCGGTACTTATTAGAAAGCGCTCAATATCAGAGATAGAGCTAACATATTTGGTTGGATAGATGTGAGTTTCTGTCTCGTCTGTCTGACGATCGCAAAGCCAGGGTCACAAACTCACATCCATCCAACCAAATAAATATATATATATATATATATATATATATATATATATATATATATATATATATATATATATATATATATATATATTAGGAAGTGCTCAGTATCTGTGATAGCGCTAACATGTTTAGTTGTATGGATATTAGTTTTAACTTCTGGGTTTCACGCTTTTGCGATCATCAGGTAAAATGTTTTAATTTTTCCCAAAATGGATCTATTTATGCTTATTTGTGTTTTATTATTTTGTGTGTGGGAGGGCTATTTTTTCTTCTATGTTTGTTTGGGATTACGCTCTCACATAGATAGACACACATACATACAGGTGTACGCATTTTAGTTCGTACAAACACACCTACATGAACAATCTGAGGTTAGGAACAGTTACACATTCATTCACACACACACACACACACACACACACACACACACACACACACACACATATATATATATATATATATATATATATATATATATATATATATATATATATATATATATATATTGAGGCACGGTGGAATAAAAGGATACAGACTCGGACTGAGGAATCGGAGAGTCGAGTTCAATTCCAGTCGAATCCATTACATTCATAAGCGCTAGTACCCTTGGGAAAGGTATGAATCCTCTTCTTCTCCCCCTCCCACAGGAAAGACTGGGTTCTATAGCCTTGGATGGCAACTGGTCTACGAAGGGTTGTTTGGGGACTTTGTGGCACATGGTGAACCAGGTCTCTGTATTCGGCCCTTCAAAAAGGGTGGATGGTTCTGCACAAAACCTTCACCACTATAATCAGATCTCATGTGCTGGCGTCGAGCTGTCTGCTTGACCTTATACGTCGAATTCGACGGGAGAGTCAGTATATATATATATATATATATATATATATATATATATATATATATTGTGTATCAAATATACTTTTACCGACTTTGTGGCCGTTTCCACATACCAAAACAAGGAAAAAAAAATTCATGTAAAAATATGTCTGCGAATTCTTCGTTTTTGAGTTATTCATTTTAAAGAAAGTCTGCAGCAGATGGCGCTGCGTTGCCATGAAGACTGGGTTACATTTGGCATTCGTGTACATTTGTGACTAGTCTGTCTTCAACATTTAACGTATGTAGTAATGTGAAGTATTCCGTTTAATAGTGGTAGGATATTCGACACGTAAGCAGGCAGATATGTTTTTTACATACGGACGCGCGTATGGTAACGGACACGAGGCTGCACGTCTGTATCAGTTTTCGTTTCCAGACCGAAGGCAGCCGAGTCACCCAACCTTTGCTGCTGCTTATCGTCGCGTTGCGGAGACAGCATCCGTGGCACCATAAACTGTGTACCGAGGAAGACCGAGATCCGTTCGTATACCTGACACGTTCTACAGGCTGTCGGAGACGACCCAGGTATCAGCACACGTGAAGTGGCCCTAGAATCTCGTACATTTCAGAGTACCACATGTAGGGTACTTCAAGAACAGCTCCTTTATTCGTATCATTTGTAACGTGTGCAGGGTCTTTCGCCCTCTGATCACTCACCACGGGAGAACTTTGACCGATGGATTTATTGCACAAAATGCCGGTCCGTTGTTTGTCTCTTCTTTACGGATAAATCAACATTTGGAAGACATGGAATAAAAAATTGACACAAACCATCATTTGCGGGCAGATCGGAATACGCTTCGTACAATACGAGCCAGACACCAGCATTAATTTACGATTAATATATGAGCTGGAATTGTAGGTGACTGTGTGGTAGGTCCATGTGTTCCTCCTGTACATCTTACAGGAGCTGTCTACAGAGACTTTATTACAAACACACTACCAGACCTGCTAGAGGATGTACTCCTGTTAATAATGTGGTTCATGTATGATGGGGCTCCAGCACATTTTAGTCACATTGTTTGTTAAGCATAAACGATGGATAAATAGGGGAGGCCCTGGTCCTTGTTTTTTGGATCATTTCTTTAAAATACAGTGTTCTTTTAAGACATAGACGACCATTAATCCCTACAGATACCCTTTTTTATTGGCTGAAAAATTCGATGCATACTTCGGAAAGATAGTGGAGTAGATAGCCGTCGACTTCTCCACGTTTTGAAATTCAGAATGCTTCTTTCTCTTAGAGTGATTGTCTCATCCAGCGAAAGAGTACATTTAACCTTTCTAAGGTTGTGAGAACTACTACTGCTACTGCTGCTACTACTACTATAAGTACTATTTCTGTAAAATGCCATCTCTCTTAACATTGGCTATCCTTCAGTCAGTTAAGTGCCATACGTGATACAGGCTTTCTTTTTTTTTAACGGCATATCAACTCCTTTGTAGGTCATTTAATGTCGAAATGTATTTTTGGGGGAGCTTTGAAATAATAAAAAGATGATATATGTTATTCTCCTTTCACAATTGAATATATGGTACGTGGTCCTTATATCTTGTGCATTACATGTTTGTGTGAATATAATTAGAAATGCAGTGATGTGTGTATTTTGTTGCAGTTTTTTTAAGTTATATTTGGGAACTTAGTTTGATTTATTTAAGAAATTGTAGGATATTATATGAATTAATGTCACGAAAGAGTTATTTCATGTTGGCTGATGTATTGTTGGTCATTTTACTATAAATGCGTAGTGTTGTTAATTTTTATATAAAAATGTATTGCTGGTATTTTTAGTATATTTTTGTACATTCATAGTGTTTTTTTTATTGTTGTTGTTGTTGTTTGGGGGTTCCCTATTTTCCTATATGTGGGACGCTAACAGGTGCTGCCACTCCTGGGAACAACAGCAATTAAGTGGTGCTTCCCCGCCCCTTAAAAGCTTGGACATTCCTTGCTGCCGGATGGTGCTTACCGTCATATTTGATCCAGGGATGTGTACGGTTCCATGACCACCACGTTTCCTCGACCTCAACCCTTTGTATTATTATCTGTGGGGCCACCTAAAACAATTGGTTTATGCAGCGGACATTAATAATGCAGAGCCGCTTCATTAACGTATCGTGGGAGCCTGCGAAACCATTTGATACCGTGTAGTTGTATCTGAAAGGGCCCGCCAGTCATTGATCCGACGGGTGCATGAGTGTGTAGAAGCAAGCTGAGGACCTTTTGAACATTTGTTATGAGTTGCTGTGTTGAGATACAAATCCCTATTTGGACATATTCTGATACGGACATTTTACCTTGTTTTGATATCAGGAACCAGGCCAAAAGGTTCTAAAAGTATTTTTGTATTGTATCTTGGATTGTACATTTAACAGCGTCTACCGTAAATTTAATAACACCCCCCCCACAAAAAAAAACAAAACAAAAACACAAAAAACAAAAAAAACGAAGGACTTGTGGACATAGTGCCTATGGACTGTTCTCTTTGTTTTGGTGTGAGAAACCCGTACCCAAAGTTTGTAAAAGAATTTTAAATACACCATATATATATATATATATATATATATATATATATATGAATAAAAATGACAATAGGAAAACTAGTAATTGCTGACACGTTTCGTCCAGTGTGGACTTTATCAAAGCAAAATACGAAATGAATATAATTTAACAAGGTAACTAATAAAAACAAAAACAGAATGTACCTAGCAACTGGAATGTAGAGAAACGCTGTTTTCATATTGTTAACTGAAAATAACGTCAGTATTTGTCACGTGTGGAGAATATTGTCATTATATCTGTGTTGATGTATTCAACCATTTGCTTTTGATTTTATGAATCTGTTGTGTATATTTGTTTGTGAGAGCAGTAATTTTGTTAAGAAAGGTGAAATGGGGAAAAAACCTGAGCGTAGATTAATATTTGGGTAAATTTCTATGGCAGCACTCTCTAGAATTTCCCTTCTGAGTGAATTATTTTCTTTTTTTTATGAGTGTAGCATTTTTAAAATCAAAATTATGGTTGAATTTATTTCTATGTATGACTAGTGCATTAGCTAAGTTGTTTTTTGTGAGGTCTCTTTTGTGCTCATGGATGCGTTTTTTTAAACTTCGACTTGTTTCTTCACCATATTGGGATGAACAGTTTTGGCAATTTATTTTATAAATGCCTGCTTCAGAAATATTATTGCTATTAATGTCTGAAGATCTTAGTATATCCATAATGGTTTTGGATATCCATAGTGGTTTTGTGACTATTTCAAGATTATATATATATATATATATATATATATCGTGACCGAGTGCTTAGAAAGTTCGCTTTCTGACCATGAACCCTCGTTCGAATCACACCACGTTTGATTTGTCAGGAGAGAAACGTCCTAATGTTATCATCTGGAGGGGGATATCCAAGCATGCGGTACCTTTAGAAAGTGTCTGAAAACCATACTACCGATTGACCCAAGCCTTGTGAGTGAAATTGGGTAGATGGGACACTTGTGGGCCGTCGATAGCTGTGCTAGCACGAAGTCACAAGTCATCGTGGCCGAGGGCCTGATCGTGCTGATCACGCTCTCTCTCAGAAACTGTAATTAAGGTCTTCTTAGCAAAGATGGGCTCTGTGGGTGTTGAACAATCACAAATGTACCTGAGCAAGCGGTATCCTCGTATATGCGTGGCCAGCTAATATATATATATATATATATATATATATATATGTGTGTGTGTGTGTGTGTGTGTGTGTGTGTGTGTGAACATCTGTTTGAATAAGTCTTCTTCTTATGTCCATCGTCTTTGTCATGTTGAATTGATAATGTTAATTATATTTTATGAATATGTCCTGAAGATGTTTTATTTGACCGAAATGACCGACGTTGACATTATATTAACATTAAAACAGCATAATTGCATATAAGGATTTTTATTTTTTTTTTTTTTCCGTATATTTTCTTCATATATATATATATATATATATATATATATATATATATATATACAAGTATAGGATTGGTGTATACGGAATAAATTCCAATAACCAACAATTACTATTCTTAAAGCATAATCAACATCATAACATCATCACTTGATAAGACACCGGAGGTATTGAAACAAAATGGCTATTTTTGTAGTGATTTTATAACATATTTATGTTATAATTTTTAAATAATTATATATATATATATATATATATATATATATATATATATATATATATATAATTATGGTAATAGGTATTTTAGGATTGTATCATAGATTGTACATTTAACAGCGTCTACCGTAAACTTAAAACTAAAAAACGAAGGATTTGCTGACATATGTGTATACTAATATTTGTCCTTGTTTTGGTGTAAGGGACTCACCCACAAAGCTTGTAAAAGTATTTTTGATACAGCCTATATCCATCTATCTATCTATCTATCTATCTATCTATTACCAAAATTATCCTGTATAAGGAACTTTATAAAATGGAAAACGAAAAAACAATGCTATTATTCATCATCCTACATGCTACGTTTCAACTTAGCCATATTTACAGGATTATAAAATTATACTCTGATTTCCGGAGATTCCTATTTAGTGTCAACAATTCAACTCACGAAAATTCATCATAAAATCAGACAATAAACACTTTATTAAATTAAACAACAACAAAAAAATTATGTGCACAAAATTATATTGATTTTCTAATAAAAAAACATGTTTCTACGCATTGTATATATATAAATTTTTGAGGAGAAATTATTAACAGCAATTACATTATTACAACAATATCTTTTTAGAGAAAATAAATATTACCAGGAATACATTTTTGGGAAAAAATATTAGCAGCAATAAAAATCTTATCAAAATTAACCCATTCAGGTTGATATGCCGTAAATCAAACCAAACCAGAACAAACCAAGCGAGAAATGAGATAAAAGATTTTAGTATAGAAGTTACGGATTAGCCATTTCCATTATGAAAAGATTAGATCTTTCGCTAATTTCGTACTCTTCTTAAATCCATAAGGCCATAGAGAGGAAAGTTCATTCAAAAAATTGCCATGAAAGTATTTATAGAAAATGGACAGGTGAAGCCAAGTTATGGCCGTGGAAAAGTGAAGGAAGACGAAATTACCTTTAAAAATAGGGGGAGTAATTTGTATGTTGAATAATAACACTTTTGAAATGGACAATTGTTGTACTAAGTTACGCATCCTAGTAACAAAACTGTATTTTGTACCCACTTACCGCAAAATTTGGTTTCGACTGGTCAATGTATGGTTATTTTAGAGGATGTGGCGCGCGGACGGACAGACGGACCGAGAAACGGATGCCACAGAATTTTATATATAGATTTTTTGTTTTTTCATAGGTTACAGTTCTAATTTTCAGTCCTGTTTGAAAAATACGGAATAAATTCAATAAACAACAATTACTATTCTTAAAGCATCAGCAACATCATAACATCATCACTTGATAAGACACCGGAGGTATTGAAACAAAATGGCTATTTTTGTAGTGATTTTATAACATATTTATGTTATAATTTTAAAAATTATATATATATATATATGTATTAAAGAAAATTGCTGTTGCAAATTACACACCTATATATATATATATACATATATATATATATATATATATATATATATATATATATATATATATATATATATATATATATATATATATCCAATCATAGGACTGGTGTAGACGGAATAAATTCCAATAAGCAAAATTACTATTCTTAAAAGAGTGCTCAATACAGAGTAGAGCAAATATACTTTATTAAAAAAAACATGTTATAACATCATTACAAAAATAGCCATTTTGTTTCAACACTTCTGGCGTCTTATCAAGTGAGGGTGTTGAATGTAGAACCCTTTTTTTGTAGTGCTTTTGTTATTGTAGTGTTTTTTGTGTTGAATGTAGAACCTTATTTTGTAGTGATGTTATAACATGTTCATGTTATAATTTTTGAAAAATTATATATATATATATATATATATATACTGGTCACGTGAAAGAAACAATAGTGCACATAGACAAA
>CAHIKZ030005119.1:1297500-1330000 GCA_903632075.3 Acanthosepion pharaonis
GAATCGATACTTCAAATATACAAAACAACCATTCGCCCTTGCATGGAGTATTGCTGCCATATATGGTCTTGGGCACCTTCTGTTTACCTCGGAGTTCTTGACAAGATCCAGAGACGGATATGTAATCTAATTGGCCCTGATCTAGCCTCTTGTCTGCAGTCACTCTCTCACAGACGCGCCGTCGCCTCTCTCTGTCTTTTCTACAAATACTTCCATGGTAACTGCTCTGATGAGCTGCTCTCTCTGGTTCCCAGACTCCATGAATTCAAGCGCCCTACGAGGCTGGCATCCCGCTCCCACCCTTACACCAGAAAGAAACCTTCAAATGTAGCCGTCTCTTCTACTCCAATAGCTTCATACCTCGCACCTCTCGCCAGTGGAACACCTCCCCAATTACTGTTTCCTGAAAGCTATAATCTCCAACTATTCAAATGTAATGTCAATCGACATCTCCAATTACCTTGATCTACCCACTATCCTTCTCTTCCTTTCTCCTATCAATCTTATCTGCACTCGCTCCAAATCTTCCGCAACCCCCTGCATCCTAGTGGCTTCACGCCTTGCTTGGGGCACAATGAAAAAAAAAATATATATATATATATATATATATATATATATATATATATATATATATATATATATATATATGTGTGCAGATATGTAGAAAATAGGAAAGAGCACGTTAGGTAAATAATCCGGAGTTCTTTAGTATTTTTGCTTTTATTTAAAAAAAAACAAAACAGTGCTCTATACTGTAGTAGAGCTTAAATTATAATTATTAAAAAAAAAATAATTCCTTCGTTACATAAGAGTTCTCATGTTTCAAAAACGAGAGCCGAAAACCTCAATATAATTATTAAAATTAAATTGAGTTAAAGTAACAAGCCCTGTTTCATCCTCAAGCTAAAACTTAGGAATAACCAATCGCATTAAAATTTACGCATCTTTATAAGCATGTTCATTCGCAAAATTAATTACTATGGAAACGGCTTGGGCGACCATTTTGATAAGGGGCCTAAGAGTTAATTTTTATTCACATATCAGTCACCTTCGGAAAGAGGTTAAGCTGAGATAGGCTCGGGGTATCCATTTCAAAGCGAATGATGGCATTCGTATATATATATGCACATTTCATTAAATACGACAGACAAGGTGCTTTGATTTAGTCGTTTATACAATTTCTCAAGTAATTTAATTTTTTTTTCTTTTCGGATAATATATTACATAAAAAAACTGTACAATTGTTCTTTTTATCCGAGCGATGTCGGCTACAGATTTAGTCACATTCAAGGTTGAAACATATTAACTGTTGACAATCTATTTTTTGTTAAAAGTTACTATATTTCAACCTTTGAAATGGCTAAGTGTATAGCCGAAAGCGTTCGACTAAAAAGAAAAATTGGAGGTTTTTTATATAATTTATCATCCGAAGAGAAACAATATATTATATCACATGGGAAAGTGTATAAAAAAACTAAATCAAAGCACCTTGTCTGTCATATCAATTGAAATGTGAACGAAAGAAGAATTGCTGCCTAAATACACATATATATATATATATATATATATGTATGTGTGTGTGAGTGTGTGTGTCTGTGTGTGTGTGTGTATGTGTGATAATAATTATTTGGAGGATTTGAGATAATCTTACTTATTATAAAACGCAGATTGTGTGTGTGTGTGTGTGTATGTGTGTGTGTGTGTGTGCGTGTACGTTTATATATTGGATCGGATTTCCTAGATTTTTCAACCGATTTCAACAAAACTTCACAGGACTGCAAAAAATTACCTTGCGGTGGTTCTGACAGCGCCAAAAATTGGAAAAACACAATTGTTTTTGCATGAAATCAATTTGAAAACACGATAAAACACGATTCTGTCGCCAGAATGAAAGGGGGACAACTCATATCGTGTTATAATTATTATAAAACCCAGGTTGTGTGTGTGTGTGTGTGTGTGTGTGTGTTCATTTATATATGGGATTGGATTTCCTACATTTTTCAACCAATTTCAACAAAACTTCACTTTTGGGGGGGCAGGTAGTGTTTCTTATTGTCTTGCACACATTTTTCTTTATTTTTACATTCAGAATGCTTTAAAAATTCCATTTACTAGACAATTGTTTATAATAAAATTCTATTCAATCAATAGACTCATAACGATTGAAAACAATGTTTTTTTTGAGTTTGGGTTTGACCAATTCGTAAAAAAAAAAAAAAAAAAAAAACACTAATTAAGACATACGTGTCCGTCAACCTTAAACAATAATCTTTGTCAATTTTATTTTTCAGTCTTAATGATGGTCGATACTTGATCTATCTCTTAATGTTACATCCCGGGATCTACTGCTAGTCATAATTAAGTAATTCATCGAGTCTAGAAGAAATCTCAACAGAATGCAGAAAGCACTGGACGGCCGTTTCGTCCTATATTTGGGACTCATCAGCAGTGCACATACACTACCGAGAATTGAAAGTCGGACAATTACGTCATCATTAAAGTTTCGCTTTGAAATAGACACCACACCCTACCTCAGCTTGACCTCTCCCTGAAGGTGACTGATATGTGGATAAAAATAGTCGCCCCAGCTGTTTCCATAGTAACGAATGAGCACGATTATAACGATACGTAAATTTAAAAATTGGTTAGTCCTGAATTTTCGCTTGAGGATGAAACAGGGCTTGTTATTTTAATTCAATTTAATTTTAACAATTGTATTGATGGTTTCGGGTCTCGTTTTTGAAACATGAGAACTCTTATGTAGCGAAGGAATCATGTTTTCCAAAAAAATAATTATAATCTAAGCTCTTCTTTTGTATGGAGCAACAAAAATACTAAAGAACTCTGGATTATTTACCAAACGTGTTCTTTCCTATTTTTCTACATAACTGCACACACACACACACACACACACACACACACACACACACATATATATATATATATATATATATTAGAGATTATAATAAAAGCCTTTTTTAAATCGCTGCACAAAAGCTTTCATGTTTCAGTACTTTGATTGTACTACTTTAGGTGGTGGTGAGTAATTGGTGATTTAAAAAGAAATTGTAACCTCTTTTCTGAAAGTTATTTTTCGCAATCAGCAATCTACTATCACGAAACATTTGACGCTGACATATTTTCTGCAATCGCCAACGATGGCCTGTCTATGTTTCGGTTTAGCATGACATGAAAGAATAACTCCGCCAATACACCCTCTGGGCATATTTTTTTTTCTTTTTTTTTTTATTTAACGTAGATCTGACATTTAATTGGTTAATTAAGACCCACAAGTCTAATTTTATTTCTGACATTACATCCCCGCCTTTAACTTTAGGTGTAAAGAATATTGTTGTCTGTTTGGGTCAGTGTTTGTGGTTAGCTAAGTTTAACGTTAAGACAGAAGAAGACCGTCCTTCTCCCCATTTCCCCTTTTTGGCCTTGTGCCACATTTCTGTACATAGCAGAATAGATATCGCTTTTCTCTGTGGTACATAGACTTTATGAATTTAAGCGCAGTACTAGATTGGCAGCTAGGTCTCATCATTTTACAGTTGAGTTGGTTAGATATAACCGTAAGTTCTATGCGAACATTTTCTTTTCTCGCATTTCTCGCTTGTGGAACTCGCTTCCGGCTGTATGCTTTCCGGTCTGATTTGATCTTCACAAAATTAAATGTAAGGTCAATCGTTATCTACTGTGCTCCTGATTAATTTTTCTTTGTTCCAGGTCATTAGTAACGTTCCTCTTTTCTAATTCTTCCACATCCAGTAACCCATTGTGTCTTAGTGGCATTATTGCCTTGCTCGTAGTCGATTCGATTAAAAAAAAAACATCCAAAGAAAGCTATAATGACGGGCATATTGAATTAATTTTTGTTTAGGCTGAGGTCAGTCTTCCGCACAACGGAAGTTGCCTTGAAGATTCACTAGTAGAGGCCTAAAGCTTTTTTCCACCTCCATAAATCGTGGGAAAACCCTCGAAATCTTCAATCCCGTACCAGTATATTAATCGTAGCTTGTCCCCAGTTGAAATTATCTGCAGCTGAGTAATTCGGACACATTCATTAAAAATTGCGAGCAAAATGTTCTAGCCGTTTCGGCCCCGCGGGCTTCATCACGCGCTTGTCGAAACGAGTAACATTCGGAAAATTTCGAACTGTATTGCAGCTTATCAGTGTGAATAGACGTCCGGTTGCCACTAGCTAGGATCGAAACCCGACTGAATTGTCATCAGTCGGGGATTCTACCACTAAGCCCTTGGCGTACGGCAGGGACGAAGGTGAATTTAAGCGTATTTATTTTTAGATAAACACACAGTGACTGAGAGACCTCGATTCAATTTACCGAAGAGTCTTGCATTATTAGCCGTAATAGCCACTGTTTTAAAAATAGTTGACAAAATATATATATATATATATATATATATATATATATATAATAGTTGACATTGAAGTCAATATCCAGTGACGACATAAATACAGCATAACTTAAAATTATATTTTATCAAATATATATATATATATATATATACATATAATATATATATATATATATATAATATATATATATATATATATATATATATATATATATATATATATATATATATATATATATATATATATATATATATATATATATATATATATATATATATATAGAGAGAGAGAGAGAGAGAGAGGGTGGAATAGGTAAATTGTCGTCAAAATGACGCAAAAATGAAAATAACACTCATTTTAGCAGATATATTTACCAAACTTTCACAAAAAATATGTCGAAATACGAAAGAGAAATTTTATTCAATAAAATCGCCATTGGCTTCTACCACAGCCACCAGACGACATCCGAGTCTCCTCATCTTAACGGTCTCTTTGTTTAAGTTGGTGAATGCTGCCATAATATTTGCCTTCAGTTCATCTTTGGTGTTACTCAACTGCACCCCACCCATTATAATCAAGGGGGTTGCAGTCTGGGGAGTTCGGTGGCCAGATGTAAACGGGGTGATATGGTCGCAGAAACCGTCTGATAGCCATGAATGGGTTCTCCTTTATGTGTGACATAATGCAGAATTTTGTTGCCAGATATAGGGTCTTCCAGCAGCCATCCTCTTAATCCAAGGCAACGCTACCTCCTCAAGGCACATGATATAGTCCACCGTGTTATGTCTGAGGCCCCCACCAACAAATTCGAGATTTTTTTTCTCATCAGAACGATCAAGGTGAATTCTCCGAGCTATCGTACCTTCGTAATCGCCATTAGACTCATCTTACTCTTTTCAAATCCTTTGGACGGTCGTTAGATTGATATCCAATCACTTTGAAATGTTTGTATTGGAGCTTCCAGCACGAATGGCAATCACCACAGGATGCAGTTTTCCAAATTCCAAAAATTCTATGAGAAATGTGTTATTTTTTCGGATTACATCTCTATTTTCGTTGTCTTCTTATTACCGAGAAGTAAAAAACAAGAACAAATCTATTTCCATACCTGAGGATGTCTGTAGGAACAGACGAAAGCTTGTAAAAAATTAAAAAGACCTTATGAAACTGGAATTTATAAACAGGGATCATATCATTCATATACAGGTTCGGGGTTATTGTACCTTATTGAAATTGTTTGCGAAGATGTATTCTCGCCATTTAAATCATTAACCTCTATATTTGTTTTTTGTATGAATGATTCATGTAATTATAAGTCGAACAGCACCTATAATCAAAATATATATATATATATATATATATATATATATATATATATATATATATATATATATATATATATATAGTTTATGCAAAACTAGGTAATCCGCATGGGTAGACCCCCCAAGGAGGATGATATCCGGAGAGCTCAATGTAAAATTCAGAGCCGATATGTTTGAATAAAAACAGACCCCTTCAAGGTTCCATGTAATAAATTATTTCACCACCACCCCTTTATCAGGGCTCTGGATCATCAGACTTTACTTCCAAATGTTGCTTTTTCATTTCAACCTTTGGAAGTCAAGTTCGATGATCCAGAGCCCTGTTAAAGGGGTGGTGGTGAAATAGCTTATTACATGGAACCTTAAAGTGGTCTGTTTTTATTATATATATATATATATATATATATATATATATATATATATATATATATATATATATATATATAGTTAAACCTAGAGAGCCAGACAACCTACCACGGTTTCACCTTAGCGGATCGTCATGGAAGACTGACTGAAAGGTAAAAAAAGAACGGAATACTTATCGTTAATAAACAAAAACCATAACCACGTGATCAAATAAAAACCTGAGGGCTTTGCACTTGCATGCTAGACGATTATTTTCGGCTAAAGTACATGTTCTTGGTTCTTTTTTTTTTCTACCTTTTTCCCTTTGGTATTGGTTTGATTATTTGCAAATCAAGACACCGAAGGTTTTCCGAACGAGTTTTTATACTTATAAGATTACTACTACTACTCCTACTATATATATATATATATATATATATATATATATATATATATATATATATATATATATATATATATATATATTAACGCTCTATCTTTATTACTAAATTGAGCGTCGAATATTTTGTATGTTTGAAACCTTGAATCTCAATAGGGAATTCTGCGGCAATTTAAAATTGTTTAAATTTAAAACTGCCCAGTATAATTACAATTTCTACGACTTCGTGTTTAAAAAGAACACGTGAAAGATTTGATTCTAAATGTAAGAGATTATTAAAAAAAATGTTTGATGTTATTAATTTAAAGAATATTTTGATTGAGGGACGAACTCATTTTGTGATTAATCTGTAATGGTCTGATGAGATGTTTGTTGTTCGAGATATTCAAATGCCGCATAAAATCTCGCAAGAAAAACCGACATTAAAATCTCGTAAAATCTCGGAAGTAAAACTAATCTTAAAAAAAGAAAATCAAAATTTGAAAAAGTCATTTTCAAGAAATCGATAGATTTTCTACCACTTCTACTGATTTAAACGATTTCCTCTTTTCAACTTCAAAATATGTTCTTTAATTATGGGTAAAAAAAAAATATATATAATTTAGATGAGTAGTTTTGACAGGGAAGCCAGCAGACGACACCCAGTCAATGTAATTTACTTGTTTTTTTTTTAATATTTTTTTGCTTTTAGCAGACAACATATGAGCGATAGTTAAATATCAGGAAGATGAAAAACGGGAAATTTAAAATGACTATAGAACAATTTCCACACAGATAAAGAAGAACATGGAAGCAGTAAAAATGTTCTCCAGAAGGATACTGAGAACTATATTGATGGAGCCAGTAGGCAAGGGGAGGAGTCTTAACACTTCTACTAAATATCAGAAATATGAAAAACTGAAAATTTAAGAAAAAAAAAGCAGCAACGCCACATTAGGTTGAATGATTATATTGAATCAAATGCTGCTAGTAAAGCTGTTTTACTATATCATTGCCATCCAGACAATTTTTCTTGTCAGAATCCAACTGGCACGTTTATAAATCTACCATTCCTCTGTGCTTGATTATTTCCGCCATATTTCATTTGGTGCCCCTGCAATATATCCCGAGATCATCGATAAAAATCAAATGAAGTGTCTGTAATATTCTTGGTCTTGACCTAGCATCTCAACTTCATTCACTTTCCGATCGCCGTGTCATGGCTACCCTCCGTCATTTCTATAAATATTTTCATGGAAATTGTTCTGATCAGCTTCCCTCCTTGATGTTATTTTCATCCCCGCCCACAGACAATTTGTATACATGGGAATTAATTAGGACTACATAGAGACTATGCGGCATTACGATGACTGTATAAAGAATGGAGGCACAGTGGAGTAATGGATAGCGGCTCGGATTAAGGAATCGGAGCGCCGAGTTCGAATTTTAGTCGAATTTATTACATTCACTTACGTGCTAATACCCTTGTGAAAGTTATGATTCCTCTTCTTGCCCCACCCAAGCTATGGTTAAACAGCAGGACAAACTGGGTTTTATAGCCTTGGATGGGAACTTGTCTACCGTAGAAAGAAATGGCAACCTACTGCGGGAAAAATATGCCTCGTCAGTCATATATCGAAAGATACATGATCGCCTAAGCGTGTATCACACATGGCATATAATTGACTGACTGACTTTTCAGTCGAATCCATTACATTCAAGTAAGAGCTAATGCCCTCGGAAATGTATGAATCATCTTCTTCTACCAGCTTTGGGTAAATAGGACAAACCGGGTTCTATAGCCTTGGGTGGTAACTGCTCTACCGCAGAAAGAAATGGCGACCTACTGCGGGAAAAAATCTGCCTCGTCAGTCATATATCGAAAGATACATGATCGTCTAAGCGTGTATTACGCATGGCACATAACTGACTGACTTTCATGTCGAATCCATTACATTCACTTACGTGCTAATACCCTTGGGAAACGTATGAATCCTCTTCTTCTCTCTCCCCCAGCTATGGGTAAATAGCAGGACAGGTTGGGTTCTTTAGCCTTGGATGGCAACTAGTCTACCGCAGAAAGAAATGGCAACCTACTGCGGGAAAAAATCTGCCTGTCACTCATGTATCGAAAGATACATGATCGCCTAAGCGTATATGATCGCCCAAGCATATATGACGCATGGCCATAACTGACTGAATGAAGTAAGAATGTGTTATTTGGCGTAAGGAATACTAAGGTGTGTTTGGTTCAGTAATTGTGGCTAGCTAGGTTTAATTATAAAACAGAAGAACACCAGTTTTCCAATCCCTCCTTTTGGCCTTGTGCCACATTTTTGTATCTTCCCAAAATAAATATAGATTTTCTCTATGTTATCACGTCCGAAATGTAAGCGAAGTATACAACTCGAATGGCAACTAGGTCTCATAGTTTCCTATTAAAATAGTTTGATTTAACCATAAGTGCTATTATAATATATAATCTCGTACTTCGCCTCTGTGGAACTCTCTTTCGCATTCTTGCTTTGCAGCCACCGAGAATCTTCAAGAGTTTAAATGTAACGTCAATCGTCATCTTTTTGTTTTACTGAACCTTTTCTTTTATTGTCCTTCCTATAGATTATTCTCATTCTCATTCACTGCTAGCAAACCCCTTGCATCTTCATTGCCTTATCGCTTTGCTTAGGATGAAATCATTAAAAAAAAAAATTAAGGGAAAGATTATCCAATAAAAATGATCAAAAAACGATGCGTTCATCAATATGATAACCAGGTAGGGTCGTAGGGTTAGTGCGCACCTGAACACCCGACTAGTTCTCTCCATATGTCTGTGTTGAAATACGGAGAGATATTTTTTTAATGCGTAAACGAGATTTTATGCAGCATTTAAATATCTCGAAAAAAAAATCATCTCATCAGACCATTACAGATTTACAGATGCAAAAGGATTTCGTCCCTCATTCAACAACTTCTTTAAATTAAAAATATCAAACATAAATTTAAAAAAAAAAAATCTCACATTTAGAATCAGGTCTTTCAACGATTCTTTTTAAACATGAAGTCGTAGAAAATGGAATTGTATTTGACAGTTTTAAATTTAAACAATTTTTCGGTTATCGGAATTATCTTAACTGAAAGAGATTTCCCGATTGAGATACAATGTTTACAAAATATTCGATGCTCAGTTTAATAATAAAGATGGAGCGTAATGCATGATATATATATATATATATATATATATCGGTTGTGGAACAGCAAAATTTTCCAGTTGTTAGATTAATAATACGGAGATATATGTAGAGAAGTGCATCTCTCTCAGATATAGGGAGGGAAGTGCATCTCTCTCAGATATAGGGAGAAGTGCATCTCAGATATATGGAGAAGTGCATCTCTCTCAGATATATGGAGAGAAGTACATTTCTCTCATATATATGTAGAGAAGTGCATCTCTCTCAGATATAGGGAGGGAAGTGCATCTCTCTCAGATATAGGGAGAGAAGTGCATCTCAGATATATGGAGAGAAGTTCATCTCTCTCAGATATATGGAGAGAAGTACATTTCTCTCATATATGTAGAGAAGTGCATCTCTCTCAGATATAGGGAGGGAAGTGCATCTCTCTCAGATATAGGGAGAGAAGTGCATCTCAGATATATGGAGAGAAGTTCATCTTTCTCAGATATATGGAGAGAAGTACATTTCTCTCATATATATGTAGAGAAGTGCATCTCTCTCAGATATATGGAGAGATGTGCATTTCTCTCAGATATATATAGAGAAGTGCATCTCTCTTAGATATAGGGAGAGGTGCATCTCTCTCAGATATAAGGAGAGAAGTACATTTCTCTCATATATATGTAGAGAAGTGCATCACTCTCAGATATATGGAGAGAAGTGCATCTCTCTCAGATATAGGGAGAGAAGTGCATCTCTCAGATATATTGAGAGAAGTGCATCTCTCTCAGATATATGGAGAGAAGTACGTTTCTCTCAGATATATGTAGAGAAGTGCATCTCTCTCAGATATATGGAGAGATGTGCATCTCTCTCAGATATTTGTAGAGAAGTGAATCTCTCTCAGATATATGGAGTGAAGTGCATATCTCCCAGATATATGGAGAGAAGTGCATTTCTCTCAGACATATGGAGAGAAGTTCATCTCTCCCAGATATATGGAGAGAAGTTCATCTCATATATTTGTAAAGAAATGTATCTCACCCATATATATATGGAGAGAAGTTCATCTCACTCAGATATATGGAGAGAAGTGCAACTCTATCTGATATTTGTAGAGAAGGGAATCTCTCCCAGATATATGGAGAGAAGTGCATATCTCCCAGATATATGAAGAGAAATACATCTCTCTCAGATAAATGGAAAGAAATGCATCTCTCTCCGGTCTAAGTCACTGCTGATGTCCTACAACTTGAAGGCTCGCATTGGTAACACGTGCACTTAGACGTTAATTCCATCGGCGTAAACTCCCGCCCTCTCCCTTGTCTCTATTCAAGGAATCCTTCCTCACAGCACTAGCAGCATAGAAAGTCATGAAGCCTTGTCTATTCCATGATGCTAGATGACCATTCCTCTATTGCGAGACATCTACAACAACATTCCTGTCAGCATCCACAATATAAAAAAATTTCTAATCGACAACACAACTACCCTACACGAAGAAAACAACAAAATAAGATTACAGATACTAGAAGCAATTTATATTCAAAAATTAAAGCTGGCACTGAACAGAATCAACTATGAATACTGCAGTAATGTTTTGAAATGCCTGTAAAGGAGCAGTTTTTTCACTCTTTAATACGCGCATAACTATGACATTATAACATAGAAGAAAAAATTCCATGATGGATAATTTTTTTTCTCGTTTTAATGAACGCTCAGCACATTTTCAACGGTTTTGCATTGAAAAGCACAATGAAAAAAATACAGTAATGGATAACAACGCACAACTTTGTATAAATACTTATATTAATGAAGAGCATATTGTTTTGTATTACTTGCACCCCTGAAGATGATCTTGGAAGAAGATCGAAAGTACTTGGGAAATTAAAATAAAAGAAAGAAACAGCTATAGCACATTTCTCTCATCCTTTAACATCAAGACACGAATATTATTCGTGAGTATGAACGGATTCTGTCAAAAATTAGCCGACATAATGTCTGTAATTTATTCAATCAGACATGCATAAAAGAGAATTTACTGCCTAAATACACACACACACACGCGTGCACACACACACACACACACACACATATATACACACACACACACACACACACACACACACACACACATATATATATATAATTAAAAAATAATAAAATACAAAATCACCTTACATGGGGAATAGCCTATTTTAGCAGACGAAAGATATCGATCGCCTGTCTTGTCAACCCCAGTGTGAACTTACCTTCAATCTTTCCTGTGAGTATCAAATTTTCCAAGCCTTCTTTCCTTATTATTCAATTTAAATAAATACAATGCAAAACCAGATGGGTTTATTGGGGTTTGGTTAAAGTAAAGATTAGAATGGCAAGAAGGCTTGGAAAGGCCTGCCAGCCTAGAAATAATGGGATAAGTTTATCTGGAAATTGAACACTAACCTCTAGCATACTTACCTGTATAATCAGCGAGGTAAGCGTCTTCATGAAAATTGTGTAAATAAAAACAAAGGCAATGATTATCAGCAGTAAGAGTTGCTCCTATTGTTTAAAACCGAATAGAAAAAGGAAACAACTTGACTGAAATTTAGGGAATGATTTTCCTTACACTTCTGCCTTCGTTCACAAGGCATACGTGGCAAATAACACATTCTGACGCAAATTAAACCATATGGAAAAAAAATTCGATTTGGAATATTTTATCCTTTTTGACAAAGCGGTAAGGAATGCAATTAATTCATTTCAAATTTTCAACGTTAATAAATTACACGTTGATAAAAACGGATAAATTCGCCTCTGGTTTTGTTCCTAATTTTCCTAAGTAATCAAAATGTCCGACTATATTCTCGGGAGTGTGTCGTGTAGGTCCCCGTGGTCATGCATTTTTCATCAATACATTTTAGAAATACTATATGATATTAGTGCGAATTTTGAAATGAAAATGACAAAATGAATGAAAAGCAAAAAATAAAAAATAAAAAAAAATAAAAATAGCCCTATTCATATTGAAGGCATATTTTCTGTCTATTGAGTGGGGATATTCGGAAAATTTATGTCATTGGCTTTCCTAAAACGCGATCAATTCGAAAGACAAAAGAAGTCAGAAATGGGGTAGAAATTGGACTATTTTTCGACATGAGCCGTACATTTTCAATGACCTTTGAAATTTCGATGCGGTTTTCAAAACAACCACGAGAATGAATCCAAATTTGAACTTTATAGTAGTAGCGATTTTCCAAGCGTAGCTTAGATGTGGCACAAGGCCGAAAGTATGAGGCACCCAGCGAGGATCGAACTCACTGCTCATTCGTAATTGTGTTAGTTAGACAAGCTTGCTAACTATTGCTCCGTCTCGGGCTGCCCAACTTTGTCAGTAGGAGGAATCTGGTGAGAAACTAAGAAAATACACCATAGGGACATGCAATTTATATTTTATTTCAAAAACATACAGAAATATATAATTTCAATGTTTGTTTTTTTATTTAAAGAAATGCAGGGTACCCCAAACATTTTGCCTGTGTATATATATTTTAAATTCTGTTGCTTGCAGGACGAACTATTCTCCTGAGTTCTTTACTGTCATGCACAAGGCTAGGACGAGACTTCATTTAGACATCTTGGAGTCTATTATTATTAACATGCAAAGTGCTGTCCTGTGTGGACAGAGGGAGATGAAATATAGGTTGGCCTGATTGGGGAAAACTAATGCCTGACTGGGAACATATTTAGTAATATTCCCTCCCCCTTATATGACTATTGGGTAATTTATTTCTTTAATAATAGTTGTTGATAATTTTTTTCTTATCAGCATCTTTGTGTTATATTGTCGACGATTCTCTTTCTGAGGGAGTGTTGGCCAAAAGGTGCCTCAAATCCTGTTCTTAAACGAGATACTTTGTATCTATTTTAATAATAAAAATATATGATCCTTGTACTTAAAGTTATTTTGGCTTGATGTGGCATTAAGAAAAACCTGCTCAGTAGTTCCATACCTGATGATGTCTGTAGGAACAGACGAAAGCTTGTAAAAAATTAAAAAAACCTTATGCAACTGGAATTTATAAACGGGGATCATATCATTGATATACAGGTTCGGGGTTGATGTATCTTATTTATATTGTTTGCGACGATGTATTCTCGCCATTTAAATCATTAACCTCTATATTTGTTTTTGTATGAATGATTCATGAATTTATAAATTATATTTGCACCTTTTAATTGAAATTATATATATATATATATATATATATATATATATATATATATATATATATATATATATATATATATATATACATACATATATATACATATATATATATATATATATATATGTGTGTATGTATGTATATGTGCGTGTGTGTGTGTACATATATATTGTGTATTTAGGCAGCAATCGTTCATTTATACATTTTTTATTAAAGACGACGGACAAGGTACTGTGATTAACCTTTTTATTTAATTTTTCTTGCATTCGAACAAGTGATTTCTTTTCTGGACACAGAGTGCGTAGACATTGTCCAAATGTTCTATACTTCCGAGCGCTTTCGGCTAAACATCTACTCATTATCAAGGATAGTTTTATTTTTACTTTTTAAATGAGTGTATGGGATGTGTATATGTTTCTAGAGTTATTGAGATGTTTTATTTTCCGAACACAGTCATCACATTGTGGCCGTGTTCGTAGTTAATATTACTGAGTGTTGGCTTTTTTTTCTTTTTATTATTAATTCTTCTATTACCTTAATTTTTTTTTTTTTACATGTGAATAAGGTTATTATGTTCGTATTTTCTACGAGTATGTTTCAGATGGAGTCTTGTAAGTGTGTTTAAATGTGTTCTAATGGAGCTGCGGTGGAACAGGTGTAACTTAAGGCGTCTGGATAGGCATGAAGTCGTGTGACCCATGTAATTATTTATGAATTCGATTTGATCAGGAACACAGTTCCTTAGAAAAAATAGAAACAAAACCAGAGGCGAATTTATCCGTTCTTATCAACGTGTAATTTATTAACGTTGAAAATTTGAAACGAATTAATTGCATTCCTTACTGCTTTATCAAAAGGATAAAATATTCCAAAAAACGAACTAATATATATATATATATATATATATATATATATATATATATATATATATATATGATAGAATAAAGATGATGTAGGAAATAGATCTTAATCTAACTTGTTTCACATTCTTAAAGTTTCCTCAGAGATCAAGACAGAAGTGATAAAAAATGATAAAAAGCAAAAGAGAGGCAGATTTATATATATATATATATATATATATATATATATATATATATATATATATATATAACGGAGCTGCTTGATCCTCATACGTCGAATACGACGGGAGAGTACACCATATATATATATATATATATATATATATATATATATATATATATATATATATATATATAAAGAAAAGAGGTTGTAGTGGTTCCAACGAGAGAAATGTATGTATATTAAAAGAAGAGAAGAGAGAGGTGCTGCAAACGTTTTTGGTTGTAATGTGGATTTATTTAGAAAAAAAAATATTATGCTTTGTTTTACATAATTGTACTACACGAGTTTCTGGTCTCGTGACCGTCTTCAGGTAAAAGTGGAGATTTCCACATATTATTAAAAATAATTAATTTTTTTCTTCTGTTTTTCAGTGTTAAATATTCTCGATATGAGACATTTTCTGTGTCCACTTACCAAAAAAACACACACACACACACACACACACACACACACACACACACACACACACACACACACACATATATATATATATATATATATATATATATATATAATAAGACATTGTCATTAATATCCATTTTTGTAGTTACATATGCTCTATCTCTGATATTTTTATTTTAATCCATAAATATAGCATACCTTAAACCTATATTTTATCATATATATATATATATATATATATATATATATATATATATATATATATATATATATATGGGGTAAGAAATTATAGTATTTCCAAGGAGAGAAAAATTTGCATATTAAAAAGAGGAGAGAAACCTTGTAATGTGGATTTAAAAAAATATTATTCTTTATTTTCCATAAAGGAAAATTATTATGGCAAATAAAGCCTAATATATTTAAAAAAAAAACCAAAAAAACAATTCACATTACAACAAAAAACGTTTGCGGTTTCTCTCTTCTTTATATATATATATATATATATATATATATATATATATATATATATATTTGTGTGTGTGTGTGTGTAAATTCTTGCAGTAATACTTGCATTACTAAATGAGCGTTGAGATTCATTTTATATTATTGTCAATGTGATTTGAGACCAAACCATCTTTTCTCTATATCTATGGTTAAAACAGTAGGGTAGACTAAGGACTCTGGCCTTGGTATGACACGCAAGCTGGGAGAAGGATAGCTATGATTCCTATTTGTAGGCCTTTTAATCACCATGTTTCACGAGGAAGGCCCGTGTATTACAGTCTCAGCGGTACTTCATTTTTGCCTATGACATCATACGTGAACAATACCCCCCTGTGTATTTTTCTGCAAGTAAGGGAAATCCGAGAACACACTGTTTCTGCTGTTCGTTAAATTTCCTTCAGTTGCATTTTACATGGCGCAGCGTTCAATATGAAAGAAAGAAGCTTAAAAAATAAAAAAAACAGAATTTCGAATTCTGTAGATCCATTCGTGATAAAAATTGTAATGAAAATTTTTGTTGTATATCTTTCTTTATACTTGATTCCTTTATATGTAAATTCCGATTTATGTAAATTTATGCAAATGTGAAAAAAAAGGATAACGTATATTTACTGGAATTTTTATTACAATCGAATCTGTAGAAACTGAATTTTTATTATTAAGGATTCGCTGCCTAATTATTGGCTGGAAAATGGTTTATTTTGCCTCCAATAATTATTCCTATTCAGTAGCCGTTAGATTAATACAATAAGCTAGAAATACGCTGTGTTCCCATACTTATATAAATAGTCGAGCTGCTCTTTCTCCACACAAGGCATAAAAGAGACTGTCCCTATTTTCTCCCATAAATATATCACATCTCTCTCTCTCTCTCTCTCTCTATATATATATATATATATATATATATATGTGTGTGTGTGTGTGTGTGTGTGTGTATATATATATATATATTCTAAGACATTTTTGTGTTTATACATTCTTCTTATAGATACAACTATTTAAGTAAAAGCTCTGTTTATAATAAACAGTATTAAACAACATTTACCGGCCTGAATGTCCGAGAAATTTTCACAGAAAACATTCGTCCTCCGACAGTATTCGAACCTGTATACGGAACCGTCATTTAGATTGACGTACCTTTACCGATTTGGCCACAGAGGAGCGTCCAGTTAGCAAGGTCGACGTCTAAACAACAAACAAACAAAATTCTATTTTCTAACGACATTTTGTTTGTTGTTTATAGAGACTTTGTTTCAATAAATTCATTTCGTCGTTTGCTTTGAAAAAATCCACATTGGACGAAACGCGTCGGCTAAAACTAGTTTTCCTATTGCCTTTATATATATATATATATATATATATATATATATATATATATATATATAAACTGTTACGCTGTAACATGAAAGTTACCAGGACAAAAATGCATATTTGTTTGGATTTAAAACTCTCAACAGACATGTTAACCACTTGATAAGATGTCTACATTACACATCGAAACAAATATGCATTTCTGTCCTGGTAACTTTCATGTTCCAGTATAAAAATTTATAATAAATATCTATTTCTCTACTCTTGTATCCAGCCCTTTTTTAAATTAATGATATGAACGTTTGAATTTATATTCTTTTCCTTCTTTTACATTTAGATATCAGAATTTAGCTCTTGAAAATATATTTCAATTGAGCACTGGTGAATGACAAGCTAATTCTATAAACAGCCACTTGCGCTAATGCAAAGCTCTTCAATAAAATGAATCGAGCCCTCTGGCTGATTGGCATTTGTTTACATTCGTAAAAACAACCGGCTAGATTTAGCTACATCAATCCGTCGAATGAACATAGCTCAGTGGTAGAAAATCTGACTGACACCAAATCGGTTGGGTTTCAATTTTCGATCCTAGCTTGAGGCATGCGGATGTCTAGTCGCGCTGAGGATCTGTGTAAAGCAGTACTGTCTGCGAATGACACACACACATATATATATATATGTATGTGTGTGTGTTATATATATAAATATAGGTAACTATACTGTTTGAAAAACCCTCGAATTTTTATTTGCTAATAATCAAATCAATCTCGAGGGAAAAAAGGTTTTAAAAAAGAAAGAGCTACAAACATGAAAGTCTGTCGAAAAAATCGCACAGATACAGGTTTAAAGCCCAAAAAAAAAACCCGACACGAGGAAACAACTAACTAACAAAAAGCGCTCGATACAACCGTAGAGCAAACCTAGATAAACCTAGTGAGCCAGACAAACCTACCCAGGTTTCACCTAAGCGAATCGTCAGGGATATATATATATATATATATATATATATATATATATATATTCGCAGAACAGTACTGTTTCGCACTGATCCTCAGCGCGACTAGTAAGTAATATATATATATATATATATATATATATATATATATATATATATATATATTACTTAAAGATATATATTACTTAAAGATATATATTTCACTCCAAGCAATGCCAGTAAGACGCAGGAGTTTACTGAGAGTGTAAAACAATTACAAGACTTTAGTAACGAGAAAAAACAACAAAAGAACTAATTTTGGAATGACAGAAAATGGAGATTGACGTTGCATTTAAGTTTTTGAAGATTGTAGATGCCAGAGAAGCAAAAAATTGAAAGAGAGCTCCACAAGCAAAAAGGGTGAGAGATGAAACTGTTAACATAGAACTTGCGGTTCCATCTAAATACTTCAACATTAAAACGATGAAACCGAGCAGCCAATCTAATACTCGGCTTAAATTCATGCACTCGTTGTGTCAAAGAGAAGTGCTCATTGGAACAGTTGCTTTGGAAACATTTGTCGAGAAGACAGAGAAACGGCAGTGAGAAAGTGAATGATGTCCAGATGCCAGGTCAAGGCTGATATCATAGCATACCCTTCTTTGGATTTCATCTCGGGATATATAGCAGAGGAATCAGACTAATTACTAATCCCGGTAACAGTATACAATGCACGAAAGAAATATAGATTTATAAATGTTCAGGTTGGATTGTGGCGACATATTGGAGCAACATTTCTAACCGAAGACCTTACAATAGAATCACTCCACTTCATGGAAGACGTGAGACCAAGAAGGTGCACTGAGTTTCCGTCTTGGAGGCCTGTATCAGATATTTTGATTGAAAGCAGAAATGGTTCTCTCTGCTTATTAATCCTTAGGAGACGAAAGCGCCGATATGACGAATGACGAAGAAGACGACTAGGCTGATCCGTCGGCCCCATAAGACAAGCCACGGGATTAGCTGGCTGGTCTTCGTACCAGCCAATCAGATTGCTTCTCGCATTTAATTCAAGTAAAGCAATTCGTTATCTCTGTATCATAGATTTAAAAAAAAATCTGTTATTTTTAAATAGTTTTCTTTGATATCTGTAACAATGTCTTCTGGTTTAAAATTCATAGAACATAACTCTCTCGATTGATTGAATGATATTTTTTATGGTTTATCAACCCGATATTATACCTGGTTATTTAAAGTCGGAACTATATTTTGAGATTGTTATAATTTTTGGAAGATAATAATGATTTTCCTGTACCAGTTCTGTTATTTAACACTTAGGAGACGACAGCGCCGATATATCGGCCGATAAGTCGAATAACGAAGAAGACGTCTAGGGTTATCCATCGGCCCCATAATACAAGCCCCGAGATTAGCTGGCTGGACTTCGTATCAGCCAATCAGATTGCTTCTCGCGTTTCAATTCAAGTAAAGCAATTCGTTATCTCTGTATCATAGATTTTAAAAAAATCTGTTATTTTTTAAATAGTTTTCTTTGATATCCGTAACAATGTCTTCTGGTTTAAAACATAACTCTCACGATTGATTGAATGATATTTTTTATGGTTTATCAACCCGATATTATACCTGGTTATTTAAAGTCGGAACTATATTTTGAGATTGTTATAATTTTTGGAAGATAATAATGATTTTCCTGTACCAGTTCTGTTATTTAACACTTAGGAGACGACAGCGCCGATATATCGGCCGATAAGTCGAATAACGAAGAAGACGTCTAGGGTTATCCGTCGGTCCCATAATACAAGCCCCAAGATTAGCTGGTATTCATAGCAGCCAATCAGATTGCTTCTCGCATTTCTTGCACATCTGGGTTGTTCAATGGCGTTTTCTACGATAGTTTTCTGTGTTCTGTGATTTTACATCGATTTTTGGGTTCCAAGTGAGGGCATGTTAAAAGGGTTCCGTTTTTGGTAATGGAACTCTAAAAGAGGCTCCACCTGCGAAGATGGGGAGAGAAGTGATGGATTCATACCTTTCCCAAGGGTATTGGCCCGTAAGTGAATATAGCGAACCCGACTGCAATTCGAACTCGGCTCTTTCATTTCTCATTCTGAACTGTTAACAATTACACCACCACCACATCCAAGCTTACATCACCTGGTATTCCCACCTATCTAGACACTGATCAGGTTTGACTTTGTTTAACTTCTGTGATCGGACTCATAACACTCTCAATATCAGTTTGAGTGAATCATTTAATTTCCTGATAGATAACACCTGTGATTTGTTCTTGAAGATGACCAGTGAATGGTAGAACACGCAAGCAAAGACGGTGAGAAAGGTGAACAATTTCTACATAGTCTTAGATTAGCCATTAGTTCACATCTACAACACACTCTCGTAGACTAACTTATAACTTACTGACCAAAGAGCAATAAAGATCCCTGTTAATATAAGATCAGTAATGATTGATAATATTTGCATCTTACATAATATCAAGTTAGAAAAAGGTGTAATATTTCCCTGAGAAAGTTTACATTTTGTTTATACCTGGTATTATAAATCACCTGGTATTCACAAGCAGTCACCTATCAAGATACTGACAAAGCTCGACTTTGTTTAACTTCGGTGACCGGACGCATAACTCTCTCATTATCAGTTTGAGTGGATCATTTCATTTCCTGATAAATAACACCTGTGATTTGTTCTTGAGAATGACCAGAGAATGGTTTTATGCTTTATTAACCGGATATTATACCTGGCTATTTAAAGTCGGAACTATATTTTGAGATTGTTATAATTTTTTGGAGATTATAAGGATTTTCCGGTACCAGTTCTACTATTTAACACTTAGGAGACGACAGCGTCGATATATCGGCCGACAAGTCGAATAACGAAGAAGATGACTGCGATTATCCATCGGCCCGATAATACAAGCCTCGAGATTAGCTGGCTGGTATTCGTACTAGCCAATCAGATTGCGTCTCGCATTTCTTTTATATCTAGGCCTTACAATGGCAATTTCTATGATAGTTTGCTGTGTTCTGTTACTTTTTATCGTGTTTTGGGGATCATATGAAAAGGGCTCCGTCTTGGCACTGAAAATCCAAATGAAGCTCCGACCCCAAAGTGTTTAAAGATAGCACCCCTGTCTTGGAGGCGTTAAAATTCCCAAGCCAATTCTTGCCCTAGTTAGCAATTAATTGGAGTTCATTTTCAAAAGCAGCTACCAGTTTTACTTTGTCTGACCTATTAAGGTAGGACTAAATAGTTGTATCATTAGCATAAATACCGACTTGGGAACTGATGATATCGGGAAGTTTGCTGATGACGATAAAGAAAACAGCTCAAAGTCCTGGGTGACCCTCGAATTATTGTGAATGAAGCGTGGCCGTTCAACACAATTTTCATTACACAATTTGTTAAGAAGAATTGGATTAAGTCAAATACTCCATCAGAGGCACCATCGCCCTTCAACTTGGGAAGAAAGTCATGTCAAACACTGTCAAGCACCTTCGAGTTATCTAAAGCCACAGCCCGAGCCTTGCTGTTCTTCATAGACAAATTCAGTAATAGTCGCTAACACATCGACGGTTGCTCTAAACAAACGAAAGCCATGTTCATCTGTAATAAATCCATACGAAATGCGATGCTTAACCAATTCGGACTTGTTAAAAGCCTCTAGAGATTAGCTAAAATAAAAGGTAAAAATAAAAGAAATAACAGGGAGATAATTAAAGGAAACAGAAGGTTCACCAGAGTTCTTTAAGACGGGAACAACTGAAGAGGATTTCCAACAAGCTGGAAAACAAGAAATAACGATGCATTTGGAGAGCAAAGCTTTTATTCGGGAGTACATTTCCTTAGGACAATTGCTGGGATATTGCCATGGCCACGTGACTTGTGCAGATCTACTTTGGAGATGATAGCAGAAATAATGGACGGAATTATATGATATCACACAGTAGGTAGCCCGTTCTAGCGGATAACACAAACCAGGCAAAGATGCTCCTGATGAGTCGAGAATAAAGTTGGAAGAGAATATCCGTACATTATTTACATTATTCCGACTATTGTCCTCATCTTTGTCGCCATATTTATTACAACGTTTGGGTCGTTGTACGCTCCGGCCTTCTTCAGGTGGTTGGAATGTCAAAGCATAGAAATCAATACAATATAGGAACCAGTAATAAGGAGTGCCAGAGAAAAGCGATAATAAAAACAAAAATTGCAATATAAGCTCTGATAAAAACATGAAATGATAACAGGAAAAAATGCAATATGAGCACGAGCAAAAAAAAAGGTTGCTGAAGACATTAGGTTTATAATACCCAGAAATTCATACACAGTTGATAAAGGCGTTAGTTAGATCCAGTGACAGGAACCAAAGAGAGGGAGTTCAATACCCGGTTAAGGCAGTGGAGAACTTAGAGAGGGGAATTAACAAGAGATAACTGATAACTGACATCCATCAAACATGGCACGTGGAACTAGAACAGTCTGCCCCAGTGAGTGAAATAAAGGGTTCAGTTCGACATTCCAACTACCTGAAGAAGGCCGGAGCGTACAACGGCCGAAACATTGTAATAGATATGGCGACAAAGATGAGGACAATAGTCCGAATAATGTAAATAATGTACATAATACCTCATCTCAGAAATATAGACAGATACTGAAGGGCCGAAACGTTGTAATAAATATGGCGACAAAATGAGGACAATAGTCCGAATAATGTAAATAATGTACATAATACCTCATCTCAGAAATATAGACAGATACTGAAGGGCCGAAACTTTGTGATAAATATGGCGACAAAGATGAAGACAATAGTCCGAATAAGGTAAATAGTGTACATAATACCTCATCTCAGAAATATAGACAGATACTGAAAGGCCGAAACGCTGTAATAAATATGGCGACAAAGATGAGGACAATAGTTCAAATAATGTAAATAATGTACATAATACCTCATCTCAGAAATAAAGACAGACACTGAAAGGCCGAAACGTTCTAATAAATATGGCGACAAAGATGAGGACAATAGTCCGAATAATGTAAATAGTGTACATAATACCTCATCTCAGAAATATAGACAGATACTGAAAGGCCGAAACGTTGTAATAAATATGGCGACAAAGATGAAGACAATAGTCCGAATAATGTAAATAGTGTACATAATACATCATCTCAGAAATATACACAGATACTGGAGAATATCCGTGCAAAAGCATTATTATTATTATTATCATCATCATCTTCTTCTTCTTCTTCTTCTTCTTCTTCTTCTTCTTCTTCTTCTTCAATGTTTTCTCTTTCCTTTTCTCTTTCCATTCTTTCTGTACTTCGTGACTGTAAATCAGAAGAAACATCGGAACAATCCAGTCGACAGCATTACTAGATTCAGCTATAATAATAAGGAGAGTCCTGGTTATTAAGCAAATCAGCAAGAACACTAAAGAAAGTCCTTGTCGTATTAAGGAAAACAGAATACAGAGGAAAATCCTGTATATTAAGGAAATCAGAAAGATTACTGAGGAAACTCCTTGGGATATTAAGAAAATCTCTCAGAATACTGAGGAAAGTCCTAATGTATTAAGAAAATCAGCTAGAATAATGACAAGAGTCCTGGAGTATTAAGGAAATCATAATACCGAGGAGAGTCCTGGGGTATTAAAAAATCAGTTACAATACTGAGGATAGTCCTAGGCTATGAAGGAAATCAGTTAGAATGCTAAGGAAAGTCCTGGGGTATGAAGGAAATCATTTAGAATACTCAGGAAATTCCTAGTGTATTAAAGAAATCAACTAGAATACTGAGGAAAATCCTGTGATATTAAGCAAATCAGAATACTGAGGAGAGTTCTGGGGTATTAAGGAAGCCAGCTAGAATACTGATAATAATCCTGTGATAGTAACAACATCAATAACAATACTGAGGAAAGTCCTGGGGTATTAAGTAAATCAGTCTGCTTTAGGGGAAACCAGGCAAAGATACCCGTGATGTGTCGAATGTAAAGTTGGAAGAGAATTTCCGAGCAAAGCATTTTGCTTTATCAGTAGTCGATGACACTATTTCAAACTGTCTGAAACGAGAAGAGATGGGCGTTTACTCTAGTTGATGCACATTCATCCAGAGCCGCCAGTCATCTAAAGAACCAACGTGCAACAAAACAAAAAATACATTGTCCAAATTTATTGATACGAAAAAGGAATAATCAGGAAAATTATAATTTTTTGATGTATTACTGAAGAATATTAAGTAATATAAATTTTAATATATTAATTTATTGATTCCCACATGAATCCAGATTTTAATCATGCTGTAATTATTCACGTTTTAACGTATAGAATTTTTTGGCAGCAAGAACTTCTTCCTGGTGGTAATGTTGTACCGTCGACAAACCACCCCTAATGAAATTGGTTAAGCCTTGATTTGAATTTAAATTGTTTCAGCGAATTTGAATCAAATATTGACGTCCAAGCAGTAGGCAGGAAGGGGTAGTGTTATGAATTCTGTTCCACTGGAAAAGGTCGGAAGTTCACTTTTAGCCCGCAGGCAAATCCATGCCGCTGAAGGATGTTAGATTTATTTTCAACATTTGAAAATTACCAGACACATCTTAATGTCTGCATTGCGTTGAAAAAATCTGAATGTATTTAAAATATATATATATATATATATATATATATATTAAAATCAAGATTATTCGACCCTACAAATCAGGCATTGGACATAATATCATTTCTAAAAATGATGTATTATCATGAAATTAACTTTTCCTGGCAATCTTCTAGAATTCAATAGAAAAATTCATTTGGGATAAAACCTAGACAATTTTGTTACTTTTTGATAGATTCGTTTTCTGTGGCTTATTGTAATAATTGGGGGAGATATAATAATTATTTTAGTGGTACAATTCCTACTATTTAAGATACATCACTGTTTAGTACATTGTATCTGTCTATATTTCTCAAGGACACATGGCACTGTGGATAAAGGCGTTAGTTAGATCCAGTGACAGGACGTAAAGAGTGTGAGTTCAGTACGCGGTTAAAGCAGTGGAGAACTTGGAGAGGGGAATTAACAGGAGATAACTAATAACTGACATCCATTAAACATAGCAAGTGGAACTAGAATAGTCTACCCCAGTGAACGAAATAAAGGGTTCAGTTCGGCATTCCAAACAAAGAAGGCCGGAGCGTACAACGGCCGGAACGTTGTAATAAATGAAAATATGAGCACGGGCAAAAAAAAAAAAGGTTGCTGAAGACATTAGGTTTATAATACCCAGAAATTCATACACAGATATCCTCAAGGACACATGGTACAGTGGATAAAGGCGTTAGTTAGATCCAGTGAGAGTAACCAAAAAGTGTGAGTTCAATACCCAGTTAAGGCAATGGAGAACTTGGAGAGGGGAATTAACAGGAGATAACTGATAACTGACACCCATTAAACATAGCACGTGTAACTAGAAAAGTCTACCCCAGTGAGAGAAATAAAGGGTTCAGTTCGGCAGTCAAAACAAATGAAGACGGCCGGAGCGTACAGCGGCCGAAACGGTGTAATAAATATGGCGACAAAGATGAGGATAATAGTCCGAATAATGTAAATTAGTACATTGTCTTGATCAATTTTTTAGTCCCGCTCTATGAGGAAGTCGATGAAAGCATCGGCCGATTTCAATTCCAATTACGTCATCCAAACATATTAAAGCTTACAGCAAATGGAATTCCCAAGCGGTCATCCATCGAGATACAAATCAGGTAGGAAGTTGCTGAAAGTAAACACAAAATATATAATTATTTAAGGAATGCTTTATATCAATGTCTAGCCTAAACACCAGATATACTACAAATGAAGGATTTTTTTTTTATTTTAAAAATCAATGGCTAACCAAAATACTAAGGACGATAACTCCACTAAAACAAATCGTTTAAAATCTTGTTTAGTATATGCAACAGAAGATCCTGATGACATAGAGCAAGATTAGAAGCAAAATCCAATAAAGAATGTGATCCTTTGGGAGTTTTCCTCCAAAAAGAACAGAGATAACAGTTTATATGGCAGAGTGCAAAACCTTTTGCATAATCTATAAAACATAGGTATACATCCTTCTGCATTTGTACAGTTCAGTTAGTTTTGTGCCATGCGTGATACACGCTTAGGCGGTCATGTATCTTTCGATACATGACTGACGAGGCAGATTTTTCCTCGCAGGAGGCTTCTTCCTACCTCGAGCAGGATTGTTGCAACAGTATTTTCCGACGTTAAAAAGCTTTACCCAAGGCTATAGAACCCGGTCTATCCTGCTATTTATCTATAGCTATAGAGAGAAGAGGATTCATGCCTTTCCCAAGGGTATTAGCACGTAACTGAATGTAATGGATTCGACTGGAAAGTCAGTCAGTCACTTATGTAACTCCACATTAGGCGATCAAGTATCTTTCGATACATGACTGACGAGGCAGATTTTTTTCCCGCCATTTCTATCTGTGGTAGACCATTTGTTATCCAAGGGTATAGAACCCGGTTTTTCCTGCATTTACCCATAGCTGGAGTGGGGGAGAAGAAGAGTGAGTGACTGTAATGGATTCGACTGAAATTCGAACTCGGGTTTCAATTCTCGGTAGTGGATGCGCACTGCTGATGAGCCCCAAATATAGAACGAAACGCCCGTCCAGTACTTTCTGCATTCTGTTGAGGTTTCTATCAGACTCGATGAATTAATTAAATATAATTATCAAATCCTCCCAATAATTACTATATATATATATATATATATATATATATGTGACGTCCTTTGGCCGCGGCGTCAGCTGCGACGTCCTTAAACGCAGCCTTCGCTCGCTCCTCGTTGCTCCGTTCGGGTGTCGCCGCTCCAAACGTGACGTCCGCCTGTCGCGTCAGTCGTGTTGTCTCGTCCTGTGACGACCAACTGGCTTGGTATCGGTCGCGGCACCCAAATGTGACATTCTAACCTTTTTGTGATTCGGATGGGAATCTGGTTAGATTCGATATCAGCCTCGTCGTTCCCAACTCGCTTCCAACGCCTGGTTACCAAAGTAACTGCACTGATCTCCAGTCTGCCTACCCACGTTGTGAATTGATCTTAGGCAGACGAGATCAATCAGTAGTTGGGGCCGTAATACAAATCGGGTTCAAACGGGGGTGACACCGCACAAATATGCATAAAAGAAAATAAAATGATAACTCAAAAATTCAAGGTATCAAAAAAAAGGATAACAAACTTTATGTCTAGTTGTTGGATACATAGGACTGCGTCTATTTCCTGACCCGTTCTATGGATTGTGACACGTTGTTTTCCGTTAGGCAAGTTTTAACGCTTCAAGTTGTTTGCTCTTTAAGAAATGGGTTTTTCGGTGTGTCTTCGGGCGAAAGTCGAAAAAAAACTTATTTTGGTGGTCTGGATCTAAGTCGCTCTTCAAATTAATTGTTCTTGGATTGAAGAGGAGTCCGGAATTTGCGTGAATCTTTCAAGTCAGCTATCTGCGAGGTGGAAGCAACTTCCACTGCGAACTTCGAGCTCTCTACTGGAACTGGAACTGAAACTCTAACTCGAACTGATTTCTGATCGCTGCGACTTCGCTTATATGGACGCCGACCAAAACCGGGGTGGGTTTGTCGGCGCCGGGGGGTCCTCGATAATTCTAAATACATATCCACCTCTTTTATTTCTGGTTAGGAATTTTCCACATTTTTTCCATTTTTGGGAGCCTTCTCTTACTCCCACCTTCTCACCATACTTCAGAGGGGCATGAACTGCCCCCCCACTTCTTTGTAGCAACCTCTCATACCCATCCTTGCGTCACGTGATCACCACTCGACCAATGATGTCTAGTCGGGCGTGTGCGATCCCGCGGCTTTGTTTCAGGAAAAAAAAATATCTTGCTTAACAAAAAAAAAAAAAAAAAAAATTATCTTTTCCTTTTCTTTTTTTTAATCGCAGTTATCATTTTCTCTAGCCGCAAACAGAACAATACGATCGATGGTGGTCATAACTCTTGTTCTCACCTGGGCTTCGTCAGTCATCTTATCGCTAATTATCAGAATGGGTGGTCTTTTTAACACGGCCAGACCGTCGCCTCGAAAGGAAACATTTCTAGGTTCCCATTCATTTTTTCGGTACACATTTCTGATAACATAGTTTTATTATCGCAGGCTAAAGATGTTCTGTCGAAAGAAATCGGTCAGTGGCCACCTTGTGTGCGGCTTTTGACACAATTAATTTTTCATGTCTATCCAAAGCCCTGTTGTCCACCTGTTTTTCGTCAGTTATCAAAATAACATTTTCATTTGGATTTTTCTTTGGCTAGTCGGTCTGTGGTTTGCCAATCAGATGCCTTCCCGCATTAGCGGTTTGTTTATGTATCCCAATAACACAGGCCGTCGTCAGAACATACCCGATTCCTTTATCCACTCAGAATTTTTTTTCATTGTAATGACACTCTTCGCCATTTGTTATTTATCAAAATATCCTTTATCCATTGTCTCTTAGCCGTGGGTGTTCTGCTTATCATCACGCTTTACAACGTGAACAGCATCGTATCTAGCATACATCTTGTATCAGACGACTGATTTACAGCTGTCCAGACTGTCTCCTTCATTTTCTCCAACAATGAATCAAAAACTCAAAAAATGATATAGCAACGGCCTATTCTGATGCTGCATGCACTCCTACGAGGTTTAACTAATGGCTGTCACACTTCTCAAATATTTATTTCGGGTTTCTCTGTAATATGCGTTTCTGAACACCAGACATCTTCCCAGGCATTGTTGCAGCATTGACAATCGTTCAAATCAAGGCTATGACGTTCTAATTTTAAGGTAATTTCTTCTGTAACACTCTCGGCATCTTTTTTATGAATTTTAATAAAATCAATGAAAACTTCCTTGACTACTGTTGTTTTAAATTCGTAGTCGACATCGACAAATATTTGTGAGAAATGTCAGGAGTTGTGTTGAACGTAATCCCATAGTCTCTGTTTCTTTTTGACTCCCTGCAGGATAGACTGACATACTGCGTTGCTCTTTAGCTCAATGAATTCATTCTGTATGTTTTAGACAATAATGTTGCAGAATATGGATGCAACTTGACATAATCCAAGTGACGCTGCAACAGAAGATCGTACTTGCTAAATAGCTTAACGAGTGCAAGAAAATTACCGAAATTATTCCTTGATGCAATGACATCTTGGTGTCCACGAAATGCCAGATGTTTAGTCACCAGAACAATCAAACTTAACAGCTGAATACATATATTCGATGCAATAAGCCATTTTCCCTATATTCTCAATGGGAGTGCATGGTTTTCTGTAATGAACTTCGAAGGTGTTCAATGAGATTCTTGGTGTAATAATAATAATAATAATAATAATAATAAATTGTTATTAAAGACCACAAACAAAAAAACGGTGCCTCCTTATTGATATGGCAGTCCCTGCTGACTGCAATGTATCTTTGAAGATATTCAAAAAAAGCTGTCAAAATACAAGGACCTTTGAAATAGAAATCTCGAAAATGTGGCATATGGGGAACATCAACAATCCCTGTTGTAGTTGGAGCCCTAGGACTGTTTGGAAAAGATTGCAGTAGACTAATTGAAGGGATTCCTGGAAGTCCATGCCTCAAGGAGATACATAAAATTGTTCTGACAAGTACAGCCCACACTTTACGAAGGGCTTTATCTATGTAATTTTTTTTTTTTTTTTTTTTGTCAGAAGAAAGTGTCATGATGCCATTTCTAACTTTAGATCCCTGGGCGGGACCCGGAAAGAAATGTGTAAACACCAGGAATCAAAGAAAATAATAATAATAATAATAATAATAATAATAATAATAATGATGCAACGAAGGCTATAAAAAGCTTTTGCCATCGTTAACAACAAACAAAATTGTGCCATAAAACTCTTGAATCTTTTCGCATCCAAACACTGCATATGGGAATATACGACACGTTATATCCGACATTGAGTTACAATAAGATCATTATGTCTAAATCTTTTATATATTCATTGAAATGCTATGATCTACTAATTGGGGTCGAGGAGAAAAAATACCATTATTATCATTTTACAACAAAACGCTGGGTTTCCCATTCCAGGAATATATCTTATAACATTAATAAGGTTTAATTTTCAATCTGGCCTCAACTGAGGAAAAACACAATTAAGCAACACTTGATGTTGTTTATTTAACACATTTCATGTTTTGGCCAGCAAGCACTTCCGTTCGTACTGCGCATGATCGAAGAACCACTGAGCGCTGTCGCCAAAATAACTCATGGCGCGCCGTGAATGAAATAAGTATCTGCGGGCAGTCACAGAATGGATAGTGAAGTAAATATAAAGGAAGACATTTTAGGTCGTCTTCCACCATTTTTTAAAATACAGTGTAACCCGGATATAAGAGACCCGGATATAAGAGAAACCCGGATATAAGAGAGATTTTCTCTGGTCTCAAATTAGAGCCTGTGTTAATGTATATAAATTAGACCAAACCCGGATATAAGAAAAACCCGGATATACGAGACTTCTGCGTCCCGATAACTCTCTTATATCCGGGTTACACTGTAATTTACCCGACATTTTCACCGATAAATATTATAAAACTTGGCCTAACTCTACCTTAAATTAGTCATAATTTTTCACCACATCTAAATAAGTTTGGTTAGATTTTTACACGTTTTTTTTTATTATTATAAAAATATTGGAAGTAGAAGATTTTCCTTGCAATTCACTCCCAGTCCCGGCAATCAACTTGCCAATCGAGCGATTTTTTCTACCTATAACGGTGACTGCCTCCTCCCTATCTTCCGCCACTATATATATATATATATATATATATATATATATAGATAGATAGATAGATAGATAGATAGATAGATAATATTAGTGGTAAATATATAAATAGCCATACATGTATATTTTTAGAATAAAAATTCCAAGAGGAAGAATCCAGGTAGAACTCAATGTCCAGGACAGAGTAAGGATATAATAAAAAGGCTTAAACACTAATATTCCATGGAATATTAGTGTTTAAACCTTTTTTTATTATTATTATTATTATATATATATATATATATATATATATATATATATATATATATATATATATTAAAGTAGTCTTTCAACGAATAAATCAAAAAAGTTAATGCAATTAATGGCGAATTCACTTCGCTAAGGCATTATCTCACTGACCACTGAACGACGCGATCCTTGTTTTTATTAATTGTAAAATAGATTAGACGTTCGGTCCATATTGCAAGTACTTTCGGTAAAAACATTTACCATCCTCAGGCATAGATGTTATTTTTTTCTCAATTTCAGGTAATTTCGGGTATAATTCCAAGACGAAAATGAATGTGATACTTGTCGAAATAGTTTTTTAAAAAAAAAAAAGAAAAAAAGGGTGATAGTCTGCTTTTGTTGCGTGAAAAATTTCAAAGCAACGACAAATTCGTGTCGTAAGAATTTTTTAGAGCGTGCAGTAACGGGACGCTAGATTTTTGAATATTGTAGTGATACAGTAATTCACGAATTCTATTATTGTAAGTGTTTTTTTTTCCCCGTTAACGTGACATGAACTAATTTGGATCAATCATTAGAGCAATGTCCCAGAGGATTTTAAAAATTTTCAATTTTTTCAATTAATTTCTTGGTAGCGGAAGAAAATTGATTAAGAAAAATTCCAAAATGTTTATAAACTTTTCATTATTATCCGGAAGAAGTGTAGTTGCTTTGTACAATATATTAAGTTTTTAAAATCGAAAATCAACAAGCGTATCACAGCCAATACTGCAGGACAAGAAAACTTAAAATATCCAAAAATAATTAGCGACTATAAACCAGGATACATGTATGGAACTATAAAATGACACAATCCTAAATTTCCTCTCCGTCCTATCATATCCCAAATCCCTACTCCTGTTTACCAACTAACCAAAGTTATTAATCAACTAATTACACCATACATACCTAATAAATACAGCATTAAATCAATAGACGAACTACTCCAAATTCTAAAAGCTTAAACCTAATAACGAAGCCATAGCCTCACTTGACGTTGAAAAGCTATTCACTAACGTCCCAGTTAGGGTAACGATCGTTCTAAACATAAAGAATATCCTAAAACAATCCATATTTCCCTCCATTCAAATTAGTTCCAATATTTTACGAAAACTACTCTTGTTGTGCACCACAGAAGTTAGGATGTTGTTTTAAATGCCCAAAAATATCATTCTGCATTCTACGATCTACATTCAACATCATCACTTGATAAGACACCAAAGGTGTTGAAACAAAATGGCTATTTTTGTAGTGATTTTATAAAACATTTATGTTATAATTTTTAAATAAATGATTATATCTGCTCTAGTATGTATTGAGCATTCTTTTAATATTAGTAATTGTTGGT
>CAHIKZ030005119.1:1332500-1342500 GCA_903632075.3 Acanthosepion pharaonis
AGGAAATCAGATAGAATACGGAGGCGAGAACTTGGGTATTATGAAAATAAGCTAGAATACTGAGGTGTGTCCTTGAGGATTAATGAAATCAAGTAGAATACTGAGGAGAGTCCTGGGATATTAAGAAAATCATGTCGAGTATTGAAGAGAGTCCTTGTGTATTAAAGAAATCAGCTACAATAATGAGGAGAGTCATGAGATTTTAAGAGTCCTTGGATATTAAGGAAGTCAGTTAGAATACTGAGAAAGGTCCTGTATTATAAAGAAACCAGTTAAAATACCGAGGAGAGTCTTGGGGTTTCGGTAACAATATTGTAGAAAATTCCGGGCATCCAGGTTTATTGACACTGGATTTTCATTGTGAGCCATTCTTTCTTACCTTTATAAAACCCAATGAAAACAAATAATAATGGTCGGATTTCCGTTTTCGTATATGCCTGTCTGTTCTGGTGGTGAGCCCATCCCTGTTGCAGACACCTGCTCAGGCACATTTGTGTCGCATCATCAACAGGTGGTTTTTACTGCATCAGTAAATCCTAGAAATTTTGGTGAGTGAAAAAAACTAATGGATATATATATATATATATATATATACATATATATATATATATATATATTATAATTGTTTTCTTTTTAAAAAATATAATTCCATCGCTACACAGAAATTTCTGTTTCAAAACTAAAACTAAAGTTGTAAATTTAATCATAAAATTAAACTTAAAATCCAGAGTTTCGTTCCATTGTCAAGCGATGTTAGTAACATCCAAACATCGCTGTTCCTAACATCGCTTGACAATGGAACGACACTCTGGACTTTAAGTTTAATTTTTGTGATTAAATTTACAACTTTAGTTTCAGTCTTGAATTTATTATGCTCTACTGTTTGTATCGAGCACAGCTTTTAAAAAAAAAAAATTGCCAAGAACACCGGATTATAAATCTTACTGTTCTTTCTTATTATTTTAATATATATATATATATATATATATATATATATATATATATATATATATATAGATAGATAGATAGATAGATAGATAGATAGATAGATAGATGAACCTACCCAGGTTTCACCTAAGCGGATCGTCAGGGAAAGCTGGCTAAAGAACAAAAGAGAAAAGCATATTTATTGGCGAAATATTTTAATATACCCTCCCCTTTTAGTTGAATAAATTTTTAACACCCCTGGTGTTCTTGTGTTTTTCTTTTTCTTTATTTTTTGATCACGTGGTATGATTTCGCCCATAAATATGCGTTTTTCTTTGCCTCTTTAGCCAGCTTTCCCTGACGATCCGTTTAGGTGAAACCTGGGTAGGTTTGTCTGGCTCCCTAGGTTTATCTAGGTCTGCTCTACGGTTGTATTGAGCGCTTTTAGTTCGTTGTTTACTCGTGTCAGGTTTTTTTGTCTTTGGGCTTTAAACCTGTATCTGTGCGATTTTTTTCAACAGACTTTCATGTTTCTAGCTCTTTCTTTTTTAAAACCTTATTTTCTTTCGAGATTGATTTGATTATTGGCAAATCAAAAAATTCGAAGGTTTTTCGAAACGAGAGTATAGTTATATATATATATATATATATATATATATATATATATATATATATATATATATGCTCAAACCCATTCGTTCAGCTTGGTTCAAAGTGACTTAAAAGTTCCTTTCATTCCCATCATAATTCATAAATGAAATTCAGCAGTTAACTTGTTTAAATATCGATATCAATACATGATAAAAGTTTTCGTATAAAAGATCATTTTTCGCGTGTACCTAAATAAGTAGGAAACCATTGTTACAATTTATGTAAGAGAGCGCATAATCTGGCATGTTTATTAGTTGAACACGACCAGTACACTCGGTCACGATGACTTTTACTTCCGTGCCAGGCACAACCAACGACGGCTTTTGATAATTTCTGATGATTTTGAAGAACATTCTAAAAAAAATACCTTTCGGTTGGTAACTCATTTCGTTCGGACGGTTCCCGTTTGAGGTTTTACCCAAGTCTCTAAATTTGCCTCCCCCCCGAGGTCACCCTGGCTGCTTTATTCTTCAAACTTAATTACAAACAAATCTCTTGACTCCTGAAACTTAATTCTCTCTCATTATATTATAATTCTTCTTGTTCCTTAGTTAGTTATCACGTACGTTATGCCCTGCCATTGCCTAAGTTAAACAATGGACCATTCCATTACTATTTGATTGCGGGGTTGGAATACATAAACATCGTATCAAATGTGCTATTTGATTTTAAGAAAAGGAAGAGAAAAGTGAAGATTGAAGAAGGAATCGATAATCTTCACATGTTGGAAGTCTCCTTCATTGAAAAGGAAACATTGTCAGTTTTTAAACTTTTCATTTATACGCTTTTATTTAACAAACTAGCCGAATTACCCGCACCTTACTGCAAGTCACGCATATTTTTGTAAGAAAATGATTATTGATTTTATACATTTCAGTATCGCTCAATGATTTTGACGATGTGACCTCCATCTTCTGGATTTCTCCTATAATTTGGATTGGAGACATTTCCTGGTTCAAATTTAAATTTAATTTAAATGAAAAGGAAAAGAAATTTCAGCAGTATGTTTGTGCTAACCCCTTTGATATGTATTTGATGTAATACTTGATTGAATGAATTGATGAACAGATTTCAACATTGATATATCGAATTATCGCAACAAATATATATTGTAAGGCACTGATTGTTGATTTCTTACTCAACTTGACGTCCATATTGTCTCATGTTGCTGGTGTGACCTCCATTTTCTGGTTTTCTCCTTCTATATTTTGGATAGGTGTCATCCCTTATTCAAATTTAAATTCAATTTAAATCAACGAGAAAAAAAGTACAGGTTTGTAGCGCCCGGGGTCACCTTTTGATCAAAATAAAATATGCTTTCCATTGTTCAAATTTAAATTTAATTTAAATCAAAGGGGAAATAATTTCAGTGGGAAGTTTGTGCGGACCTGGGTAACCCCGTTGATCAAAAGATCTTGTCGATGTGACTTCCATCTTCTGGCTTTTTCCTTCTATATTTGTTCAAATTTAAATTCAATTTAAATTAAAGGGAAAAAAGTTAAGTGTGTGTGTGGGGGGGTATCCATGTACTCTGTGTAATGTAATTTTAGAATATATGTTGATAGGGGGGGGTCTATCTCCAAAATACTTGAAGGATTTCGACAGCAGACAGACACACAGAGGCTACAATATATATATATATATATATATATATATATATATATATATATAGAGAGAGAGAGAGAGGAGAGAGAGAGAGAGAGAGAGAGAGAGAGAGAGGTTACCTACATTAATATTGTTGAATTAATACTTAGTTCAAGTTGTTAAACTCAAAGACTGATCGTGACACTGGGGGGGAAATTTTTAATCATTTTACTCGAATCAAGGCAATAAAGCCACCCAGACTCAAGGGGTTACTGGGTGTGAATGACTGCGAGAAAAAAAGAAAACCATTATTAAGGACAGTGAAAATAAAAGAATATGAATTAAGAAGACAGAATATAACGAATGTCATTGCATTTAAATTTTTGAAGATCAAAGTTGACTGGAAAGCAAGAAGCGTATGAGACTTCCACAAGCGAGAAGTGCGAGAAAAGAAACAATTAACACTATTTACATTCTTTAAAGTGTTGTTTTATTCGTTATTTCCATATTCACGAAATTTCGGCCGTTGTACGCCCCGGGCTTCTTCAAGTGATGTTTCGAACAGAACCCTTAATGTAGAGGGTAGATTCTTCTAATTCCCCGTGCTATTATTCTAATTCCACGTGCCATGCCTTTGGACATCTCAATTTCAGTTAAATTCCTCTTGATACCTCAACCCTGCAAGATTTTGTTCCCCCTGCCGTGGACAGGCATTGAACTCACAAATCTTTGGGTCAAATCACTTTTGGATCACTGAACCAACACTTTTATGTACTGGGCCATGTGTTCTTGGCAACATTACTATTTTTTTTTTTTTAGATTAGATGCCTAAGAAACTGTTAGTTTGAAACTAAAATCTAACCACGTGGACAAAATAAACGGTTCAGTTCGAAATTCCAACGTACGTCACCTGAAGAAGGCCGGAACGTACAACGGCTGAAACGTCGTGAATATGACAATAAATATGAGGGCAACAGACCGAACAATGCGAATAATGTAAATAGATACACTAGAGTCAAAAATGAAGAGAAACTTAGAGCATTTGAGCCATACCAAATTCGAGATTTGTAATGGACGTTCAAAATTGTAGACATCTCACAGAATGAATTGACTTTCGTCGTCTGTGTGGATATATAGTTTTAATAAGAACTATGCACGGGATAATAAGGTGCCTGTGCATAAATACTTCCATGGTAATTATTCTGATGAACTTTACTCTATGGTACCTAGATGTGGGCCCTTATAGAGCTGTGGTCTCAGTGAGGTGGTATTGTATGAGAAACGAAACCTGATTGTGTGCGAGTCAAATCGTGCTACAACCTGCTGCGCTAGGCTCTTGTTTCTTTGAGGTAAAACTTAAAACCATATAAGCGAAATTGTTGTAATTAAAACTATTCGATAGGCTTAAACATTAAACATGGACAGTAAGTCGCGTTTGTCTTGAATTTATTTCTCAGTGAAATCAAAGTATAGACTCATATTTCGTATTAAACGAACGAAGTTTATTTCATAAACTTTGCTTTGAACATTTCTGCCACTTCTAGTGATTCTGCTATATATTCAAAGATTTTTGATAGAATCCAAAGAAGGATCTGCAGTGTTATTGGTCCTGACCTGACATCTCGGATTCAGTCACTTCCCCACCGCCGTAAATTTGCTTTCCTGTGCCTTTTCTATAAATGCTTTCATGGTAATTGTTTTGATGAACTTTCCGCTATAAAAATTGTAATCATTATAAGTATTCATTGGGGTTTCATTTTTAAAAGTTGTTATATTTAATCCCCACTCCCGATAGATAAATCATACATATGGGAACTACTTAGGGCTTTATAGAGACTTGGAGGTATTATAAGAATGGTAAGTAAGAATGTGTCGTTTTGGTGTAAGGAATACTGTGGTTAATTGTGACTATCTAAGTTCAAGATAAGACCGATTAAAGATCAGCCTTCCCCTATCCCATATACTACATATTTGTACTTAATTTATTAATTTTAGCGCAGTGCTAGATTGGCGGCTAGGTCTCATCAGTTCATATATGAATTAGATCAATGGAAACTAATTTTAATAGTTTCTTTTCTGGCACTTCTTGTTTGTGGAACTTTCTTCTGGCTTCTGACTTCATAATACCTCATTTTTATTGTTTTCTCTCCTTAATTGCGTTTATCTTTTCTCACATTCGCTCACACTCAGTAACCCCTTGCCTTTTAGTAGTTTTATTGCCTTGCTTGAGGTGTGTGTGTGATCTTTTTTTTATTATTTCAGACCTATCAAGGCGATAAAGCCACTAAGACGCAAGGAGGTTAAAAGAAGTGAAAGAGAATGCGAAACTTTAATGAGGAGAAAACAAAATAAAAAAAAATAGTGTTCAGGAAGACAGAAGATGGCGATTTGCATTGCATTTAAATTTTTGAAGGTTGTAGTTGGCAGGGAAGCAACTAAAAGAAAGGGAGTTCCACAGGCTAGAAGTGCGACAAAAGAAACTGTTAGAATAGAACATACGGTTGTATCTAGCTAGTACAACAGCAAAAAGGTAAAAGCTAGATGCACGCGTTTAGTTTAGGCAGTCGAGAAAAAAAGGACGAAAGCTTATCAGGAAAAATTGCCATGAAAATATTTCTAGAAATGGTGATATTTTAAACGTAGCTTAGATATAGCACAAGACCGATAATATGGGGCACACAGCGAGAATCGAACACACTACAAAGCTTGTTAACGATTACCCAAATATTTGTAGAAATGATTGAGAGAAGTCACGTCACGTCGGCGAGAAAGTGACTGATGTCTAGATGGCAGGTCTTGATCGATTACATCACAGACCCTTCTTTGAATTTTATCAAGAATCTTGAGATATATAGTAGGAGCACTAGACCAGATATGGCAGCAATAAACGATTTAAAAAAATAATGAAAAAGAGGGAATGAATGTCGAAACCTCGTTCACTATTAACTAATTGGTTCGTTGTTAACGATTCAGATCGTATTGATAAATATAGAATTATTTCTCTCTTTTCGTTTCTCTTTTTATTTATTTAATTATTTATTTTATTTTTATCCCAAAATGGTGACCCTGATGCTTTTTCACGTCTATCTCTTGTCCCTGGTGTCCTTTGTTCGTTACCGCAAAAGCTGGTATCCATTAGCTTCCTAACGGATTTTAAGAACGGAGCTGGGCGCGGCGGTTCAGCTAAATTTTTCTTTCAGTCTTCTTACAGCTAATTACATGCGCCCCACGTGACCAATATGGCCGGCCACTTTCTTTCTTTCTTTCTGGCGGGCTGCATTTCCGGAAGTAAACAAGACGTTGCCATCGTGTGGTGACATGGACAAACCCGGACACGTGAAGCGAGAGGAGGGGACTTTATCTCCGGTCTCCGGTGTGTGTTGCTGAATCCCTACAGAGATTATTGGTTACGGTAGCGAGACCAAAATTTAGTGGACCCATCTTTATTTAATGGAAACAGCGGATGTCGTTTGGGCTTCTTGATTCGTACGGAAGCTGTTGAACTCTTCGTGAACAACTGACAGCGCCTTGCATGAAGGCGAGACGACAATGGGTTCAAATTAGGGGTAATTTTTACCTGTCTTATTAGTTGGTGAATATTACAAGGACTACTATGATTCAAAGGGAACAATTAACTATAACACTGTTTTTGAATTTAATTAAACTGAAAGCGTCGTACTAGACGGCATAAAAGACACACGGCCATATTAGACACGTTCCTATTTCAGACGAGCATATTAAAAAAAAAAAAAAAACGTTACGGCTGTATCATGTTCAAACACTAGTTCCTACTCGATCGAAGTTAAACCTGATCAGTACTTAGATGCGTAAAATAACCGCAACGGTAATGGTAGTTGTAATTCTAAATTACTATATTCTCGTACCAACGAGATACAACTACGAACACCGGGCGCTGATAGCTCAGGGGTAAAATCTACGACTGATGCCAAATCAATCGGGTTTCGATCCCAGCTTGAGAGAATCGGATGTTTAGCCACACTGATGAGCTGTGATACAGCGAAACAATCTGTCTGTGGATGACAATATATACGCCCACGAAAATTTCATTCCGGTCGAGCACTTTTGGGAGAAAGCGCGAATTTATAAACAATGACTACTATTTCTAATACTGCAAAGCTCTTCCATGAATTGAGCACTCTCGATCATTGACCTGTTTATTGGAAGAATAAGAACGTAAAAATTAGCCTTCCTATAAACATGTTGGTTTGTTTAGCGGCATATAAACGGCTTATGGGTCATTTAATGCCGAAATTTGTTTTCCTTGGTAGCTTTGAAGTAATAGAAATATGTTATTCTGATTTCACAATTGAATACATAAGTTTAATTAATTTCTGTTTATTTAACGGCAGATCAACTCCTGCTTGTTGGTACTACTCTGGCCATGTGAATGAAGTTTGAACTTGATCGTGCCAGTTTTCATGCTGCCATTTTTAAACTTCTCGACCCACTCATGCATATCTTCTATGCGGTAGTGCACCGTACTGTGTTAAAAGCCTCCGACGAATTTCAGCCCCTGACACATCTTCCGACAAGAGAAATCAAATCACTGCTCTTTGTGCGTCCTTGTTGCACACTGCTAGCGGAGCGGACATGTTTACACTGTAACAGAAGCAAGAAAACTGGCGCTTTGATCATGTGACCACAAGAATACCAACTAAGCGAGTACGAACCTAGGATATATTTTGGCGAAAGTGCGGACAAGTTTGATTTGCTCTCGTACATTAGGAACTTTTCGATGTTTCAAAGATCCGAAAGCAACCAAAGTTACAAGAGCAGGATTTACATATGGACTGCAGTTCAGTTGACCCACGACGTGTTGGCCCCCAAGAGTCCTATAATCTTTGGTTAGAGATAAAATAGAAAAAATAAAACAAATCTCCTCTGTTTTTTTTATCTTTAATTTGGGGCCCTCTAGTTGGGGTGGGTCTTTTAAATTCGTTTCAATGTACAGTCTTTTGATTCAGATATAGGGCCCCTCAAAAGCAAAGAGGACAAGAGAGGACAATATACTGTCATATTACAAAAACGTTAGCTTTCTTTTTTAGTTATTTTACAGGAAGTTTCATCATGTACTAGGCCTGCGGGCCACTCGAGGTAGAGGGGTTACGATAAGGCGGCATTTTATATGGATAGTGGGTAACGATAATAAGGACGAGAATCTACACTCACTGTTCCATATAAAATACCCCCTTATCGTAATCCAGGGAGACAATATTTATTATAGTCGGTAGGTCGGTCTAGAATTGGGAATAAAAATCAGTGTGTTTAGCGTCGCAGGGTCATAATATCTAATGAAGTCAGTGAGATTAAAGTCAGGCTTAGAGTCGGCAGGATTAATGTCGTAGGGTCATCGTATTTATTGCAGCCGGTGAGCTTAGATTCAGGCTTAGAGTCGGCAGGATTAATGTCGTAGGGTCATCGTATTTATTGCAGCCGGTGAGCTTAGATTCAGGCTTAGAGTCGGCAGGATTAATGTCGTAGGGTCATCGTATTTATTGCAGCCGGTGAGCTTAGATTCAGGCTTTCGGCAGGATTAATGTCGTAGTGGATTAATGTCAGGATTAATGTCGTAGGGTCATCGTATTTATTGCAGCCGGTGAGCTTAGATTCAGGCTTAGATTCGGCAGGATTAATGTCGTAGGGTCATCGTATTTATTGCAGCCGGTGAGCTTAGATTCAGGCTTAGAGTCGGCAGGATTAATGTCGTAGGGTCATCGTATTTATTGCAGCCGGTGAGCTTAGATTCAGACTTAGAGTCGGCAGGATTAATGTCGTAGGGTCATCGTATTTATTGCAGCCGGTGAGCTTAGATTCAGGCTTAGAGTAGGGTCATCGTATTTATTGCAGCCGGTGAGCTTAGATTCAGGCTTAGAGTCAGTGAGATTAAAGTCGTATGGTCATCATATTTATTGCATGGGATTATAGTCATAGGATGTTTATATTTATTGCACGCGGTGAACTTAAGTTTGGTCTTAGAGTCGCTGGTGTTAGAGTCATAGGAACAGTATATTTACTGCAACATTGTGTCCAGTGCAAAATCTCCTGATGGAAATCATCCTTTTGTAGGCTGGTTTTGAATGCAACATTTCCCTTCTCCAAGAATGTCAGAGAAACAAGTCTGCCCTGATATTAACTCATAGCTGAAGAAAAATGGATTCATGGCCATTCCAAGTTCATTAACCCGAAGTCAACAAATCAGAATCGACTAGTATTTGAACTCGCCTCGCCAACTTTACTTTTAACACCAACATTTACACGATCCATATATCGTGTACAAAAAAATTATCTGTTTTATTTATTTATTTTTTTATGACTGTTTATTCACATTGGCTTCTTTAGATTTTGGATTCAGACCTATCATTTCTTGCAAGTCTCGGGTGCCCTGTCTGATTTAGTGTTTAACCTGTCCTGGGCCGTAATGAGAGATATGCCTCTCTTTGAAAAATTGTACGATATTCTTTACCCTGTTTAGACTGATTCAAAGCAAAAATAGCATTATAATCACATCGACTTTTACGGGCATATTGCTTTAGTAAATAATAATTTACACTGAAGATATCAAGAAGTCTACTCTATACTCCAGCACCTTCCTCAGTATTCTCGTAAGTAAATACAACCTGTTTCAAGTATACGTTGAATCTGGGTGGCGATTCTCATTTCCGCGTTCGTCTATTTGCCACCTTTAAAAAAAAAAACAGAAATTAGCATACATGAAACGAAAAAAAAAATTATTTATTTTTCTGTGTAATAAGCATTTTGTCTCGATATAATTCTTACAATAGCTTCTGCTTTCAGATAAAAATAAAAATGAAAAAAA
>CAHIKZ030005119.1:1345000-1437500 GCA_903632075.3 Acanthosepion pharaonis
CCCTTTTAAATACAAATGTTTGTAGGAACAATTACTCAGAAAAACTCTTCTCTTCTCTGCGCAGAGCCATGAAAAAACAGCACCTGAATATCTTAGAAAATGTTGTGATTAGCACACAGCGTCCGATACAGTGTGGACAGAAGGAGACAGAAATTAGAACTGTTTGGGCTTAGGGTTAGAGTTAAGGGTTAAGGGTTAGGGTTAGGGTTAAGAGGTAATGGTTAGGGTTAAGGGTTAGGTTTAATGGTTAAGCTTAGGGTGAGAGTTAGGGTTAAGGGTTAGAGTTAGGGTTAAGGGTTAGGCTTAGGGTGAGGGTTAGGGTTAAGGGTTAGAGTTAGGGTTAAGGGTTAGGGTTAAGGTTTAGAGGTTAGGGGTTAGGGTTAAGGTTAAGGGTTAGGGTTAAGGGTTAGGGTTAAGGCCTAGGGTTAGGGGTTAGGGTTAAGGGTTAGGGTTAGGGTTAGGGTTAGGGTTAGGGGTTAGCGTTAAGGGTTAGGGTTAGGGGTAAGGGTTAGGGTTAAGGGTTAGGGTTAGGGTTAAGGGCTAGGGTTAGGGTTAGGGGTAAGGGTTAGGGTTAAGAGTTAAGGGTTAGGCTTAAGGGTTAGGGTTAAGGGTTAGGGTTAGGGTTAAGGGCTAGCGTTAAGGGTTATGCTTAGGGTTAAGGGTTAGGGTTAAGGGTTAGGGTTAGGGTTAGGGTTACTATCTTTAGATGTATTTTGATATCGACGATTGTCGGTCGAAAGGCGCCTTATGTCATTTATTTTATTCCTTTTTAATTGTTAAATATTAAATTAAATATTAAATATTAAATTAGTTTTCCTTTCTTAAAAGTTGTTTTATTATGGTGTGGCAGTAAAAATTTATTTGCATATCTATATATATTTCTGCAGAAAGCCTTCACCACTATAATCAAATCATATGTGCTGGTGTCTGGCTGTCCGTTCCTAGGAACTGTGCTGTTTGAGCTGAGAGTTCACCATATATATATATATATATATATATATATATATATATATATATATATATATGTTATAAATTTTAAAAAAAATAATTATATCTGCTCTGCTTTGTATTGAGCCCTCTTTTAAGAATACTAATTGTTGGTTATTGGAATTCATTCCGTATACACCAATTATATATATATATATATATATATATATATATATATTAATAAAATATATTAAAAAAATAAACGAAAATACATGACCTTGCATCATTCTAACAAAACTTGTTTCAAATGAATTCGCTTTACCGAAATTTAGTTTTATTATATATATATATATATATATATATATATATATATATATATATATATATATTTCAGCAGCCCTTTAAATGAGTCTGCCGTGTACACCCGCCAGAAAGAAAAGTGCTCAACACCATCCAATATGATAGAGCTTTTCTGAACAAAGAATCACTTTTCAGTTGTACACAGTCTTATCATATAATCTCGGTATATCTATCTATCCTACTATCTATCTATCTATCTATCTATCTATCTATCTATCTATCTCTCTCTCTATATCTCTCTATATATATATATATATATAGATAGATAGATAGATAGATGGAAAAATTTTCAGAGGTAACCTGTAGAAAAAAAACAATATATTAAAAGAGAATAGGAAAATTGTATTATTAACCGTCGTGTTTCGTCCAATGTGGACTTTTTAAAGGCAGAAACGAAATGAATTTATTGAAAACAAAGTAACTATTAACAACAAACAATCTTTCCCAATATCACCTTTCCTAACAATCACTACTTTCCCAAGCAAACGTACATAACAGTATCAAGATATCAAAAGAAAATTGTTGAATCCGTCAACACAACAATGAAAATATTTCGACACGTGAAAGTACTTGACGTAATTTTCAGTTGACAATATGAATACAATAGCGTTTTCTAAATTCTTCGAGTTGCTAAGGACATTTTGTTTTGTTGTTAATAGTTACTTTACTTTTTACGTAATAGCAATAGCGTTGCTGGAGCCCTTAGACAATTTTGGCATAGACAAAATCACAGAAATAAGTGAAACCTATAATAACAGTGGTGATATACCGGGAGACCTAAATAGATCTATTTTCATAGCACTGCCTAAGAAGCCAGCTGCAAACGAATGTGAACCATATTGGACTGTCCTGGGTATAACGATAAACTACATCCGTGTCTTTGGTAATAGGATAAACTACACCCGACAGCAAGGCCTTTGATCAGTAGGTTTTGAGGAGCATGGAACCACCCGTTAATTGCTGGTGTTCCCAGGTCCACCCTGACCCGGGGTGGTAGCACCTGTTAGGATCCCAGCTATAGGCAAATAGTTGACCGCCCAAACTGGACTTAAAATCACTATGAAAGTGTAAAAATAGGTTTTAATATCAGAAATACTTTGTAAAATACCTTATTACCCTTTTGAAAAAAAAATTACCAGCGATACATTTGTGAAGAAAAATATTACCAGAAATAGATTTTTTGAAGAAAAAAAATATTACCTGAATATATTTTTGAAGGAAAAAATATTACCAACAATAAAAATTTTGTCAGCATTAAATAAACCGTTGAGGTTGATATGCCGTAAAACAATCCAAACCAAACCAAACTACATTGGACAATCAGCTTAATGAGCCATATAACGAAACTTATTATCAGAATTCTGATGAATAGACCGCGCAGCATTATCAAACCGCAAATAGGACAAGAACAGTGCGGGTTCATCAAAGACACTGGAACAAGGAATGTAATATTTATGCTCACAATCTTATCAGAAAGAGCACTACAATGCAGAAGGACGTGTACCAGTGTTTTATGGATTACGCAAAGGTGTTCGATAAAGTACACCACAAAGATCTGTTTGAACTGTAGGCAAACTTGATATATTTGTGAAGGGTATTATAATAATCAAGAGCCTATACTGGCAGCAAACCGCTTGCATACGGATAGAAAATGACTTCAGCAGACATACAAAAATAGGGGTGTAAGATAAGGATGTGTCTTCTCAGTGAGGCAGTTCTGATATAACTAGATGTCCTACCAGGATTCATTATTGTCGGCCACAATCTTTACAACATATGGCATGCAGATAACACAGTGTTGATAGCAGACACAGAAAGATAGCTACAAAACCTCCTGCAGGAGGTAGTGAAGGAAAACAAGAAGAAAGAATTAAACATCGACTGCATGAAGACACAATTCCTGGTTGTCAGCTTGTCCGTTTGACCTTGTGTGATACATCGGTGTAGTAAAATGTTCAATCGAGAACATTTCTACAAAATAATTTAAATTCGTAAGCATTAAATTGTGTACCGTTATCCGAGACTATGGCATCCAGAATGCAATATCTTGTAAACAGTTCCTGTAAAAATTTGGCTGTAACCGTGGAATTTTTTTTTTTTTTTGCACTTAGAAATTTCGGCCATTTAGTAAAGCTACCCACTACCACAAGAAAACGAGATCCGTTTATTGGACCTGCAAAATCTATGTGCAGTCTTGACCTTCGAGTATCTGGCTTTGGCCAAGTCTGTAATTTCGTGGTAGGTGATTTTGCTGCCAGAGCACAACCTCTGCAGGCTTTTAATAATTTTTCAATGCCTTGACCCATTTTGGTCCAGTATACATAGCTTCACATCTAAGATTTCTTTCTTGAAATTCCCGGATGTCCACTATGAAATTCATTTTATATCCGCTTTTTTAATATGACAGGTATTGTACAAACATCAGTAATCCGTTACATAGCAAGTAAGCGTTCAATTCTGGACTGCGTTCTAAAAATTATCTATCTTCTTTTAATTGTTTTCTTTTTTTTTTCAAAATAATCATGACTTTTTCTGCTTTTACTTTTATTTCTTTCGGGGTAACTGGTAGTTCGTGTACTAAATTTCATAATATACTTCTAATTTCTATTTCACTTTTAATGCTGTAATAAGAGTGTCCTCAAAAGTTTCAGTGTCTTTTGGTATCAAACTTGATAAACCATCAGCATGCCCTAATTTTTTGGACGCCTTGGTATTCCATCTAGAAATCGTAATTTAATAAGATGGTACTCCAGCGATTTAATCTATTCACTCTATGCGTAGGAATTCCTTTTTTCGAACCATAAATTGATAATAGAGGACGGTGGTCCGTCTGTAAACGAAACTCCTTCCGTGTATAAATTGGTGAAATGTTTTCACTGCAAATATTATTGCTAACGCCTCTTTTTCAAACTGGCTGTAGTTTTTCTGCCAGTAGTAGCGAATGCGAAGCATATGCGACAGCTTTCGTATTACCGTCATCATATTTATGTAGAATTACCGCTCCTATATTATAGTCATTAGCATCTGAAGGCAATACGATTTCTGCTTTTGGATCGTAGTGCAATAATGATAAGTGTGATGTTAATACTTTCTTGATTTCTTCAAATGCCTTCTGATACTTATCAGTCCAATCCTACTTTACGCCTTTTTTTTTTTAAGCAAATTGGTCAGTAGTTCTCTCACATTATACATATTAGATATAGAGTTTTGATAATAGTTTGCTAGTTCTAGAAAGGCTCTTAACCTAGTAACGTTTGTTGCTAATTGCACTTGCCCTCGGCGGATCTGGTTGACGACTATTTTTGTCAATGATTTTTTATACTTGATTTTAGGTAAAAACAATTCATACTTTTCCTCACTGAACACGTATTCTCGTATTTTTCCCCCCAAAACACAGGCCTGATATGTTGTTCCTTAGATACACTTTTAATTAACATATTATCGAGATAAGCAACTGCGAAATCATAATCTGCAATCATAGTAAGTATAGCATGATGAAATGTAGCTGGAGTTACTTTTATCCCAAAAGTAAGTCAGATTAACTTGTACAATCCCTTATGTGTATTTATAGTTATTAACTCTGAACATTCCTCAACCTATATCTGTAGAAAGCTTCTGCTTCTAAAACATTTTCCATTGTTTAAATTCGCAAAAACTTCCTCTGGACTTGGTAATGGATTGTTATCGGATTATAAACATTTGATTAATCCTTTCGAAAAATCAGCATAAACACATATTTTATTATATTTTTTTCCTTTACATAAACTGCTGACGCTGTCCATTTTGAACAATCAACTATTTCAATTACACCTATATTTTCAAGTCTGTCTAATTCTTCGCTGACTTGATCCAATGCTGCGAACAGTACACCACGTTCCGGTTTAAACACTGGCGTCGACCGTTTTTTTTTACTCGAAATTTCGATTTCACTTTGGAACACCAACCCAACTCATCCGATAGAAAACTGAAAAATATTTTTTCAATTCTTCTTTTAAAATTTTACACTGTTTTTTTTTTTTTTCATACTGGTAGCTTTTCAAAAAATAATTATAAGTAAATCCCACAACTCAAATAATTCAAACCAGTCAGTACTGAATAAGTTCGTAGTATTTTTAACACATAAGCCTTAGCGTTTACACACTTGTTACGAAATGAAACGCTACAAATCATTTCACCAATAAACAAATAATTTTTTACACAACATGTGCGATTTTAGAAGTTCTTTTTTCATGTAGGATTTCTGTTTACTTTCCATGTGTTTTCGTTAATTATTGTGATATCACTTGCAGTGTCTAGCTGCATTTTTACATCTGCATTATTAATTTTGACACACACAAAATTTTGTTCGTTTTCTGTAATTATCATTAAGATTATTTTTCTGTGAGAACATATCCTTGATTTAGTTTTACAGTGTGACTTTTTATGTCCTATTTTTCCACACTTGTAACTCATTGAATTCTTAAATGAACAGTCATCTCGTAGCTGTAACCTTTCACATCTGAAACATGGATTATTTTTTTTCTTTTTCCACATTTTTCTTTAACTTGTATAAATGTGCATTCTTTTTCTTCAATTTCTTCGTATCGCGTCTCCGATTTAGGATTCTCTGACGTTCGTCTGATATTTCTTTCAGTGTTATTTTCTATTCTGTTCTGGCGCGTATATCTGCGTCTATTTCGGCCGTTAACCCATGAACAAAAATTAAGCCTTTAAACTTATCAGTCCAATTCGTTTAATTTGAATCTTTCACACTCCTTATCAACGATTCTAGCTTATGTAACAAAATCTTTGTCGTCTTTTTTCGAATATTGAATAACTGTTTCTTCAAAGCCAATTTCTCCTGTATTTTTTTTTTTTTGTAGGAGAAAAATATAGTATTTTCATGTTCTGCTGGTGCTAACATTTTCAATAAAACCTTTTTATTTTCTCGCTTTCTCAGTCGCTGCATTTTTCTCTGAAAATTTGCTCATACCTTCTAACATCAACAAAAAAGGAAATTCAATCATCTGAATTGTATGTAAATTCACCTATGGCACTTGCCACCGCATTGTGAGTGAAAGAACTTGGGGAATTTTCCGTTTTCCTCCGCATTATTTCAATTAAAATTTATTGTTGTTTCTGGAGTGCCAACAACTGCTGTTGTTGCTGTTGCTGTTTTTGCATTTTTAATACAGGGGTTAAAAATTCTTCCATATTTAAAAAAATATCATTTTTTTCCTTCTTTTTTTCCTTTTTTCTTTTTTACACACACCAAAAAAAAAAAATGAAACCAGCGTTGTTCTAACTTTTCGTCGTCACTGTTATTATGTGCGCCGAAGCAAAAAGTACTCTTTCATATTCAGTGTGAATTTCGATCCCTTGTTTTTCTTTTATATCATGTTTCTTGTATTATAAAGCTATGATATATTTTGCCTCACGAGGTAATAAAGAACATGTCTCAGTTTTTTTCGGACAACTTTCATTCCAAAATGCTTTCCAAGAAAAGAGACTGCTAGCATAGAACTTACGGCTCCATCTTGCCAAATCAACAGTAAATTGATGAGATCTCGACGGCAGTCTAGTACTGAGCTTAAACTCATAATGTCTAGGTGTTATAGGGAAACGCTCATCGGAACAATTAACATGAAAATATTTATAGAAAAGGCACAAAGAAGTAACGTTACGGCGGTAGGAAAATGACAGAAACCGAGTAGCCAGATGAGGACCATTAATATTGCTGTTTTTTTGGGGGGAGAATATGACACTCACAGGACACACTGAAAACAAGACACACTAAGGAAAACAGCAAGTAACCTACCTAATAAAGTGATAGAATCACGATGGAGGGCATATGCACTTAAATGAATGTAAGGAAGTCGACTGGAATTCGAACTCGGCTGCAATATAAAATAGGTTGAGAGTATGTATGGTTCTCGTTTATTTATTAGTTATTTATACTAGTTAAATACTGTTTATTTATTAGGCTGTTAAATACTGTTTATTTATTAGGTTGTTAAATACTATTTACCTTTTAGGTTGTTAAATACTGTTTATTATGCTGTTAAATACTGTTTATTTATTAGGCTGTAAATACTGCTTATCTATTAGGCTGTTAAATACTGTTTATCTATTAGTTTGTTAAATAATATTTATTTATTAGGTTGCTAAATATTGTTTATTTATTAGGTTGCTAAATTTTGTTTATTTATTAGCTTGTTAAATACTGTTTATTTGTTAGATATTTAGATACTGTTTATCTATTAGGTTGTTAAATACTGTTTATTTATTAGGTTATTAAATACTGTTTATACGTTAGGTTGCTATATACTGGTTATTTATTAGGCTGTTAAATACTGTTTATTTAATAGGCTGTGTATTTACGAGAACAATTTGGCAAAGTTTAAGATGTGTACATGCAAAACGAAAGCGTATACACACTATTAGAAGAGTTAAGTTTCCTTCATCTTCAGGGTGGACCGAAAGTCTTGTCACCCATCCCCCTCTAAAAAAAAAGTAAATAGAACAATAGATGAACAATTAATACAGCAGTAAGAAAAAACATGTACTGGATTCAATTTATTCACTTTCATTGATGTAAGCATCCTCTCTTTCAAACTGTGGAAGCTCGTGTCAGCCATCTCAAATAGCAAATTATATCACGTAGGGATGAGAAAACTTTCCGAACACCCTGTACAATCTAACATTTGTAATATGGTGAATTCAATTTTCCCTTGGTGAATCACTACTAAAGGTTGGCATATACATAAGTGTGCTTAATAATTCTTATCTGCATTAAATTTCAGATATCCCTGGAGCATCAATATACTACAACAGTGGATGGTATTGTGTGAATCGAACTCACTCGGAACATAAACTTACTAATCAGCGCTCTTTGACAAGCGCCCACTTAAATTGCCAATGTATGAATTTCGGGATGCAGTGTCAACGCGTACAGTTGGATGCATAGGTTCAGTGCAAGCGTGATTATGTGAATATATGCTGAGTTTCAATTGGGTGGCTTATAAAAAAAAAAGTGTACTGAAATTTAAATATTCGCAATTATCGTTGGGTCATTTTTTGTGTGCGGTCTAATCTCGGCTTCAAGAAGGCGAAATTGAAAAGAGGCATGGCGGCTGGCGTACAATATGGCGATGCGGAAGAAATTGGCAGACGACCAAAACAACAGAAAACAAGAAAGAGAAAAAAATAAAGAAAAAAGAAGGAAAGCGTAAAAATGCGTAAATAAGAAAGGAAAAAAAAAAAGACTTCATCGTGCAGGAAAAATTGAAAAATAAAAATAAGATTTATTGGTGCTATTATTATTATTATTATTATTAGGATTATTATTATTACTGCTGTTGTTATTATCTGCTGAACATAATAAAAAATATAAAAACGATAATAACCAATGAAAAGAGATATAAGATGAACTACCATGTTCATTAAATGGTAATAAAAATGTAATTAATAACATTACGAATAAATAATAATAAGCTCAAGACAACAACAACAACAACAATAATAATAATAGACAGAATATGTTATACAAAGAAAGAAAGAAAGAAAGAAAGAAAGATGAATTGGAAATATGGGTGAAGAAGAAGAAGAAGAAGAAGAAGAAGAAGAAGAAGAAAGACGAGACCGAATAAGTTATACAAAGAAAGAAAGAAAGAAAGAAAGAAAGAAAGAAAGAAAGAAGATGAATTGGAAATATGGGTGAAGAAGAAGAAGAAGAAGAAAAAAGAAGAGAAGAAGAAGTTATACAAAGAAAGAAAGAAAGAAAGAAAGAAAGAAAGAAAGAAAGAAAGAAAGAAGATGAATTGGAAATGTGGGTGAAGAAGAAGAAGAAGAAGAAGAAGAAGAAGAAGAAGAAGAAGAAAAGACGAGACCGAATAAGTTATACAAAGAAAAATGAAAGAAAGAAAGAAAGAAAGAAAGAAAGAAAGAAAGATGAAAAGAAAAAGATGGAATTGGAATAAGAAGAAGAAGAAGAAGAAGAAGAAGAAGAAGAAGAAGAAGAAAGACGAGACCGAATAAGTTATACAAAGAAAGAAAGAAAGAAAGAAAGAAAGAAAGAAGATGAAAAAAGATGAATTGAAGAAGAAGAAGAAGATGAATAAGAAGAAGAAGAAGAAGACTTTAACTATAATGCTGCTTATATGGAAAAGTTCTCGGCCCAACAAATAAACCTTCACACATATATAAAAATAATAAGAATATGAAAAAGAAAATCTGACTTTTGACCGGATTCTCAGATTTTATCAAGTTCATTGGGCCAATAACTATTCAGCACCCCTCCCTTTTTAAGAAATAATATTATTAATAATTAAAATTGTATTAAAAAAATAATAAAATAATAAGAATTCAAATAAAAAGAATCAACTGACATTGGGTTTTATTAATTAAAATGTGACGCTGTAATAAAGTATTTGCTTGGTAATAATAAATTAATAAAAAACAGAATTTCTAAAAAAAATGATATTGAAAATAATAGCAAGTAGAATATGAATAAAAAAACAGCAACAGCAGCAGTAGTACACGTATTATTATTATTATTATTATTATTATTATTATTATTATTGTATTATTAATAATAATAATAATAATAATAATAATAATAATAATGAAGAAAAAAAGGAGGTAAAATTAATAGTGATAATGAAGACGATGTTGGCAATGATGACCAATGGGGAAAAAACTGAATCGTTGATAGGCAAGAAGACAATCAACAAAGATGGTGGATGAGAAGAAATAAAAATAAAATAGCGAGAAAAATATGTCATAAACGGGAATGATAGAAAATATGAGGGAAAAGATTGTGCCAATAATGTTGGCGATTATTATTATTATTATTATTATTATTATTATTATTATTATTATTATTATTATGTTGCTGTTGTTGTATTGAGATTAGGCCTGACAGACTGGAGACGAAGGAAAAGATGGCAAGATTAGAAATAGAAAAATTAGAGAGAAAATCTAATAAAAAAATAAGTAGCAACAAAATGTTTAAAAGTAAAAGCCGAGGAGGAAAGACAAGCAGAAGAGAGAGAGGGGGGAGAAAGAAACACGCTGGAAAGGAGGCTGTCTAAGACACAAGTAGAGAGAGAGAGAGAGAGAGAGAGAGAGAGAGAGAGAGAGAGAGAGAGGAAGAAAAGCTAGGAGAGTATGAGAAAGGAAAGGTGGAGAGAAGCGAAGCCAGGAAAGAAAAAAGAAGTAAAAGAAGCAAGAAGAGGAGGGAGAAAAACAACAAGAGTGTGGTTTGGGAGATTCGGGGTATAATAGAATTTGGAGAAAAAGGAAGAAGAAAGATCAGACAGAAAGAAAAGGAAGCACTTTGAATCGATGTGAGCGTAGTAAAAAAAAAAAATTAAGATACGTTGGTAGAAATAGCTATTACTACTACTACTATTACTACTACTACTTTTATTCATAATAAGTAATAGAAGAAGAAGAAGAAGAAGAAGAAGAAGAAGAAGAAGAGAGGAAAACGCAAATCAAAGGACAAGAGATAATGTTCAGACGCAAAGAAGAAAGAATAATGAATGAATGAATGAAGAACAGAAGGGGGGGTAGAAAAAAGAAGGTAAGGTAGAAGGAGGAAGGAAGGAAGGAAGAAGAAGAAGAAGAAGAAGAAGAAGAAGAAGAACAACAACAACAACAACAACAACAACAAAAAGAACAAGAAAATAGGAAGACGCAAATGGAAGAACAAGAAATAATGAGAGTTTCAGAGAGAAGGAAGGATAATGATACGGTGAAGAAGAAGAAGAAGAAGAAGAAGAAGAAGAAGAAGAAGAAGAAAATCAAGGAAAGATAGAGAGAGTAAAGAAGGGAGGAAAGAAGAAGAAGAAGAAGAAGAAGAAAACCACGAACAAAGAAAAAAAGAAATATCATGAAGAAAAGAGTAAAAAAAGAAGAAGAAATCACAAACAAAGAGAAGAAGAAGTCAACATAAAGAAAAGAGTCAAAAGAAGAAGAAAAAAAAGAAAAAATGAGCTGAAAGTCAAGCAAAAAGAAAGATAGTGAGGTGGATAAGGAAAGAGAATAGAAGAAGAAGAAGAAGAAGAAGAAGAAGAAGAAGAAGAAGAAGAAGAAGAAGAAGAGGTAGACGTCAAGTGTAAGGGAAGGAGGAATATGAGAATGAGGTAAATAAAGAAGAAGCTAAGAATCTGGAGGAAAGGGAGCGACAGGAAAAAGAAGTACAAACGAAAGAAAGAAAGAAAGAAAGAAAGAACGACAGTGAAAATAAGTAAATAAATAAATAAATAAATAAATAAAGTCTAAAGATAAAAAGTAATTATCACAAGTGAATTACCTAGACATCTTAGTTGTTGTAATAGGACCGTGAATCTTAATAATAATAATAATAATAATAATAATAACAACAACAAAAGAAAGAAAACCTTGAAAATAAAAGAAAATAAAAAAAAAATACAAAGTAAAACAATAAATAATAATAAAGAGGCGAATATGCTTGCGCATATTAAAAAAAATATTCGGCTCAAAACCAGTTATAATGAATAGTGATAATTTTTTTCTCCAAAAAATATCCGGCTTGAAGCAAGTGGGCACCACAGTAACTAACAGACGAGACTGTCACTGGAGACAAAGAAAGAGAGAATAAGAAAGAAAGAAAGAAAGAAAGAAAGAAAGAAAGAAAGAAAGAGACTGTGCGAAATAGTGATAACGGGAGAGAGATACGAAAAAAAAAAGAGTATGAAATGGTGTAAGAACAGGAAAGAGGGAGTAATAGAAAGAATGAGATAGATAGATAGATAGAGAAAGAGAAAGAAATAGAGAGAGATGGGGGAGAGACAGACAGACAGAGAGAGAGAGAGAGAGAGAGATGGGAGAGGAAGGTCGAGAAAGAGAAAGGAGGAGAGACAAGTCATTTTATGGTCAACCGTGAGTCATACATTGGCCGTCGAAGACGCCAGCGGGTACAGCTAGCAAATTCCTGCAGGCATAAGTTTTGAATTGAAAAGCCGCGGGCGATGGAAAAAGGACAGAGGCAATGGCGGGGTTGGAAGAGGAGAAGGCAAGCGGGAAGTTTTCGAATAGAGGTATAGGGGGTTTGAGGGTGAAAAACAAAAAGAATGCTCCCGAGAGAAAAAAAAGAAGAAAAAAGACGGCGGCCAATATATATATATATATATATATATATATATATATATATATATATATATATATATGTGTGTGTGTGTGTGTGTGTGTGTGTGTGTGTGTGTATTTGTTATGGATCTCGACAACCAGAAGGTTTGGCAAAACGAAGAAAAATTCAGAGAAAAAAGAAAGAAAGAAAGAAAGAAAGAAAGGGTGTAAAGGCAGATGACATCAAAATTAAAAAAATAAAAAATACATAAAAATCGTGAAAAGTCGGAGTGAAAAGAAAAAAAGAAAGAAAAAAAGAGAAGAAAAGAAAAAAAAAGAATAACTTCTACATACCCCCCCATATATATATATATATATATATATATATATATATATATATATATATATATATATATATGCAACATAAACTCCTTGTAACACCAAAGATAAACTGAAGGCAATCATTCACCAACTTAAACAAAGGAGACCGCCCAGAAGCCTTGCAGGAGATTCCGAAGTCGTCTAGAGGCCGTGGTTGAAGCCAATGGTGATTTCATTAAATAACTCTACTCTTTAGTATTTCAAGATATTTTTGTGTGATTTTGGTAAATATATCTGTTAAAATGAGATGCCAGTATTATTTTCCTTTTTGCGTAATTTAGACGGCAATTTGTCCATTACACTCTGTATACATACATGCACACACAAACACATACGCACGTGTGTGTGTGTGTGTGTGTGTGTGTGTGTGTGTGTGTGTGTGTGTGTGTGTGTGTGTAATCGTTATGGATCTTCACGACCAGAAAGACAGCATTTGGCAAAAAGAGAAAAAATCAGAAAAGAAAGAAAGAGTCTAAAGGCAGAAGAAAATATATAAAAATCGTGAAAAGGCAAATTTCCTAAACAGCCCTCAATACCGATGACTCAAACCAACTAAAAATAACATTGGTAAAATCAGCAAAAACATCATTGAAAGAGCATGCAAATACAATAAAGATGCTCTAGGAATTAACCAGTGGCTTAAGACAGCAGAAACCATAGAATGGTTTACGAATATAAAAAGGAAGAATGTACATTCATCCAATTCGATATTTGTGAATTTTACCCAACCATCACCGAGAATCTGCTAATGGCTGATGGAAATCTAGCCAAAAAAAAAAAATAAAATAATAACTGTCCTATTAGCGATCTCGAAATAAATATAAAGCAGGCACAAAAACCTATACTATTTCATAATGGTTACCTGTGGATCAAAAAAAAAGTATCTCAGAGTTTAATATTGAAATGGGAGTATTTGATTCTGTAGAGGCATGCGATTTATTTGGAATATTTTTATAGTGAACACTTAGATTTACTTTCAACATTAATGACACAGTACTCTATAGAGATGACGGTGTAATTATCACCCGTAATTCAAGCCCACGTAATATAGACCGATTGAGAAAGGAATTGATCAGTTTTTTTTAAAGATCACGAATTAAATATTACCACTACCACCAATGCTAAAGAGATCATCTTTCTCCACGTGACCTTAAATTTAAATAATGGTTATTACAAAGCATATATCAAACAGTTGTATAAAGATAGAAGTGCAAGTAAAGATCAAACCACCACCCCGAAATTGTAAGATAATTTACATAAATTGCTCCAAGTTAGATTATCTATCAACTCCAGCAATGAGGAAATATTTGCTACTAATAAAGTTAAATATATAGAGGCTTTAAAACTAAGCAATCATATGTTAAGTTAGAGTAATTAGACAAAAAAAAAAAAATAAACAAAAACACAATAAACTAAAGTTATATGATTCAATTCACATTTTGATCATAATGCTCAAACTAATACCGGAAGAATTTTCCTAAATTTAATCCATAACCATTTTAACCATTCACCAACACTAAAAAAAAAAGAGAGGAAGATTTTTAACTGTTAAAATCAGCTAGAGAAGTGTTAATAACATAGATAAAACCATATACCGGCGTAACAACATTATATTAGGGTAATTTGCAGTTTAAACCCCAAGCTCAGTTTCTAATAAAATTTCCAGAATAAGATTGAGCACTTGTTATAAGATCCCACTTAATTGACGGTAAGATGCCATCATTCCTTAATTCCCAGAAATATTTGGAGAGATCAGTGCTGTTTTGGTATTTTATATTACCAAGGCCATTCGATGATGGTAAAAACAAAATTCTCAAAGATATTCAGTGGAGCAAAAATAAAATTTAACATCGTTTCCAGAATGTATTATCGCTCGGTATACTATATTATCAGTAATACATTGACCGTTTATGGGACATATTATTTTCCCTTGGCAGTTGCATTTATTTTTTTAGAAATATTTACCTTGTCTTTGATGGAAATATATTTGTTTAATATAAGGGTAATTTGCAGTTTAGGACCTATTGTGGGGACCTACCGACAATTGGACTCTTTCACACCTATATAATATGGCTACCAACTCTGAGTAAAGGGAGTCTCCAAGTGAGGGTCACCGAGTAGTAGACACCGAGTGAGTGAATGAGTGAGTCAGGATACCAGTGAGAGTAAATACTCTCCAGTCCACATTTACCTTTGTACTACGTTTCCGAGAATATACTCTTTAACCTTATATCAGAGTCCGTGTTATCTTTCTATGGTTGTACACCATAACAGGACCCGCGCTAAGTAACTAATAAAAATTTCCCGAATAGTTCGATTTAGGTGCAAATTTACATGCTTAATTCGAAAATAACAAACAAATTTTGCTAAACTCTACCGTTTTGGAGTTATCAACAATAAAAGTTCGGACTCATTCGCGTCTGCATTTACTGGCGTTTTTTTTTTTTTTGTACATACATTCGCATTGGAGCAGTGATTCGCGGAATCTTACTTAGTTAACGGCCGTTTTACTGATCTTACTCGTCTCAATCACTGCGCAAGAGTTAACATTAGGGTAGGGCTATGACTGAATAACAGCCCCGAGGCAAATGTAGGTAAACAACGCCAGTAATGGCTGCTGTGCTGTAACCGCAACGCGAGTGAGACCGATACAAAGAATACGTGCTTTAAAAGGACAGCCATAAATTAAAACCCTGTGACACCCCGTTGCGCGGACTGACCACACTTAAATAAACCGACCTTATTAAGCAAGAAAAGTGAATTGATGGATACATGTAGGCATAATAAATAAATACCTGCTGAAATACTTTGATTCAGATTAAATTTTAATAAAAAATTATGGTTTATATTTTAGGAATATTACAGTTTGTTTTTGTGATACAAATTCCGTTTATTTTAAATGCCAAATATAATTTTTTAATTTAAAAAACTGTAATCTCAGTATAATATATATCTACGCCAACATTACTAAAGCCAGATATATTTTTTTAAATTTGAATTACGTAACAGCCAATCTATACTCAGGATGGATAACATTTATATTTATTAATATATAACTCTGAGCCATGAAAATATGTAGCCCGGAATACTTAAGTGAAGAAGAGAAATATATTGAGAAAACGTAAAAATTCACATTCACATAATTTTATCTTCAACGCTTAAAAAACACACTTATAAAATCCACAAAGCAAAAAAATAAATAAATAAATAAATAAAAAATAAATAAATAAAAAATAAATAAATAAAATTAAAAAATAACTAAACAAAATTTAAAAAAAACACACCACCAATAACAAAAATTACACAAAAATCATAATCCTACCCGCCAACACTCTTTTTACTAAACTCACCAACAAATTAGTCATCCCTAATACTAGGATCGTTACCAAACATCCAAGACAATCGGGGACATAATTAGGAAAAATAATAAACCCCAAAACAATTCAAATGCCGGGACTTATCAAATACATTGTTTACAATGCAAAAATGTTTTAATGCGGGGTAGACATCATGTGATTTAAAAACCCGCATCTACGAACACAAGAGAGACTTGCGTTTAGACAAACGATCTAACTCTTTCGTTTTGCATAGAACCGATGTTGGACATAATTTGCTTTAACTAACGCCGCCCTAATTAAAAAAAAACGTAATTCTGTCAGGAGAAAATGCACTGAAAACGTAATAACTTTATTATCAACTATAAACACGCGCCTAAAACGTTACATTACATCGCCATCTTTCATTGAATCCATTCTTAAATAATCTAACTTATATCTGTCTAATACAAAGAATACATGCTTTAAAAGGACAGCCATAAATTAAAACCTTGTGACACCCCGTTGCGCGGGCTGACCGCACAAAGATGAGGACGTCAGAACTCTTACTAAATAGATTAAAATGCACAATTAAGAACACACATTACATTCTGATGGCCACTTCGACGTACAAGAATCTTCACTAATTTACATATGCATAGAATTATACGTTTTTAATGCACGTGACACGTGTCTGACTAGTGAAGACTGACCCAAACATAGTTGAAAATACCAGTGTTTTTTGTCTCCTTGTCTGTTTTCTCTCAATCAATCTCTGATGATAGCTTTAATAAAAGTGAAGCTGTTATGGTCCGGTTCCTTGTACCAACGGTGATAGTCCAAGGTAGAAGCAATAAAGAAGAACTCGAACACGGATATGGAATAATACAGATATATTACAAACAGGAATATATACAGAGAAGTAGAAAGTGTTAGTACGAACAATCAGGTTTAGTAGTAATTGTTTTGAACGCGACTCTGTTTCGGACTGCCTCTGACTCGACTGACTGACTCGCTCGCTCTGACTGACAGACTTCAGACTGAACAGTATTCAGTCACCCCCCCCCACGAGGGCGTCATGTGGTACAAGGCCGGTTTAACGTGGGATCTCCAAGCCCGTGGGCTCGACCAAAAATATGCCCTTTGAACCCGTATAAACGGGTTCAGGGTCGGTTTACCTCCCCGAAAGAGACCCCGCCCTTCGGCATAGCCTCGTTCGGGTTCCTGCCCGCCCGAAGGCAGAGAGTTCAACCGATCAACCGGTCAGCCGGTCGCCCGACTTCGGACTGAACTCCCTGCTTCCTCTTGAGGTGCAGTATTTATTACGTATGGAATAGTCCATTATGTTATTATGGGTAAGGTTCCCTAACAGAAACATTTTAGATTGATATACGTTTCCTATTTGTTCTTTATTTTATCTTATATATATATGTGTGTCATAATTCTACCCTCTGACACACTATCTTCAATATACTAGGATCCTAAACCTCATATATACAAGACAATCGGAGATATAATTAGGAAGAAAAATAAACCCAACACCGATTCAAATGTGGGGATTTATCGAATAAATCGTTTACAATGCAAAAATGTTTATGTGGGGGAGACATCAGGTTTTCTAAAAGCCCTCATATGCGAACACAAGAGAGACTTGGGGTTGGTTCGTAATGGTGATGGGTATAACTTTGATTTTACTAATGCAACCTCAATTAAAAAAAGAACATACCGTAATTCCTTATGTATAATACACATTTTTTCTAAAAAAAAAAATGAATAATAAGCTAAATCAGGAGTGCGTATTATGCATAGGTTTCAAAAAATCTTTTAAAAATTACCATAAAATAAAATAAGATTTATCATAAAACTAAATTGAAATAATACTCTTCTATGTTTAAAACCATTTTTTAAATAAGAGTAGGCTGTGAAATAATAAGGATGTCAAATACAATCATATGTACCTAACAATACTTACAAAAAATGGTGGCTTAAGACATTAGTTTATAAAACCTAGAAATTCGCACACAGATCTGTTCAAGGACACATGGAACAGTGGATAAAGGCGTTAGTTAGATCCAGTGTCAGTACCCAAAGAATGTGAGTTCAATACCGGGTTAAGGCAGTGGAGAACTTGCAGAGGGAATTAACAGGAGATAACTGACATCCATTAAACATGGCAGGTAAAACTAGAAACTATACAAAAGCCAGTGAGCGAAATATTCCAACCACCTGGATCGTATTTACTATTCCAATGGAATAAATTATGACCATGGAATATTACTGTTTAAGGCTTTTTATTTTTTATTTTATATATATATATATATTACCCACTTGATTACTCTCTCTCCCCTGCTCATCATTATTGTTTCTGTTCCTAACTCTTCCTCACCCTGTAACCCATCACTCTGTTTTAGTAGCATATTTACCTTGCTTAAGGCGATTCCGATTATATATATATATATATATATATATATATATATATATATATATATATATATATATATATATATATAATTATTTATTTGAAAATAATAACATAAATATGTTATAAAATCACTACAAATAGCCATTTTGTTTCAACACTTCTGCTGTCTTATAAAGTGATGTTGTTGAATATAATTATATTTGCTCTACTCTGTATTGAGCACTCTTTTAAGAATAATATTTTTTGTTATTGGAATTTATTCGCATACACCAATCCTATACTTGTATATATATATATATATATATATATATATATATATATATATAAAAGAAAGAAAGAAAGATAGATAGATAGATAGATAGATAGATAGATAGATAGATAATAAAGAAAGAAAAAGAAAGAAAGAAAGAAAGAAAAAATTCATTGATTCAAACAGGAGAAGAAAGAAAGATTAGGACAGAATAAGAAAGAAAGAAAGAAAGAAAGAAAAGATAGATAGATAGATAAATAGATAGATAGATAGATAGATAATAAAGAAAGAAAAAGAAAGAAAGAAAGAAAGAAAGAAAGAAAGAAAGAATTCATTGATTAAAGCAGGAGAAGAAAGAAAGATTAGGACAGAATAAGAAAGAAAGAAAGAAAGATAGATAGATAGATAGATAGATAGATAGATAGATAGATAGATAGATAGATAGATAATAAAGAAAGAAAAAGAAAGAAAGAAAGGAAACAAGAAAAGAAAGAAGAAAAGAAGAATGGAATGTAATGGAATAAGAATAAAAGAATGAGAAGAAAACAAAGAAAAAGAAAAAAAAATGTAAAAGAAAGTGTAATGAGATAGCTAACCGAATGTAAAAAGAAAGATGGAAGGAGGGAAAAGAGAAAAAAAGAGAGAATAAAAATAATAGAATATAAAAAAAAATAAATGATAGAAAAGTGAAAAAAACATCGGAGAAAGAAAGAAAGAAAGAAAGAAAGAAAGAAAGAAAGGAAAAGAAAAAGAAGACCAAATTTAAACTGAAAGAAAAAAAATGGAAAGAAGGAAAAGCGAATAAAAAATCCAAAGGGTGTAGTACAAGTAGAATAAGGAGGGAAAATGAGAAAGAAATACAGAAATAAAACTAGAAAGAAAGAAAGAAAGAAAGAAAGAAACAAACAAACAAACAAACAAACAAAGCTCGAGCGAACAAAGGCTGACAACAAAGAAAGAAAGAAAGACTAGATAAAGTATGAAAGAACAAAAATGAAGACCAGAAAAAAAAAGAAAGAAAGAAAGAAAGGTCATAAAAAGAAAGGAAAAGCAAAGAAAGAGCCGTGGGAAAAAAAAAAAGAGTAATGAGTGAAACAATGAATGAATGAAAATGAAAAAGAAAAGTGAATACGGCATGAGAAAGAAAAAAAAAAGATGGAACCAAATCCAAGAACGATTTACAAGAGAGGGAAAAACCTAATCGAAGAGAGAGAAATACGTGTTCAAGTCACTGGAAAATCGATTAAAAGTATTTACTTCTTATGCGAACTGGAAATCGATGGCGAAAGTAGAAGGTCAAAAACCATCTCCATATATATATCGATTGCTTCAAGCGAGAATCGAAACCCGACCGATTTGTCATCAGACAGAGAGCCTTCTCAAATGCTACCGGCGCATAGCAATTAAAAGAACATTTTAACGTATTATATACAGATGTATACAAAAGCCAGCAGCTAAAGTGCAAGGAAAATCAAACGCAAATTTACAACACGAGAGAAAATTTTTTCTAAGTAATCCCTGATGAATGTTTTATTAACACCGAAACATGTTAGACTCATAAACGTTTCCCATTTGTTCTTCATTCCATCATTCTCTCGGATTCCGATTCATATATGATCTGTATTTTATTCCAATTTATATATATATATATATATATATATATATATATATATATATATATATATATATATATATATATATATATATAAGAAATAGAAGAAAAAAGAAAAGAAGAGAAAAGGAAAGGAGAGATAAAGAAAGAAAAACAATCAATTGCAGTGTAATAGTGATATATATATATATATATATATATATATATATATATATATATATATATATATATTCATGAATCATGCACCTTTTAATTTGAAATATATATATGTGTGTGTGTGTGTGTGTGTTTCTATGTCTGTGCGTGTGTGAAGAGAGAGAGAAGAGTGTTTCGAATTTTATATGTATCGAAGAAAAGAACAACAATGTCTGAGAAGAAGAAGAAGAAGAAGAAGAAGAAGAAGAAGAAGAAGAAGAAGAGGTTGAAGAAAAAGATGAATGATGTGGATAAAGAAAAAGAAAATGAAAAAGATGACAGAAAAGAGAGAGAACGATAGAAAAAAGAATGAATTGAAATTTAATAGTGAAATATATATATATATATATATATATATATATATATATATATATATATTACGTATTTGTGCGTTTGTGAAGGGAGCGAAAAGTGGGTGCATTCCATATTTACAGACAAAAAAAGACGAGAACTGTGAGAAGTCAAAGAGAAGAAGAAGAAGAAGAAGAAGAAGAAGAAGAAGAAGAAGAATGAGGAGGAGGAGGAGAAGAAGAAGAAGAAGAAGAAGAAGAAGAAGAAGAAGAAGAAGAAAAAAAAGAAAAAAGAAAAAGAAGAAAGAGATGAGTGAGGTAGATAAAGAAGAAGAAGACAACAGTGAAGAGAAAATGTAGAAGGAAGAGATGAATAAAGATGAGGTGGATAAAGAAGAAAAGGAATAAAGAAGAAAAGAAAAGAAGAGAAAGATAAAGAAAGAAAGAAAAACAATTATATTTATAGAAGAAGAAGAAGACGACAACAATGTGTAAGACGCAGAAGAAGAAAAGAAAAAAAATGAAGAGAGAGTAAAAAAAGATGAATAACGTGGATGAAGAAAAAGAAAAAGAAGAGAGAAAAGAGAAAGAAAGAAGGAAAAAATGGATTGAAATTTAATAGTGAAATATATATAGATATGTATGTATCTGTGCGTGTGTGAAAGGAGATGAAGGGGGTTGAATTCCATTTTTAAATAATAATAATAATAATAATAATAATAATAATAAGTTAAACTTGATAAAGGAGTTGTAGTAGTAGTAGTAGTGGCGATATGGCGGCACTTATTACGGCTAACCCATCAATCTTCAATTTTAGAAAATTTGTTAAATGTTTCCTTGTAAAGAAATCTTCTTTTTTTTTAAAAAATAAAATATAAAAAATAAAACGCTAGAGAACTGCACCAAATGGCCATCTTTCTTAAAGTAATTATTTGCTTTAAAATACATGACTTCTTTTTGAAAGATACATTTAAAAAAAAAAATGTATCTGAAACTTATTTCAAGGCGAACAAAATATTAACAATTTTAATTAAGATTACTTGTTAAAAAAGAACTCGTAGATCATGATCTCATTGTAAAGCGGCCTTTCTTCGTAATCAGGATTCCGTTTGTCACAGAAAGTAGCGGTCACGTTTTTTTGTTTAAACTTTCCACTGAAAAAAAGGATTTTAAAAGTCGTCTGAGTTCGCGCGTCACGGGTGGTTTATTCAGAAACGGCCTCCTTCTCGCTATGCACGAACCTTGCGAGAATTAAGCGGGTCTATTCAAGTAAGACTGTTCGCGTTTCTTTGGTGTTTATACACAGAGCTTCCATTCTTTTTATTCCCCCTTTCTTTCTTTTCTTTTTTTTTTTTTTTTTTTTCTCTTTCTTCTTCCGTGCATGTGTATGAATTAATGTTTTAATCTTCGGCACGTTGTATAACATAATAATGACAGGCGGAGAAAATTAATTTGGAATGATAAGCCATTTTTTTTTTGCGTCCCTCTCAAGTGACGCGGGTGTTGTCCAATTGTCGATCCCCTTTTCAGCGTCGTCATTCGCACAGCGCGCGGGCAGACGGAGACAGACAGGCGGGCGGATAGATACACACGTCGAAAATCGTTGACTTTCGATCATATAAGATAAATTATTTTATACAACTCCTCGCCCATTACAAGACCTAAGAGCCACTCAAGGTAGGGGGTTATTGTGCGGTTTATCTAACAAAGGGCAAGGAACGAAGTTCTTGGGGCTATTCAGGAAATATAACAGCTAACTCTAGACTTAAGGAGGCCAAGATTTAATTCGTGAATAACATTTCAAAATTCAGAGACATTAGAAGAATAGTGTAGAACGAACCGGAAAACCAGTCCTACACGGAGAACATAGGGATAGACCTCTACTCCTGTTCAAAGGACAGGGGAGGAGTGTGAACCGAACGATAGGCGAACCTATCTACTCCTATTGGATGAGAAGAAAAAAATAATTAATGAATAAAATTTCAGAGTTCATTTGGAGGTGTTAGAAGCATAGTGTTGATATAGACTATAGACTTAACTGACTAACCGGAAATCCAATCCTTAACAGGAAACAAGGGATAAACCTCTACTTCTGTTCAAGTAACAGAGGAGGAGCGTGAACCGAACCTATCTACTCCTGTTGGAAGAGTCGAAAAAATAGTTAATTAATAGAATCTCAGAGCTCAGTTGGAGATGTTTAAAGTATAGTGTAGAAATAGACTTTACTAGGAATTGGAACTAAAATCTTAAACAGGAAACAAGCGATAAAGTTCGATTCCGTTTTAAAATAAAACGGGCTGGATTGTTAACCAGATGGTATCCGAACATATCTACTGCTATATATATATATATATATATATATATATATATATATATATATATATATATATATATATATATGTCAGTATATTTTCTTGTAAGAAATACTGTTGTTATTTTGAAATAACCTTTCTTAGAAGGAGTTCAGACATCAAAAACCAGCAACAGAAAAAAATTAAGCAATAATATATCAGAATTACATCGGGTAAAATTGTTATATTCTCAAAAAAAACTAAAAACGACAACATACAATAACCTGAGTGAAAAATAAACAGTGTCAACATATATTTCTTAATATATCTACCAAATTAAACAAATTAGTTCGTTGCTTCATTTTTTACGGCTTATCAACCCTTTGCAGGTTATTTAAAGCCAGAAAATATTTTTAGATTAGAAGATTTTATTTATTATTTTTTTTTGAGATAACGATTTAGTGATAAAATTCTTACTAATTGACTCATAGTGGGTGAGAAGTGGATTTATACCGAATAGGAATTTGATAAACAAGAAATTATAATATGGACATAAAGTGGGGGATCAATTCTATATCACAAAGAGTATATAAGCTGATCCCTCATTTTGTAGCTACGGTAGTTTCTATACATCTATATTCCAGAGAATGTAAATAAAGCGGAAAACATCCATGTATAACTAATCAAATTTTCTTTGATTGATTCGTTGTCTACGGCTTATCAACCCTTTGCAGGTTATTTAAAGCCAGACATATTTTTAGATTATAAGATTTTATTTACTTATTTTTTTTTTGTGATAATAACGATTTAGAGATACAATTCTTACTAATTAACTCATAGTGGGTGAGAAGTAGATTTATACCGAATAGGAATTTGATAAACAAGAAATTATAATATGGACACAAAGTGGGGGGTCAATGCTATATTACAAACAGTATATAAACTGATCCCTCATTTTGTAGCTACGGTAGTTTCTATACATCTATATTTCAGAGAATGTAAATAAAGCGAAAAAACATGCATGTCTAGCTAATCAAATTTTCGTTGATTGATTCGTTTTTTACGGCTTATCAACCCTTTGCAGGTTATTTAAAGCCAGAAAATGTTTTTAGATTATAAGATTTTTTTTTTTCGATAATAATGATTTAGTGATACAATTCTTCCTTATTAACTCATGGTGGAACTATTGAAATTGCTAGATGTAACCGTAAGTTCTATGCTAACAGTTTCTTCTCTCGCTCGTAGGACTCTCTCCGGCTTCCAGTTATGCTGTCAATTTTGATTTTTAAAAATTGAAATGCAACGTCAATTGACATCTTCTGTCTCATTTTTTGATTGACTTCTATGTTTCTTTCACTCCCTGTAAATCTTTGCGTCTTAGTGGCATTATTACCTTGCTTGGAGTGAAATGATTCATAAAAATAAAGCTAACTACCTAGACACCTCCTCTTTATGTCCCATGAACTTTTCGGACATTGGCGATTATCGTTATCCATAGTTTTCTTTTGTTTTAAATATCGGAAGTTCATGAACTCATGACTGTTCTTGACGACAAAGTAGACATTTTCAGGTGTTCATTATTTTAAATTAAAAAAAAAGGGAGCATAGTGTATGTAGGTGTTGCTTAGCAGAAACACCGCTGTAACAGCGTGGACGCCAAACAGCTAAAAATTGAGAAAATCCATCTTTTAAATGGTTATTTTGATAAGCGACCTCAACTAATTGGCGATAACTAAGGTTTAAAATTAATTTTTAAAACTTAAAAAGCGTTCTTGAATCTTTCTTTCATTTTAGCTTCAGTTGAAGGCTAAAGGACTACATTTACTATTTCCAGTAAGCAAAATACACTGGTGTATTTCAAACAGAAATTATATTGATTGGAATCGATATTTTATTTCTGAAACAGCTGATTAGCGTCACATTTTAGTCGTCATTCATCTCAATGTAAATCTCTGTATTAAAAAAAAAAAAACTTCCAAAAATAAAGTATACTTTTATGAAAATTTATTTGATGAATATTAGCTGGTTTCAAGTATAATCAATTTAATTTGACACAAATATCATTTATTTAAAGTTTAAAATAACACAGAAATGCATTTTTAAACCTAACAGTAGCTGTGTTTTTTTTAACAAACAGTAGCCATGTTTATGTGATTGACAAGGTGATAACAGTTGCTGACAGGTTTATTGTTGTTCTACAGTGACTTTATCTGTTAAAACATGACACGGCAGTTTCTATACATTTACATTCCAGAGAATGTAAAATAAAAAAAAAAAAAAAAAAAGAACATGCCTGCGTAGCTAATCAATATTTCATTGATTGATTCGTTTTCTACGGCTTATCAACCCTTTGCAGGTTATTTAAAGCCAGAATATATTTTTAGACTATAAGACTTTATTTTTCTTTTTAGATAAATTTAGATTTAGTGACACAATTCTTACTAATTAGCACATAGTGGGTGACAAGTGGATTTATACCGAAGAGGAATTTGATAAATAAGAAATTATAATATGGACATAAAGTAGGGGATCAATTCTATATTGCAAACAGTATATAAACTGATCCCTCATTTTGTAGCTACGGTAGTTTCTATACACTTATATTCCAGAGAATCTAAATAAAGCGAAAAAACATGCATGTGTAGCTAATCAATATTTCATTGATTGATTCGTTTTTTACGGCTTATCAACCCTTTGCCGGTTATTTAAAGCCAGAATATATTTTTATATTGTAAGATTTTTTTCTGAGATAATAATGATTTAGTGACACAAGGCTGACTGATAAACCCATAACTGGGGAGATTAGAGATGGAGTCATATATAATTTTTTTTTATATAATGATGATTTAGTGATTCAAGTCTTACTTAATAACTCATACTAGGTGACAAGTAGATTTATACCGAATAGGAATTTGATAAACAAGTAATTATAATATAGATATAAAGTGGGGGATCCATTCTATATTACAATCAATATATAAACTGATCCCTTACTTTGTGTCCGCAGTAGTTTCTATAAATTTTATTCCAGACAATGTAAATAAAGCGAAAAATATGCCTGTGTAGCTAATCAGTATTTCATTGATTGATTCGTTTTCTGCGGTATATCAAATAAGGTTATTTAAAGCCAGAAAATATTTTTAGATTGTTAGAATTTATTCTACCATCATTACCCAGGCATTTTTATGAAGGAGATCAAGAGAAGCATGACAACAGCTAGAAGCAACTCAATATGAATGGGAAACATCTGGAATAGTCGGAATAAACACATCAGCGTAAAGTTGAAATAACTAGCCATTGCTTCCGGTATTGCTAGCGGCATATACTTACCTATTTATTATTAAATATCCATTCAATACAAGGCTCAAGAGCCACTCAAGGCAAAGCATTACAAAATGGGGTTATTTTATGGACATAATACGAGGATGTATGTGTAGATTTTATATAGGATAGATAATTCGTAAGTATAGACTTGAAGAAGTTAAGATTGTAGTGATTAAAAAAGAATCCTTTCAGGAGACATTTACACAAATTACCCATCACGAGAAAGACGCTGTCTGAGTAGAACTTCCTCTTTACCAATGCAATATGAAGGAAACAGCAAAAGAATAGCGATAGGCATGCAATGTTTTATCTGTGGTAAAGAGAGCCTGTAGGGTGGAAAAAAATGAATGACCCACAACCTTACGTAAATACTTTCAAATTCTGTCAAGGTTGGAAAGCAAGGATTGCATAGTGCCAGCCCAGATTAAGCAGCAATATTCCATTTTTTGGTACAATCTGACATTTTTTTTTTTATCATAAGAGGAGTCAGTGATTTTCTGAAGCATCACAGAGAGACATTCGATGTATTTAATTTGAGATCAGGCGTGAACCTAATCGACCAGGACTGAATTTGAACTCCAAACTTACAAATTCCACTTTACGGGATTATAATCGTTACAATAACTTCAAACCCTAGGATTAATTTTTATCATTTTCTGTTAAAAATAAATACCGTAATTCCCCATGTATAATACGCATTTTTTTTCTAAAAAAATAATAAGCAAAATCAGGAGTGCGTATTATACACAGCTACAAAAAAATCTTGTCGTCAGATAAAATAAGAATTATCATAAAACTAAATTAGAATAATTAATATTATTCTATGTTTAAAACTATTTTTTTAAATAAGAGTAGGAAACGCTGACTATAATGAAATTGGAGAGGTACAATTTATAGGGTTTGATTACCAAACAAGGGGTGCGTATTATGCATGAGTAGAAGCATTTTCCCACACTTTCAGCACAATTTTAGTTGTGCGTATTATGGATGAAGACGTATTATACATGGAGTATTACGGTAAATACTGTCTGTCTGATGGCAATGATAAAACAAATAGCATAAACAGTGATTAATTAAAGACATTACTTCTTTGTCTTTTACACTGGTCAAGAGAGAAAGACACCGGATTGATGATTTCGAGGAGATATTCCAGGCATATCACCGGTTGCTATGACGTGGATATGTAGTTAGAATGAAAGACGATGGGTTCTCTAAGCAGGTTCTGCACGGTGAATCGGCTGAAGGAAAAGGGCCAGTGCCACAAGCCGATATTGAGTTATAAAGACGGCCAGAAGAACACACTGAAAAAGGCTAACATTATGCGAAATAACAAGGAAAACCTAACTCTAGATAAGAATTTCCAAACTTTGGTGTTATCGCCAACCAGTGGCCGATTTCAACTGTTGGGTGGGTGATGAGCAACTGAACAGAAAATAGTAGGTAACTAGGAAATTTTGGTGGGCGATATAGATGTCTATGGTTGAGAATTTACAATATTTCATTGTTGTATGCATAGGTCACTTACCGGAGACACACAAAATAACTGGATCAGTTTCACCAACAGTGACTACGCCGCATATAACTACTTTTTTTCTCAATAGGAGCAAGCAGATCCGTCTATCGTCCAGTTCACACTCCTCCACACTCTTTTGAAGGAGAGTCGAGGTTTATTCCATGTAGCCTGTTTGAGATTGGGTTTGCAGTTCGTTCTAAAGCTTACTTGTAGCATCTACGACAAAAATTTGAAATTTTATTTACTATATATTTTTTCCTCAATAGGAGTAGATAGGTCCACCCATCGTACGGTTTACACTCCTCTCTAGCCTTTTGAAGAGTAGAGGTTTATCACTTGTTTTCTGTTTAGGATTGGGCCTTCGATTCCTTGTAAATTTTTTTCATTCTCTTTCACTTCCTAGTATTATTGGTACCTTGTTTGGAAGTAAATTGATTAAAAACAAATATTAGGTATTTGATGGCAAATGTATAGGAGCAACATTGATATCAGTGAATTCAGTCAATGTAAAAGTGTAGAATCTGGAACTTTAGTGCTAGTTGAGAAGACACTCGATATTGAATGGGAGTTTTATGGTTGGTTAAAATTGTCCAGCCCACAAAAGTGATGGGATTAGTGAAAGTACTGAAAGGTTTGAAAACACTTGCTGTCACTTGATTCAAAGGAAATACTGTCAGACAGTTGGCTTAAATGGACAAATAAAGATCTACAACTGCATCATATGGGTGGCACTCCTCTTCTGTCTTTTGAACATGAGTAAAGGTTTATTCCTTGTTTCCAGTTTAGGATTGGTTTTTCAGTTCCTTCTAAAAAATTTCATTCTCCTTTACTTCCATTAGCACCTTGCGTCTTAGTGGTATTATTGCCTTGTTTGGGGGTGAATTGATTAAAAAAAATATTGGGTATTTGATGGAAAATGTAAATGAGCGGCATTGATATCTATGAATGCAGTCAGTCTACTTGCATCAAGTCTCTCGTACTTTAGTTCTACTTGTGATGAAGTGGTCATTTGATTTGGATGATAGGTCCCCTAAGAGGTTTCTATACAGTGAATTGTCTGAAGGAAAAAGACACATAAACAAACTGTAATTGAGGTATAAAGATAGCATCAAGAACACACTACAGAAGGTGATGTCCATGAAAAGACAGGCTTCTCAGATTGGAGATGTGAGTTTGTCAGACATTTTTCTTTTCAGCCTGTTTACTTAAGAATTGAAGAATTTGTCACCACTTGAATAGTATAAAAGCAAAACTAAGAAAATGGAATAAAACTGGTAATAAAATAATGAAAAAAATTCATCTAAAAAATCAACAATAAAAGGTTATAAAACTTGTCCTAAAATAAATATTAAAATGCTACATTTAAAAAAAAAACAACAATTAAAAGAAACAGATAAAGTAATAAAATAATAATACTGAAAAGTATTTATTAAAGTATTTATCTCAAAATTAAAAAGCTGGATTTAAAGAACTTGGATCTGACTATAAAAATTTCAGAAGAAATAAGAACTAGATATAATTGGGTAGGAACAGCGATCTACTAAGAATTGTGCAAATGACTAGAGTTTGACTTCAAACAAATGGTATAAATTCAATCCTGGGGGCAGTCATAAAATAGTGCCCTGGAAACCATGTCAAAGACATCGGATGTTGAATGGGAGTTTTATGGTTGGTTAAAATTGTCCAGCCCACAAGAGTGATGGGATTAGTGAAAGTACTGAAAGGTTTGAAAACACTTGCTGTCACTTGATTCCAAGGAAATACTGTCAGACAGTTGGCTTAAATGGACAAATAAAGATCTACAACTGCATCATATGGGTGGCACTCCTCTTCTGTCTTTTGAACAGGAGTAAAGGTTTATTCCTTGTTTCCAGTTTAGGATTGGTTTTCCAGTTCCTTCTAAAATTTTTTCATTCTCTTACACTTCCAATGGCCCCTTGCGTCTTAGTGGCATTATCACCTTGCTTGGGGATGAATTGATTAAAAAATATTGGGTATTTGATGGCAAATGTATATGAGCGGAATGTGAATGCAGTCAGTCTACGAGTATAGATTCTCAGCAACTTTACTGCTAGTTGCGATGAAGCGGTCATTTGATTTGGATGAGGTGCCCCAAGAATTTTCTATACAGTGAATTGGTTGAAGGAAAAAGGCCCATGAACAAACTGTAATTAAGGTATATAGATTGCAGAGTTTCAAGCAAGCTAACATCACGCAAAATAAGTAGAGAAACTAACTCTGGATGGAAATCCAAGTGGAAATCAATGTATTATGGTAAGGGAGACTTTGAACAGAATCATGTTTAGTATGAAAGACTCAAGGAAAATATTCGTAAGAATCTTGATGTTATATTCTCTGGCAAAGTTAGCACATTATTTGATATAAAGTTTAATGAATGCTTCCACCTTTCGAAGTATAGCAGAAATTCTCAAAAATGCCACACACACACACACACACACACACACACACACAGAGAGAGAGAGAGAGAGAGAGAGAGAGAGATCGTACATGTCATTGGGATTCCTATTTGCAGAGAGGCTTACGACCACATCACAATGAGAAACCGGTTCTCGCACGATCACCAAATTTAAGCGAATCCGAGCCTGGTCCTTACCTTGATGGGTGGCAGCTTGGAAATTCCAGGTGCTGTATGCTTGGATGGGCGGGTGGTGTAATGAATAATAACTTAGTAACGTTAATCGGAGAGCCAAGTTCTAATTCCCGTTGTGTTCACTATCTTCATTTACGGGCAAATCACCCTAGCGCATAGATTCTCAATCACCGTGCCGCGGCAAACTAGCGTGTCACGTCACGGCGGCAGAAATGAATAAGTACGAAACTGGTTAAGTGGATAAGTAATAAACTTTTTGTTGTATCGTCGAAGTGAATGATACACATAAAAAATGAGCATTTAATATATCCGGTGCTAACGGATACATCCCAAAAAAGAAAACACACACACACACACACACACACACACACACACACACACACACACACACACACACACACAGAGAGAGAGAGAGAGAGAGAGAGAACAATAAGTTACAAATCAATTAACAAGACAACTTACAAGGAATAAAGGAGGTTCTAATGCTGTATAGCCAAACGTAGTAAGATCAGTCCGAATATTAACCAGCTTAGTATCAAATTATTAATCAACTATTAACGTCTTTAATCGTAGACTATTTAAGGCTATGAGCCAGGCCATCTGGTAGAGTGCTGATGGCGTGCTAGCTACTCTACAACATATATATATATATATATATATATATATATATATATATATATATATATATATATATATGCACCGGTGTAACAACAAAATTGTCCAAATTCTGTAAGAGCAAAATTGTCCGATTAAGCTTTGAACCATTGTATCTTAGAAATGATTAAGGGTAACTTACTGGAATTCTCCGAGGTTTTATAAAACTATTGGGCTCAACTCTGAACAATAAGAATGTGTGTAGCTCTAAGTTGAAAAAGTATGACACACTGACATTCGCATTTATTTATATAGAAGAAGATGAGATTTTATAAGTTTTATGAGTTGTGTCCCTTTAATCGAAAAAAGTGTGCCACAGTGACACACTGACATTCACACTTTATTATATATATATATATATATATATATATATATATATATATATATATATATATATATTGTTGTATCGTCGAGGGGAATGATTCACAGAGAATAATGAGTGTTTAATATATTTATTCAGTACCATGAATCCGGTGTTAACTGATACATACAGAAAAACACATAACGATAAGTTACAAAACAATTAACAAGACAACTTACAAGGAATAGAGGAGGTTCAAATGCTGTATAGCCAAACGAAGTAAGATCAGTCCGAATATTAAATAGCTTAGTATCAAATTATTTATTAATCAACTGCTGAAGTCCTTAATCATAGACTATTCAAGGCTATGGGCCAGGCCATCTGATAGAGTTTCTGAAAGGGTGATAGCTACTCTACAACACTTTATTTTTTTTAAAAAAATAACTATAAAGGCTTTATCAGTATTAATTTTATACTTTTTATTTTTTGTGAATTACGCTTCTCAACTCGAAATAACATCAAAAATAAGAAGTGAGGAAGACTACGCTCATCTGAAGAAGAAATGAGGGTCTGCTTATCCCACTTTTGATCAAACAGCAGGCACAGGTTTCACCCTAAATAAGCTGCAAAAATAACTGAATAGAAACATTAAAATGAAACAAATTCATATTTGTGTGTGTATCTCTATCCATAAACAGCGGGATGTGTGTGTGTATGTAACGAATGCACAGCCGCAATTTTCGACGGATTTGAACCAACATTTACATGCACATGCTCCAAGTTAGCAGGAAGGCCAAGACCGACTATGCATTTCCAAACTCCCATCGTTTGTGGTAATAATCGATTTTTTCATGCTTCTACGGCAGTTTTCATGTAGTTTGCGGCCATTTTCTACTGGCCAGAGTGAGAGCCTATAGCTGGCTGCCACGAATAGGCAGGAGAGCCAACAGCTGACTGACACGAATGTTAGCTAGTATGTTGCATGCAAAAAAAATCGATAGCTGCATTCGTCGCAAGTGGGAAAAATTTAAATCTGCATGGCAATTTACTCCAATTGGCTCATTCGCTTGCTTAAACTCAACGTTGATTCTGATTCCGCAGAACTGGGTTGGGTGTGAAAAAGTATTTGTTGTTAACATTCTTTTTTCATTCGATTTTTCCAGTTACGAGTCCTTTTTTAAAGCTGGTCGTTTTGTGTTCATTTTGTTTAGTTCTGTTTTCCTAACAGATTTAATGTTTAGTATAGAGCTTAGAAAAAATTTGCAGTGTGAGATAGGCAAGAAGTAAGGCATGTAGCAACATCAGCACGGCAAAGGGCACATCTTTAAAGGCAAGGAAGCGATTGCTGTATGAGTCGTACGATTTTTGAATCAAGCACGGGCAACGCCGGGCCATGCTGCTAGATACAGATAAATATATACCCTTATAATGTTGCTAAGTGCGCTGTGATATTTTCATTTGAGCTTAGGTGTGCCGCTGCTTAAAAAGTTAAGAAACATTGTTCCAGGGAAAGCGTATGATTCCACATTTTCTCCTCCTTGATATGGTTAAATTAGCAAGACTTGAATGACTAAATAATTATTAAGAAACAACATTCATACAACCTAAAAATACTTTCTGGCTTTGAATATCTTGCCAAGGATCGATAAGCCGTAGAAAACGAGTCACTCAATCAATCAATATTTGAAGAGAGTGTAAAAAGGAATGTGCTTCTGTCGGTGAAAGAAAAACATGTTATAAAATTGAAATAAAATTTTAATGCAGCCACTACTGTAAAATATGTTAGGTGAAGGAAACAATTTTCGTTGAGCTCAGATTCAGGTTTGCCGGATTATGCGACGTTTAAAATATATATTAATATGTTATACTAGCCATTATCGTTACTTTTAGGGTTCAAGAGGAGTAACTCTTATTTTCCTTTTGTATCCAAAATTGCAGCTACCTTAAAATTTACGCAGGTATTTACTCGTCCCCCCCACTAGAGCAAGATGTGACACAAGGTCGGTTTAATGTGGGCACCCGAGCGCGTACACCCGGGTAGGGACAAAAATTGCCCTCAGCCCCCGCAGGAAAACCATCGGCTGTGCTGGCCTCGGTGCGAGCACCGATCCCTCCCTCTTGTGCAATGGGAGGGCGCAGCCTCGGGCAGCTGTTCCCCAGGGCTGGGCACCTCTTCAGTATAATTTTCCTCAGTTGACCCTCTGTCCTTTGACAGAGAAGCCCCTGAGCGCACTCTGTCCAAGGACAGAGACGCAACTGAGAGATGATAAATAATGCGAAATCCCTCCAAGGAGGAATTTACGCAGGTATTTACTCGTTCCCCCACTAGAACAAGATGTGACACAAGGTCGGTTTAATGTGGGCACCCGAGCGCGTACACCCGGGTAGGGACAAAAATTGCCCTCAGCCCCCGCATCCGTCGGTTGCGCGGGCCTCGGTGCGAGTACCGATCCCTCCCTCTTGTGCAATGGGAGGGCGCGGCCTCGGGCAGCTGTTCCCAAGGGCTGGGCACCTCTTCAGTATAATTTTCCTCAGTTGCCCCTCTGTCCTTTGACAGAGAAGCCCCTGAGCGCACTCTGTCCAAGGACAGAGACGCAACTGAGAGATGATAAGAAAATGCGAAATCCCCCAAAGGAGGGATTTACGCACTAAAATCTCAATATCTGTATTATATATTATCTACTTCTTGGTATTATCACTCTTCAAGGTTAACTAATTTGCATATTGATTTTTAAAAAGTTTATTTCATTAATTAACTATCCTTCATTACTGTTCTTTTATTCAAGAACTGTTTTGATTTTCAGATCAAAAAATAGTTCTGTTTAGGAATATCGTCTTAGAAATGTGCTTGAAATTTGCATTATATTTGGCCTTCAACAAGTTGGCATCTATTTGTAAAACTTTCCTTAACTATAATAATCAAATTAGTAGTGAATATATATTACTTTGCCAAGCAATAGCTAACGGAAGAAGTAACGTATATATGCCTATATGCTGCTAATTTGTGTAGAAGGAAGCGCGATTTTTCTCGTAATCCTAACAGTCTAATCCATCTAACGTAAACAAAATCAAATATCAATATAATTGAACGCAGATGGACATTCAGTTACTGCATTGACGTCTTTAAACGCATTTCTTGTTACGTTCAGCCGGTCCAGCTCGTGTTATGATCTAATTTTCAGTATGCTTTCCATTGGCAAGAGTAGAAACGAAACGTTCGAAATCCCTTATTACAGTAAAACAAAACAGGAAAAAAAACTCTCGGATTAATTATCATTCTTGTCCATCAAGCTGAGACAAAATAACCTCGTAAAAATCCACAGCGTTTGTTTACTGGTCTGATTTCCCACCCACAAATTTTAATGGCGGCTTGCCGTGTATTTTGGCGGGAAAATGCTTGTCAGCACTCTCGGATACAATTCGCCCCCAGTGTTTGCTTATAAGGCACGATGACACACTTGGTTTTGTAAGCCTATCGCTATTTTAGCAGCCTCAGTGTAAATAGTCAGTTATTGTTTACATTACCCGGGAAATTGAATTTAAACAAAAGGCCTTTTTTTTTTCGCCAAGAGAAAAAGAGAAGAGAGGGTTAAAAAGCCTCGATAAAATGGCTTTTGTTAAGTTTAGAGATAAAATCACGCCGATTTAATATCGTGTCGTCGCCCAAGAGAACGTTGTCACTTATTCTGCTGTTGTGCAACTTTTCGGCCGATCAATTCTTCAGCATTCCTTAGGTATACAGCTTATATAATGTTCTCGTTTTCTTTATCAAATAATCGTTCAAATATGTATTCACCTTTCCAATCAAATTTTTTTTTTTTGGGGGCTCCTTTAAAAATCGTGCTGTTGTTTTGGTCATTGCCGAAGGTATTAGACTGTAGCTTTAACTTAGCCAATCGAAATGGAATGGGGGTGTTAAGTCTAGAGTCGGGATCTCCGGTCACAAGTCATCTCTTTTTATCATGCCTTCTCCGAAGGAAAATGTAATGTGTTTCGTACACCAGAAAAGACCTTGGCACTCAGTGCATCGGAAGGTTTTGAGAAGAGTGGAATTGCTGTTGTTTCAAAATCAACCCCGACCCGGGCTTATAGCAGCTATTAGGGTCCCAGCTGTGGGAAAATAAAACAAAATTAATGTGAAAGTATAAAAAAAGCATTAAAAAAAAATACCAGCAATACATTTTTCTGTAAAAATGACCAACAACACTTATGTACGATGTCCAGCAATGCATTTTAGCTTTAGTTGAAGTCATACAACTGCGTTCAAAAGATATATATAAATGGTGCACATATTATTAAGATTTCGGCATTGACTAACCCTTATACATTTTACAGGTATATTGTATCTGATATATATATATATATATATATATATATATATATATATATAGTTAACCTAGGTCTGCTCTACTTATTGTATTGAGCACTTTATTTAGTTATTTTGACTACTCGTATCGGGTTTTTTTTTCTTTGGGCTTAGGACTTGCATGCTAGACGATTATTTTTTTCGGCTAACGTACATGTTCTTAGTTCTTTCTTTTTTTATCCCCTTTTTTCCCCTTTGGTATTGGTTTGATTATTTGCAAATCAAGACACTGAAGGTTTTCCGAAAAAGTGTAGTTTCTTATACTTATAAGATTACTACTACTACTGCTACTAATATATATATATATATATATATATATATATATATATATATATATATATATATATATATATATGTGTGTGTGTGTGTGTGTGTGTGTGTGTGAGAGAGAGAGAGAGATAGAAATTTGCGGGGGAATTTGAGTAATCATTTATAGTAATTCATTGAGTCTAGAAGAATCTTCGACTGAAGGCAGAAAGCACTGGCCATTTCGTCCTATTTGGGACTCAGCAGCAGTGGGCATATACTACCGAAAATCGAGCGATGAATGTTACGACAAGTTTCATGCGCCAACGGGCCTCGGTTTGAGGCAGAAGGAACGAACCAAGACTCGATAGAGCGCCTCACTAAATTCAAGTGTACATAACCCACAACGGACAGGACCTCAAAAAGCAACGTCTTCTTTCAGAAAACCGCTACCTCCAAAGCGTTAGAAGCTGGATCAAGTAAACAGTAATTTTTTTTTTTTGTAGGTTGGGTGGATTTTGATAATCATTTATACTAATTCATCGAGATTAGAAGAATCCTCATCAGAATGCAGAAATCACTGGACGCCCATTTTGTCTTATTTTGGGACTCATATATATATATATATATATATATATATATATATATATATATATGTGTGTGTGTGTGTGTATGTGTGTGTACACGGTGTGGTTACAGTCTGCTCCCTACTTCAGGCTATTATTTTATATTCGTTCGCTCTTTATCCCTGATATTGAGCCCTTTTACCCATAAATATAGAATACCTTTTAACATTTCAACCATATATATATATATATATATATATATGTGTGTGTGTGTGTGTGTGTGTGTGTGTGTGTGTGTGTGTGTGTACACACACATACACACACACACACACACACACACACACACATATATATATATATATATATATATATATATATAGGCGTAATTATCTCAAAATATAAATAATAAAGAATAAAATTTGAATTTCAATAACGATTTTCCAAGGGGCATTATTCTCCTTCTACCCACAAAAGCCGGAAGATAAATTGCCTGTGAGATATTTACCAACGGGAGGTGCTCTTTCGAACGAAAGCCGCTGAAGGCACATGAACGTAAGCAGTTTCTTTCAGTTGGTGGTTTCTGCCCGTCAGCCAGCAATGACTTTTCGCTCTCATTAATCAAAGAAAATGCAGATTATTAGAGAAATGTCGCTTCGGGGGAGGTGTGGGTTGGAGGCTGGGAGAAATATAGGTAAAATAGCGTTAAAATCGTGAGAGCAGCCAACGTGGACAAGAGTTCTCATTTCTACAGACGCTGACGGTAAGTCACATATATGCCCAGGGATAAATTTGAGCGTGCAAGCAGAAAAATCGGTGTAGAAATTATGAAGTCACATACCTTATGTTGTCATCCAGACCGTTAAACTAAAAATGACACACTATTTTTTTTTAATATTTAATGTCAGGAATTAAAAATGAATACTCAGATATTCTGTGGATAACACATTTACTGAATTTCTGACAACTGAAGCGCCTTCTTTCTTCGCAAGGTAATGAAGCCACTAAGACGCAATGGGTTACAGAGAGTGAAAGAATGAGAAAACATAAAAAAATATTAAGCAGAGAGAACAATAGAAGAGTAAACAGGACGACAGTAGATAACGAGTGACATTTTTGAAGATTAAATTTGGCTGGTAAGCATGGAGCTACAAGAGTGTTCCACAAGCAAGAAGTGCGATAGAAGAAACTGTTAATGTAGAACTTACGGTTGCATCTAGCCAATTCAACTGTAAAATGATGAGACCTTGTTGGTAATCTAATACTGCACTTAAATTCATAAACTCTAGGCCCATTTTAAATAGAAGTAGTTAGGTTCAGCTATCGTCCGGTTCACACTCCTCCTATGTCTTTTGAACAGGAGTAGAGGTTTATCCCTTGTTTCCTGTTAAGGTTTGCGTTTCCGGTTACTTCTAAATTCAATGCCTGAAATTTTATTTATTAATTATTTTTCTCTCCTCAATAGGAGTAGATAGGTTCGCTAATAATCCAGTTCTCATTGCTCCCTGTTTTTTTGAACAGGAATATAGTTTATCCCTTGATCCCTGTTTAAGTTTGGGTTTCTGGATCCGTTTAGAATCCCCTCATTCCGCTTCACATCCAGCAGCGTCTTGTGTCTTAGTGAAATCCTACCAGGTTTCGTTATTGACAGAATAAGATATGCAAATGACACAGCGTTGATAGCAGACGGGGAATATATATTACAAGAACCCCTAGAGAAGGTCGTGACCGGAAGCGAAAATAAAGGAATTTAAATATCTGGAGAAAGGGTTTAACAGAGAACTGAGACTGTGACACTGAAATCCGAAGGCGTATTGAGATAGCGAAAGATGCCTTCCAAAAGCTAAGCAGAGTATTAAGATACAGAAAAATGTCAATAGAGTCAGAGAAAAAAATACTGAACTGCTATGTCATATCAATCTCCCTATAGGGCAATGAATGCTGGGCAATCTCCTCACAGATGAAAAAGAAACTTGAAGCAACAGAAATATGGTTCTACAGGAGGATGCTGGGAATACCAAAGACAGAACATATGAGCAAGGACAAAGTTTTAGAGAAAATAGAAACAGAAAGGAAACTCATGCTTAACATCAGGAAGAGACAGTTGAAATGTCTAGAGTCATAATGAGGAAAGAGGGATTGGAAAGTTTGACATACACAGGACAGAGGAACAGAGGAAAACAACGCATAACCTACCTAGTAAGCTTGAGAAAATGGATGCCAGAACAGGATTTAGGAGAAATAACAAAAATAAAAGATTTATTAAGAGCTACAAAAGCAGGAAATTGTGGAGAGTCATGATCGCCAACGTCCTGAAGGGATAAGGCACATAGAAGAAGAAAAATGACCCTCTGTAAATGGATGGTAGAACAGGGTTTAGGTGAGATAACAAAAATAAAAATTTACTAAGAGCTACAAAGGAGAGGAAATTGTGGAGACCCATGATCGCACACGTCCTGAAGAGACATGGCACATAGAAGACGAAGAATGATCTTGAGTAAATGGATAGCGAAAATGGGTTTAGTAGAAATAGTAAAAAGATAAAATTTATTAAGAGCTACAAAGGAGAGGAAATTGTGGAGAGCCATGATCGCCAATGTCCTGAAGAGACACGGCACATAGAAGACGAAGAATGATCTTGAGTAAATGGATAGCGGAACAGGGTTTAGGAGAAATAACAACAAGTCAAAATTTATTAAGAGCTACAAAGGACAGGAAATTGTGGAGAGCCATGATCGCCAATGTCCTGAAGAGACACGGCACATAGAAGACGAAGAATGAGCTTGAGTAAATGGATAGCGGAACAGGGTTTAGGAGAAATAACAACAAGTCAAAATTTATTAAGAGCTACAAAGGAGAGGAAATTGTGGAGAGCCATGATCGCCAATGTCCTGAAAGAGACATAGAAGACGAAGAATGATCTTGAGTAAATGGAAGACAGGGTTTAAGAAATGTCAAAATTTCTTAAGAGCTACAAAGGAGAAATGGATCGCCAATGTCCTGAAGAGACATAGCACATAGAAGACAAAGAATGATCTTGAGTAAATGGATAGCGGAACAGGGTTTAGGAGAAATAACAACAAGTCAAAATTTATTAAGAGCTACAAAGGAGAGGAAATTGTGGAGAGCCATGATCGCCAATGTCCTGAAGAGACACGGCACATAGAAGACGAAGAATGATTTTGAGTAAATGGATAGCGGAACAGGGTTGAGGAGAAATAAGAAAAAGACAAAATTTATTAAGAGCTACAAAGGACAGGAAATTGTGGAGAGCCATGATCGCCAACGTCCTGAAGAGACACGGCACATAGAAGACGAAGAATGAGCTTGAGTAAATGGATAGCAGAACAGGGTTTAGGAGAAATAAGAAAAAAAGACAAAATTTATTAAGAGCTACAAGGAGAGGAAATTGTGGAGAGCCATGATCGCCAATGTCCTGAAGAGACACACATAGAAGACGAAGAATGAGCTTGAGTAAATGGATAGCAGAACAGGGTTTAGGAAAAATAAGAAATAGACAAAATTTATTAAGAGCTACAAAGGATAGGAAATTGTGGAGAGCCATGATCGCCAATGTCCTGAAGAGACACGGCACATAGAAGACGAAGAATGAGCTTGAGTAAATGGATAGCAGAACAGGGTTTAGGAGAAATAAAGAAAAAGACAAAATTTATTAAGAGCTACAAAGGATAGGGAAATTGTGGAGAGCCATGATCGCCAATGTCCTGAAGAGACACGGCACATAGAAGACGAAGAATGAGCTTGAGTAAATGGATAGCAGAACAGGGTTTAGGAGAAATAAGAAAAAGACAAAATTTATTAAGAGCTACAAAGGAGAGGAAATTGTGGAGAGCCATGATCGCCAATGTCCTGAAGAGACACGGCACATAGAAGACGAAGAATGATTTTGAGTAAATGGATAGCGGAACAGGGTTGAGGAGAAATAAGAAAAAGACAAAATTTATTAAGAGCTACAAAGGACAGGAAATTGTGGAGAGCCATGATCGCCAACGTCCTGAAGAGACACGGCACATAGAAGACGAAGAATGAGCTTGAGTAAATGGATAGCAGAACAGGGTTTAGGAGAAATAAGAAAAAGACAAAATTTATTAAGAGCTACAAAGGAGAGGAAATTGTGGAGAGCCATGATCGCCAATGTCTTGAAGAGACACGGCACATAGAAGACGAAGAATGAGCTTGAGTAAATGGATAGCAGAACAGGGTTTAGGAAAAATAAGAAAAAGACAAAATTTATTAAGAGCTACAAAGGATAGGAAATTGTGGAGAGCCATGATCGCCAATGTCCTGAAGAGACACGGCACATAGAAGACGAAGAATGAGCTTGAGTAAATGGATAGCAGAACAGGGTTTAGGAGAAATAAGAAAAAGACAAAATTTATTAAGAGCTACAAAGGATAGGAAATTGTGGAGAGCCATGATCGCCAATGTCCTGAAGAGACACGGCACATAGAAGACGAAGAATGATTTTGAGTAAATGGATAGCGGAACAGGGTTTAGGAGAAATAAGAAAAAGACAAAATTTATTAAGAGCTACAAAGGATAGGAAATTGTGGAGAGCCATGATCGCCAATGTCCTGAAGAGACACAGCACATAGAAGACGAAGAATGAGCTTGAGTAAATGGATAGCAGAACAGGGTTTAGGAGAAATAAGAAAAAGACAAAATTTCTTAAGAGCTACAAAGGACAGGAAATTGTGGGAAATTCATAAATGGAGAGAAACAGGGTTTGATCGCCAATGTCCTGAAGAGACACGGCACATAGAAGACGAAGAATGAGCTTGAGTAAATGGATAGCAGAACAGGGTTTAGGAGAAATAAGAAAAAGACAAAATTTATTAAGAGCTACAAAGGAGAGGAAATTGTGGAGAGCCATGATCGCCAATGTCCTGAAGAGACACGGCACATAGAAGACGAAGAATGAGCTTGAGTAAATGGATAGCAGAACAGGGTTTAGGAGAAATAAGACAAAAAAAGACAAAATTTATTAAGAGCTACAAAGGAGAGGAAATTGTGGAGAGCCATGATCGCCAATGTCCTGAAGAGACACAGCACATAGAAGACGAAGAATGAGCTTGAGTAAATGGATAGCAGAACAGGGTTTAGGAGAAATAAAAAAAAAGACAAAATTTATTAAGAGCTACAAAGGAGAGGAAATTGTGGAGAGCCATGATCGCCAATGTCCTGAAGAGACACAGCACATAGAAGACGAAGAATGAGCTTGAGTAAATGGATAGCAGAACAGGGTTTAGGAGAAATAAGAAAAAGACAAAATTTATTAAGAGCTACAAAGGAGAGGAAATGGAAGCCATGATCGCCAATGTCCTGAAGAGAGCACATAGAAGACGAAGAATGTCTTGTAAAAGAGAACATAAGAAAAAGCACATGAAGAGACACAGCACATAGAAGACGAAGAATGAGAGGTAAATGGAGAAGAGCCATGATCGCCAATGTCCTGAAGAGACAGCACATAGAAGACTTGAGTAAATGGATAGCAGAACAGGGTTTAGGAAATTTATTAAATAAGAAAAGACAAAATTTATTAAGAGCTACAAAGGAGAGGAAATTGTGGAGAGCCATGATCGCCAATGTCCTGAAGAGACACGGCACATAGAAGACAAAGAATGAGCTTGAGTAAATGGATAGCAGAACAGGGTTTAGGAGAAATAAGAAAAAGACAAAATTTATTAAGAGCTACAAAGGATAGGAAATTGTGGAGAGCCATGATCGCCAATGTCCTGAAGAGACACGGCACATAGAAGACAAAGAATGAGCTTGAGTAAATGGATAGCAGAACAGGGTTTAGGAGAAATAAGAAAAAGACAAAATTTATTAAGAGCTACAAAGGAGAGGAAATTGTGGAGAGCCATGATCGCCAATGTCCTGAATGGACACGACACATGGAAGACGAAGAATGAGCTTGAGTAAATGGATAGCAGAACAGGGTTTAGGAGAAATAAGAAAAAGACAAAATTTCTTAAGAGCTACAAAGGAGAGGAAATTGTGGAGAGCCATGATCGCCAATGTCCTGAAGAGACACAGCACATAGAAGACGAAGAATGAGCTTGAGTAAATGGATAGCAGAACAGGGTTTAGGAGGAGACAAAATTTATTAAGAAAAAGACAAAATTTCTTAAGAGCTAGTAAAAAGGAGGGGTTTAGGAAAATAAGGACAAAAATTGTACAAGGAGGAGAGCCATGATCGCCAATGTCCTGAAGAGACACGGCACATAGAAGACGAAGAATGAGCTTGAGTAAATGGATAGCAGAACAGAGAAGACAAAATTTATTAAGAGCTACAAAGGGTTTAGGAGAAATGATTTTGAGTAAAGAAAGGGTTTAGGAGAAATAAAAAAAGACAAAATTTATTAAGAGCTACAAAGGAGAGGAAATTGTGGAGAGCCATGATCGCCAATGTCCTGAAGAGACACAGCACATAGAAGACGAAGAATGAGCTTGAGTAAATGGATAGCAGAACAGGGTTTAGGAGAAATAAGAAAAAGACAAAATTTATTTAAGAGGACAAAGGACAGGAAATTGTGGATGGAGAACAGGGTTTAGGAGAAATGAGACGCCAAAATGTCCTGAAGAGACACGGACACATAGAAGACGAAGAATGAGCTTGAGTAAATGGATAGCAGAACAGGGTTTAGGAGAAATAAGAAAAGACAAAATTTATTAAGAGCTACAAAGGAGAGGAAATTGTGGAGAGCCATGATCGCCAATGTCCTGAAGAGACACGGCACATAGAAGACGAAGAATGAGCTTGAGTAAATGGATAGCAGAACAGGGTTTAGGAGAAATAAGAAAAAGACAAAATTTATTAAGAGCTACAAAGGACAGGAAATTGTGGAGAGCCATGATCGCCAATGTCCTGAAAGAGACACGGCACATAGAAGACGAAGAATGAGCTTGAGTAAATGGATAGCAGAACAGGGTTTAGGAGAAATAAGAAAAGACAAAATTTATTAAGAGCTACAAAGGAGAGGAAATTGTGGAGAGCCATGATCGCCAATGTCCTGAAGAGACACGGCACATAGAAGACGAAGAATGAGCTTGAGTAAATGGATAGCAGAACAGGGTTTAGGAGAAATAAGAAAAGACAAAATTTATTAAGAGCTACAAAGGAGAGGAAATCCTGAAGAGACACGGCACATAGAAGACGAAGAATGAGCTTGAGTAAATGGATAGCAGAACAGGTTTAGGAGAAATAAGAAAAAGACAAAATTTATTAAGCTACAAAGGAGAGGATCAATGTCCCAATGTCCTGAAGAAGACACTTGAGTAAATGGATAGAAGACAGGGTTTAAGAATGAGCTTGAGTAAATGGATAGCAGAACAGGGTTTAAATGGAGAAATTAGGAGAAAGAAAAGACAAAATTTATTAAGAGCTACAAAGGAGAGGAAATTGTGGAGAGCCATGATCGCCAATGTCCTGAAGAGACACGGCACATAGAAGACGAAGAATGAGCTTGAGTAAATGGATAGCAGAACAGGGTTTAGGAGAAATAAGAAAAGACAAAATTTATTAAGAGCTACAAAGGAGAGGAAATTGTGGAGAGCCATGATCGCCAATGTCCTGAAGAGACACGGCACATAGAAGACGAAGAATGAGCTTGAGTAAATGGATAGCAGAACAGGGTTTAGGAGAAATAAGACAAAAAGACAAAATTTATGTTAAGAGCTACAAAGGAGAGGAAATTGTGGAGAGCCATGATCGCCAATGTCCTGAAGAGACACGGCACATAGAAGACAGAATGAGCTTGAGTAAATGGATAGCAGAACAGGGTTTAGGAGAAATAAGAAAAAGACAAAATTTATTAAGAGCTACAAAGGACAGGAAATTGTGGAGAGCCATGATCGCCAATGTCCTGAAGAGACACGGCACATAGAAGACAAAGAATGAGCTTGAGTAAATGGATAGCAGAACAGGGTTTAGGAGAAATAAGAAAAGACAAAATTTATTAAGAGCTAAGAGCAAAGGACAGGAAATTGTGGACAAGCCATGAAAGGAGAGGAAATTGTAAATGGAGAGAACAGGGTTTAGGAGAAATCGCAAAATTTGTCCAAAGCAGAAGAGACATGATCATAATGTCCTGAAGAGACACATAGAAGACGAAGAATGAGCTTGAGTAAATGGATAGCAGAACAGGGTTTAGGAGAAATAAGAAAAAGACAAAATTTATTAAGAGCTACAAAAGGACAGGAAATTGTGGAGAGCCATGATCACCAATGTCCTGAAGAGACACGGCACATAGAAGACGAAGAATGAGCTTGAGTAAATGGGAGGGTTTAGCAGAACAGGGTGTAAGAGAAATAAGAAAAGGACAAAATTTAGGGTTTAAGAAATAAGAAAAGCAAAATTTACAAAGAGCTACAAAGGAAATTGTGGAGAGCCATGATCATAATGTCCTGAAGAGACACGGCACATAGAAGACAGAATGAGCTTGAGTAAATGGATAGCAGAACAGGGGGTTTAGGGAGAAATAAGATAAAGACAAAATTTATTAAGAGCTACAAAGGACTTGAGTAAGGAAATTGTGGAGAGAAGACAAAGAATGAGCATGATGGATACCAACGTCCTGAAAAAAGAGACACGGCACATAGAAGACGAAGAATGAGCTTGAGTAAATGGATAGCAGAACAGGGTTTAAGAGAAATAAGAAAAGGACAAAATTTATTAAGAGCTACAAAGGACAGGAAATTGTGGAGAGCCATGATCGCCAATGTCCTGAAGAGACACGGCACATAGAAGACGAAGAATGAGAACAGGGTTTTAGGAGAAATAAGAAAAAGTAAATGGATAGCACAAACAGGGTTTAAGAGAATGAAGTAAATGGATAGCAGAACAGGGTTTAAGAGAAATAAGAAAAGGACAAAATTTATTAAGAGCTACAAAGAGCAGGAAATTGTGGAGAGCCATGATCGCCAACATCCTGAAGAGAAATAACTACGATATTCTATAAATGGATAGCAGAACAGGGTTTAGGAGAAAAGAAAAAAAGACAAAATTTATTAAAAGAGCTACAAAGAGAAAGAATTATTATAAATTATTACAGGGTTTAGGAGAAATTATTATTAGTAGTAATGTCCTGAAGAGACAACATAGAAGACAGAATGAGCTTGAGTAAATGGTGGTGGTTTAGTAGTAGTAGCTACAAAGGAGAGGAAATTAGAACTTTCAATTTCACCTCCGATGATGAAGGGTTTTGTCAAAATTTATTGCTACTTTCAATGTCCAGACTGCTAATCTGAACCTTTTTTATCCTCTTCAATTTCGAAGAATACTCATTTAGCAGAACAGGGTTTAGGAGGAAGTTGTTGTATGGCGACGTTGTTTTGTTGTCTTCAACCAAACATGATTTGTTGATCTCCTAATGATGCTATTGTTTAAGACTTGGCTCTTTCGATTTTTCCGACTTGCAATGGCTTCCATTCGAACCGTCGACATTTTGTATCACACGCCAACATTAAACTATGAAATATAGGAAACTACTGCCAGAGATCTTCGGCAATTTTCGGCGTGCACCCACCCGAGAGACCAAATAGCCATCAGATATACAGGCAGATAAACCTGAAATGATGGGGGTCACAGTCCTGATAATGATTTAATCATTTGGTTATCAATTTTTTTCAGGCACGCAACTAAATATCTTTATTTTTTTTTGTTTATTTTTCTATATTTCGGACTATTTTCTTGTTTTCTGTGATCTATTTTAATATAAATTATCCAAATACTTTCGGCTTTCATGAACTATCAGCGAAGAATTATTTATTTATTTATATTTTTGCTGTTGTCGGTTTTATCTTTTATAAAGTATCGTGTCTTAACGCCCAATGTCGATTCATTAAAGCATCACGTCGACACCCTCGTAAATATTCACCAGGTTAACTGAAAAGTAAATTATGGAAGATGCTAAGTGACGTAATTTAATGTCTAATAAACTAAAGTTACGAAATGATGTTGTCGAATTAATTTTTTTGAAATTAATATTAAATTTATTTTAATTTGGGATTAATTTATGTATTATATATTTTAAATAACAAGAGTATGAATTAAACTGTTTTCTTTTATTTTCATGTTGGATTTGGAAAGGAATAATTAATGGGAGAGAAGTAATTCTTTTAGGTGATAAATACGTATGATAGTTTCTTAAATTAAAAAAGATGTGTAAAACGGATATTACTTCTGTTTATAAATACTTGCTGCAAAATAAAATCCTTTTATTTGGGTAGCTAAAGTAAATTAAAGGACGAGACGCGTCATCTAAGATAAGTTTCCCTTTTGTCTTCATTCCCAGAAACACGCACACATACATACACACATACATACATACACTTAGACACGAAAGATGTATATATATATATATTCTGGCCCAGCGTTGCCCGTGCTTGATTTAAAAATCGTACGAAGCATACAGCAATCGCTATCACTTGACTTAAAATATTTTTGCCCTTCCTTGCCTTTAAAGGAGTGCCCTTTGCCGTGCTGATGTTGCTACATGCCTTACTTCTTGCCTATCTCACACTGCAAATTTTTTCTAAGCTCTATACTAAACATTAAATCTGTTACGAAAAAAGAAATAAACAAAATGAACATAAAACGACCAACTTTAAAAAAGGACTCGTAACTGGAAAATCCGAATGAAAAAAGAATGTTAACAACAAACACTTTTTCACACCCAACCCAGTTCTGCGGAATCAGAATCAACGTTGAGTTTAAGCAAACGAATGAACCAATTGGAGTAAAGTGCCATGCAGATTTAAATTTTTCCACTTGTGACGAATTCAGCTATCGATTTTTTTGCATGCTAGCATGCTAGTTAACATTCGTGTCAGTCAGCTGTTGGCTCTCACGCTGGCCAATAGAATCTTCCTGCCTATTCGTGGCAGCCAGCTATAGGCTCTCACTCTGGCCAGTAGAAAATGATCGCAAACTACATGAAAACTGCTGTAGAAGCATGAAAAATCGATTATTTCCACTATCGATGGGAGTTTGAAAATGAAAAGTCGGTCTTGGCCTTCCTGCTAACTTGGAGCATGTGCATGTAAATTTCGGTGCAAACCGTCGAAAATTGCGGCCGTGCATTCGTTACACACACCCACCACACATATATATATATATATATATATATATATATATATATATATATATATATATATATATATATATAAAGTGAAAGGGAGATATTCAGAGCCGAAAGATAGAATAATGATCACACACATACATACTGACGATCAACTGGCTTGGTATTGGTCGCAGCACCCAAACGTGTCCAACTCGCTTCCAACATCTGGTTACCGAAGTAACTGCGTTGATCTCCAGTCCGCTTACCCACGCTGTGAATTGATCTTAGGCAGACGAAATCAATCAGTCGTTGGGGCCGTAATGCAAGCTGAGTTCAAATGAGGGTGGTATCGCACAAATATGTGTAAAAGAAAATAAAATAATAACTCAAAAGTTCAAGGTATCAAAAAAAAAGGATAACAATACTTTATATCTGGTTGCTGGATACATAGGACTGCATCTATCTCCCGACCCGTTATATGGATTGTGATACGTTGTTTTTGTTAGGTGAGTTTTAACATCTTAAGTTGTCTGTTCTTTAAGAAATTGGTTCTTGGTGTGTCTTCAGGCGATAGTCGTAAAACTTATTTTGGTGGTATGGATCTAAGTCGCTTTTCAAAAATAAATTGTTCTTGGATTGAAGGTGAGTTCGGAAGTTGCGCGAATCTTACAAGTCAGCTTTGCGAGGCCCACTTCAACTGCGAACTGGAAGCTGATCCGAACTAGACTGAACTGGGAAAACTCTGAATTTCGTTTGCTGCGACTTTGCTTATATGGACGCCGACCAAAACCGGGGTGGGCTTTGTTGGGGTTTGAGGTTCCTTGATAATTCCAAATCTACAATCCTCTTCTTTTGTTTTTGGTCAGGAAAAATTTATTATTTCCATTTTTGGAAGTCTTCTCTTACCCCTACCTTCAGAGGGCGTCAACGATCCTCCCACTTCTTCGTAGTAACATCTTATATCTATCCTCTTTAAGGAGTAGTAGCAGGCCTCCTCCCCTGCATCACATGATCACCTCCGCCTGGCTCTCGTTAACATTCAATCAATGGTTGATCAACGGTGTGGGCGTGACCAGACTAGCCTTGTTTCTTAAAAAATATATCTTGCTCAAAGAAAAAAGAATTATCTCCTCTTTTTTTTCTTTTTTTTCTATTTCCTTTCCTTCTTTTCTTTTCTTTTCTATTCTCTCTTCTTCTCTGGACGCCAACAGACCAATGCGACCAGTAGTGTGATAACCTCAATTCTCATCTGGACTTCGTCAGTCAGATTTTCGCCAATTATCAGAATGGGTGGTCATCCAGCAAATACGGCCAACTTTTCCGATAATATTGTTTCGCTCTTATCGCAAGAAAAACCAGACCTTGTCCAACGATATCTTTCCCTCGACAAAGACTTAACCTATTTTCCTTTGTTTTCTTTAGCTCGTGGGTGGTCAGGGCAGTCCCGTGAAACAGTTAAATATTTATCTATTCTGTCCCGGAGTTTAGCTAGCCGATCTGGAATTTGTCAATTAGATTTTCGGCAGCACCAAGTGCCTGTTATCTATTCCCGATAATATAAGTCGGCCACTACGACACAGTTAATTTTTTATTTATTCAGAATTTTCGGCAATGGCAATGAAACCTTTCACCATTTGTCACTATCAAAATTTCATTTTTTTCTTCCTTTTCTTTGCTTCCCAAAATGGTGTCATATATATATATATATATATATATATATATATATATATATATATATATACATATATAAATTCATGAATTATTCACACAAAAACAAATGCAAAGGTTAATGATTTAATTGGCGAGAAATCCATCGTCGCAAACAATTCAAATAATATACAAAAACCTCCGAATCCGTTATGAATGAAAAGATCCTTGTTTCCATAAATTTCTGCCGTATTAGTTCTTATTTTTACTACAAGCCTTCGTCTGTTCCTACAGACATCTTCAGGTATAGGATAGATGTTGTTCTTGTTTTTTTCTCTTAGTACAAAGAGGACAACGAAAATATATGTATTGTTGTATCCGAAAAATGCTATTGGAAATGAGTTATTGTTTTTGGAGCGCGCAGTAGCAACGCTGAGTTTGATTATAAATTATATATATTCCTTTTCTTTCTTTTTTCTATCTTTCGGCTGTGAGTAATATATATATATATATATATATATATATATATATATATACTCAGGGGTTAAGGGTAGAAAATGAAGGGGAACGAATAATGAGGGCGTATAAGGAAACCACAATATTATGAAAAAGAAATAAGTACATTCTAAATATGTGCACATGGACACACGTAAAGGTTTACACACACACAGATTTAGACACGCGTACACTCACATACACACGTGTACACACACACACACGCACAAAAATAGAAGAAAAGGTAAAAAATCAATCTAAGTCTAATAAATCTAAATAATCTAAGTCTAATAAATCTAAATAATCTAAGTCTAATAAAAAGCGTATTAATTACGTTTTCTCAACTTAATATAAAAATAACGAAAATGAGAAAATCAGCAGACAGTTGATGATACCTCCTGACAAGTGAATCCAGCAACTACACAAAGGTTCATCTACGAAACTCTGAAGTCGGATTGCTGAATCAGCTAAGTGACAAATTTCATATTTGTATTAATCGTATGTGATATAAGGATATATAATTTTGTATAAATTTATATTTAAAAAAACCTGTATTTCGAAAAATATGACAAACTGTAAACATTTTTTGAAAGAATTTTTTTTTTTCTAAATTATTCTTTCAAAAAATTTTGTAACTACCTCTGTCTCTCGTTTCGTGTGCATGTGTAGACGTTGCAAGGTCAACAAAGCCCAGTTCGGTGAAATCCTAACGGAGTCATAAATGAACTTTTCCAGTTGGTCATATTTTTCTAAATTAATCACACACACACACACACACATATATATATATATATATATATATATATATATATATATATATATATATATATATATAGGTCTGGTCACTCCTCCTCCCCCAATACTAAGTATGCTTGAGTGAGATATGAAATTAATCCCTCCCTATACTCTACCATATCTATTTAACTATCCCTCTTACACTCTCTGTTAAATTACAAAAACTTACACTACCCATCAATTCTAATTTCATTTTTCGTTTCATTTCATTCTTGGAAGTGCTATCTGATGACCCGACGTCCTTTAAAAGGGCTCTGGTTAAATAAATTATTATAATGGTCTGTTTTTCTTTTAAATATTAGCTCTGGATTTACATTGAGCTCTCAGGATTTCATCCTCCTTGGGATTACCCATACGGATTACCAAGTTCTTCATAACTTATATATATATATATATATATATATATATATATATATATATATATATATTGCCGGGCTATTGGACGGAGATTTAAAAAAATGCGCCCAAGAATTCCTTTGCGGTATCGCGTAGGAGAGGGACATTAAGATCACGAAAAAGTGGGGTTTACCAGGAATCAGTGCTTAACTCTGAAACTAGGATTCCTGGAAGTGAACAAACATGGTATTAATAAAAATTATCCCTGAAAATTCAACCAAGAAAAATTAAAGAATTTATGGAATTGCACAATATTTGCTACTAGATTTTACAGAACTATTTTCTTTGACTGGTATATTGCTGCTTGCTTTGTGTGCATTTTTGTTGATATACAGGTATTAGAATTTGCTTTTCTGCATGTACATTATGGGACACTATTTACCAACAAGTACCATATTTCGGTGTTTTTTTTACCTATTGCCATATGTACCAGTATTCACTGATAGCAGTAAATTTATTTGTAGCTATTTATGAATTTATTGTATGTGCAGATCACGCCCTGAAAAAAAACTAAACTTTTTTTTTTGTTAAATAAACGTATCTTATCTTACTTCTATTAAAAAAAGTAACTGTAGTGCTAAAGTTTGTGCTAATAGTACGTGTCTTCAAGGTGAGTACTAATGTCACATAAAGGTAAGGTTATAATTTTGATTTTTTATTTTGGTGTGGGAGGTTGTGACATGTGCATTTTTTTCTGAATATTGCATGCCAAAATCTGGGTGCGTCCAATGCGTGGGTGCCTCTAATAAGCAGCAAAGTAGTATATATATATATATATATATATATATATATATATATATATATATATATATATATATATATATATATATGTTAGCGTATGTGTGGGCGTGTAAGGAGTGTGCACGTAGTGAGAGAAAGCGAGACCCAGATGAATCAAAACGAGATGTGTAGCGTTCGTTCTTGTTTTTCATTACATAGCCAAATTGAAATCTATATTGCACAACGACCATCATTCTATGTAAATATTATTTTCATTTGCGGAGTTCATTAAGCCCTGGAGACGATTAGGTTAAATCGAAGAGAAAACATGTCGGAAGCCCTGGGCAAACTTTATTGCAATTTGGAGCCGCGTGCTTGGATAATCACGTGGCTAGCGGCAAAAACTGTTTATCGACTACTCTGGTCTGGAAATCAAGCTGAGACATTTTATCGATTACATGAGCTTTATTTTTGCTGCTAAATTTTAAACACACGTTGACGATAATTTTTGCTTTTTCTTATTTCAAAAATAAATGCCTACTTTGAAAACAGATACATAGTCTCCATATATTTTTATTTTGCACAGAAACACAGATATATGCTGATTCAGTATATATATATATATATATATATATATATATATATATATATATATATATATATGGATAGATAGATATGTTTGAATTATAATCATCTCAAATTCACGGAATAATTTTTTAGTGTTGTTATTAAACTAATTAAGAAGAACGCCGTAGTTTTTCTCATTCCTTTTATTTTCTCAAGTAGTTTCAATATCATCCAAGATCATCTTCAGGGGTGAATAGCTAAGACAAAAAATGATGTAATTGATAGCTGTGAATTTTTTTGTAAATGCGCATGAAACGCTCACCGTTATACTGAATTTAAAAATTAACTTTTAAGAATATGTAAGGGAGTTAACTTTATTTATATTTTTTTAATACTAAACATGCAATTTAAAAAAAAAAAACATTTTTAGAATTTGTGTATCCCACAATAATACTTTTATAGCAATTAAAAAAATCTTGAATGATGATACTCTCTCTCTCTCTCTCTCTCTCTATATATATATATATATATATATATATATATATATGTATATATATGGATAATAAGTGCGACATTACTGTAATTATTGAACAATATAATTCATGCCACTTTGACAGAAAATTTACCAGTAAAAAATTCGTTTATCACCATATTTGTACATGAACGCACAACTGTAAAATATTTAAAATCAAACTCAGCGTTGCTACTGCACGCTCCAAAAACAATAATTCATTTCCAATAGCATTTTCGGATACAACAATACATATATTTTCGTTGTCCTCTTATTACTGAGAGAAAAAATAAGAACAACATCTATTCCATACCTGAAGATGTCTGTAGGAACAGACGAAAGCGTGTAGTAAAAATAAGAACTAATGCGGCAGAAATTTATAGAAACAAGGATCTTTTCATTCATAACGGGTTCGGAGGTTTTTGTATATTTGAATTGTTTGCGACGATGGATTTCTCGCCAATTAAATCATTAACCTTTGCATTTGTTTTTGTGTGAATATTTCATGAATTTGTAAATATATATATATATATATATATATATATATATATAGTATTAAGTTGTAATAATTTTTGGGTGCAAAAATTGATGGTTCTTTTTCCGTACTTTATTGGTAGAAAAGCATTTTAGGCAGGCAGTTTTTGTCGTTAAAGCTCAATATCGAAAAAATTAAAGATATAGCGTCAATAGAATTACTGTGGAGAAACTTGTCACTTAACTGAATGGTGTTGGTTCAGTCATGGCGACTTCAAAGTTTCGTGAGCGCATTGTAGTAACCTTCAGGGCTGTTGTGTTCCTCTCAGCAGCCCTAAAGAGTGAAAGCATTACTACAATTCGCTCACGAAACTTCGAAGTCGCTATGACTGAACCAACACCATTTCATTTAAGTTTTCCGCATTAATTATATATATATATATTATATATATATATATATATATATATATATATATATATATATGTGTGTGTGTGTGTGTGTGTGTGTGTGTGTGTGTGTGTGTGTAAAGATTAAGATATAAATCAAATATATCAGTAAAGGAAATATAAATTAAATAAAACAAAACATTTCTTTCCCAACGCGTTTCTTCCCCTGAAGAAATTTTATTTTGTAACTTGTATGTATAATTAAAAGTAAACAGGAGGAAAAATATCGTTAATTTTTCTCTTTTTAAATAAAAATATTCTTAAATCTAAATGTTTAAGTAAATTGTAAACTATAGGACTCGCTAAGTGATGCAATTTCTTGATTAAGGAAAGAAAATGAGTAAATCATTATTTTTTATGCAGACACGTTTCTTTCCTTAGGGTACTATTATTGTTATTATGCTGTTGTTGTTGTTGTTGTTAGTGGTGGTGTTTTTGTTGTTGTTGTTGTTGGTGGTGGTGGTGTTGTTAGTGGTGGTGTTTTTGTCGGTGTTTTATTTTTGTTGTTGTCAATGGCGGTGTTATTGTTGGTTTTGCTGTTGTTGGTGGTGGTGGTGCTGTTAGTGGTGGTGTTTTTGTTGGTTTTGTTGTTTTTGTTGTTGCCAGTGGTGGTGTTTTTGTTTGTGTTGTTATTGTTGATGGTGGTGGTGTTAGTGTTTGTAGCGGTGTTTTTGTTGATGTTGTTATTTTTGTTGTAGTTAGTGGCGGCGTTTTTGTTGGTGGTGTTGTTGTTGTTGGTATTTTTGTTGGTGTTGTTGTTTTTGTTGTTGTTAGTGGTGGTGTTTTTGTTGGTGTTGGTGTTGTTGTTGGTGGTTTTGTCAGTGCTGGTGTTGTTGTTGGTGGTGGTGTTGGTGTTTTTGCTTGTGTTGTTGTTATTGGTGGTGGCGATGTTGTTAGAGGTGGTGTTGTTGTTGGTTGTGGTAGTATTAGTGTGTTGGTGTTTTTATTGGTGTTGTTGTTGGTGGAGTTGATGTTAGCGAAGGTGTTGTTTTTGGTAGTGATTGTGGTGTTGTTAGTGTTGTTGTTGCTGGTGGTGGTGGTGTTGTTGTTAGGCGATGTTGTTGTTGGTGATTGTTGTGGTGCTGTTAGTGGTGATATAGTTTTTGGTGGTGTTGTTGGTGATGTTGTTTTTGGTGTTGTATGGTGATTGTGGTGCTGTTGTTGTTGGTGCTGTTGTTGGTGGTGGTGTTGTTTGCGGTGGTAGTGTTGTTGTTGTTAACGGTGTTGGTTAAAAAATCAAATTTGACGGCATAATGATATTTTATCTCGAAGAAAATATTTTTTTCTGCGGCTATAAAGATAGATATTTCTCAATAATTTTTTTTCATTTACTCGATTAAATTCCCTAAGGAGAGAAAGACTCTGGCATAAAAGGTTTTCCTCTTGTCATTTCTTTTATTAATATTGTCTTTGTAGATACATCTATTTACATTTCAATGTTTACACGAAGACAGATGTATCATCATATAGACATTAGTCAATCCAACTTGCTTTCTTTTTTTTTTTTTAAAAAAAGGAAGTCACAAACTTATCATATAGTCACCACAGACTGACTTGTTTCATTTTCCTTAATCTCGTCCACTTGAACGGCAATTTTAGCTTCGACAGTTGCTACAAATCTCAGGGAGCTAAACCTATTCTAGGGAGCTGATTCCTTTGAAGGAAACATGGCGTGAAGAGTGAACAGTCGACTGAGTAACCCCACCGAGAGTATCAGTTCAATTATGCCCTGTTTAGGCCACTGCAATTGCTTGTTAACGCATATGAAGACAGCTTAACTGAGATATGACTGTATAGTTTACGGATAGGTCATTTATATATTCCCAAAATGCCGAATTCCATGGATTTTTTATGATTAAATTCCCCGGGATTTTTGATAGGATCTAAACTTAACACTGTCCAGAAATGAAAACAAAAAGTTTCTTTTAAAAAATGAATAAAAATATTCACCCCGAGTAAGACAATAAAGCCACTAAGACACGGGGGGGGGGTTACCGGGTGTGGTAGAATTAGAAACAGAAACATTACTCATGGGAACAAAGAATAATTAGAAAAATAGTAGATATCGATTGATAATATATTTAAATTTTTGCTGTTTAAAGCTAGCTGGAAAACATGGAGTCAGAAGGAAGTTCCACAAGCGAGAAGTGTGAGAAAAGAAACTATTAGCATAGAATTTAATGTTACCTCGAATCAACAGAATTGTAAATTGATGAGACTTCAACGCTAGTCTAATACTCAGATCAAATTTTAAAACGAATGGTACAATAGCGAAGAATTCATTGAAACAATTACCGTAAAAGTACTTGAGGCACATACAGGCAACTTAACGGCGCTGGAAAAGTGACTGAAACCGAGCCGCTAGTTCAGGACCAATAATATTGCAGATTCTTTAGATTTTATTAATGTTATAGTGGAACACACCTATTCTATAGCTAATAGACTCTCCCACCTATAATAAGTAGGAGTAGTAAGAGTAACAAGTCAGGGCTCACTGGGTCGGTGAGTCAGTCGATGTCGGACGACCATTAGTCGGATACTAAAGTATCAGCGACCACAACTAGATTTCTCTGCGTCATTACCTATTATATCAAGTTCCTAACGTTTTGTACGTCGAACCTATTTTAGGACCGACTTAGTGAAATACAAGACTCCACTATGAAACCACTCCATAACAATTAAGGAGCTTTAGATAAATAACAGAAGAACTGGACAGTATGTGACAGCAATATTCTATGTACGAATGGTAGACTTATAGATATGAAAGATAGACTCTGGGGAGAAAAACTGTCTGGCTCGACACAGAGAACCAACTTATCTTAGCAGCTGGCCGAGCAATGGATTCAATATTGTCTTTCCACTTTATGACCGCCGAAAATATTAACCCGAGAAAATTTAATTAAGATAAGTATACAAAGTGTACATACTAATATGGCCGAGTGGTTAGAATGTAAGCATTATGACCGTGAGACCCGGGTTCGAATCTCACCATGATCGATTTGAAAGGATGGAAATTGAAGGGGTCGATCCCAGTGTGTAGCACCTTTGGAATGTGACAGAAAACCATATCACGGGTTGACCTAAGCTTTGGAGGCCGTCGATAGCTATATTAAGTCACAAGTCATCGTGGCTGACGGATTGAGCGTGCCGGCCTTGTTCAAATTGTTGATCACGGTAGATAACACGCCCTTTTCCAGGAATTCCAAATGATTATTCAGGCCTTCAGTAATAGCACGAACAATCATACTTTGACTTCCATCGACAAAGTCTATTCAAGGACAATCACGTGAACGGTGATTAAATTTTTAAAAGAGGTAACAGTAAGGTCTCCTCAGCGTAGTTGCAGTATAAACCACAGTGGGTGTTGAATGCGCCTGAGCAAACGTCTGCTATAAAAGTATTTTGATATGCAAAAATTGGTCGTCCTCTCCCAGTTGTCGACGAATGGAAAAAATGCTCGGCCGATAAAAGATGTTATGTGTTCTCGAATCGGTAAGAAAAATTCGGACATATTGGCTACCGCGTGCGTCGGAGAGTGAGCTATTTTTCTGACTGGTTACGTGCATTGGGATTTGTCAGATAGTACCTGCGAATCGAGTTTTCGGCATTTCTTTCTGCCCCCGATGTTCGAGTCTGAACTTAGTGATTTATTCTCTGCATTGTGGAAGTAATCTGCGACAAATAATTCCTTTGCAATCCCAGAACGCTTACAAATGATTAAAGATACCTTAGTTGTTTTTTTTTATAACACTAACGGCCTCTGCTTTGACCAATAAGAATGTATAATTACTCACAAGTTGAATAACTCAAAGGTTTTTTTTATGATTCTACCGATAAACCGTGTCAAGATGGCTAAATGTTTTATCTAAAAAAGCTACAAAAAAGAAACTTTTATTTTTTTAGATATTAAATATTTTGTGGGATGGGCAATTTTGCTGTTACATGATGTGGACAATTTTGCTGTTACACGCCGTATAGTATGAGCTCTGGACCGGATATGGCAGCAATATTCAATGCATGGACGAATAGCGGATTTATAAATGTGCAAGATGGATTCTGACTAGAAAGATTTTCTGGCACAGCACAGTGAACCAACTTTCTTAGCAGCAGGCCTAGCGACTGATTCAATATAATCACTCCACTTCATGTCAATAGAAAACGTGAGCCCAAGAAGGCACAAAGTGTTGCTTCCTTGGAGGTTAGCATCAGCCATGAGGATCACAAGGCGGAAAAGTTCCTCGTAGTTATTAAATGAAAGCAGTTTTGTTTTGGGGGCGTTAAAATTTACAAGACAATTGTTGGCTAATTTTATCTTCTTTTTTTTAACAGCGAAATTAATATCTACTGGCCTAGAAATCGACAGTACTATTGAAGATAGCTCAACAGGAAAAGTGGTTATCTTGAGTGAAAACGCGAATTTAAATCAGATTAGTCCATTAATTACTTAAAAAGTTAGATTTCTTTATTTAGAGAAAACGAACAAAACAATTACAGTGGAAATTTTATATACTGTATGTACACAAAAAAGTGTTGTGGATTATTTTACGTAAATCCCGCAAATAGCAAAAATGGCGTCATTATTTTTAATTCCTCAATTATTTTATCATTTTTAGATTTTAGTACTGACGCCGTAAAAAAAAAAAAAGAAAAAAAAAAAAGAAAAAAAACAGACAAGAAAATAAAAAAACAGCCAGAATACAGAATATGGTGAAATGACTTTGTTGCCTATTTGAATCCCAACACTAGGCGTCTTGGTTAGCCCTCACACGATGAAATAACGACTTCTGGAAAGTCAAGATGGCGAACGGTAATAAGCGAGATTTGAGAAAAAAAATGGCGACATCTTATCTTTCCTGATGGAGCACAATAACCGATTTATTGAACCACAGATGGTTAGATCATCAGAAATTTAACACACCAAGCGAAAAACTGGCATCGAGATTAGCTTACCAAACAGTAGTGATGCATACAGATTGTTATATGGGTAACAAAAGATTCATTGATAATCCAGAATACAGTCATACGTCCCTTCATAAATACAACAATATTCATTTATATGTCGACTTCATACGCCTATTAAATCTTGTATTTTGGCCAAGAGATCGATTTTTAATGGTATGCCTTGCGTATGGCTTTATCCTTGAGTTTTGATCAAGGGATTATTATTTTTATGGATTAAGAAAGAGTTTTAATTAATAAAGGGTTTGGATTAAGAAATCAATCTTTTACAAAGAAAACAGTGTTGGATTGAGGTATCCATCCATTTACATGGCAGTATATGTTGGACAATTTTACCATGAATGAGGATAAAATTAGAAACTGAAGAAATGTGGTTCTACAGAAGGTTACTGAAAATTCCATGAGCTGAGCGAGTAAGCAGTAGGGAAATCCTAAAGAAAATGGCAACAGAAAGAATACTTCTATAAAGAATCAGGAAAAAATGGCTGAAATTGCTTGGACGCGTAATGAGTGAGGAGGGCTTGGAAAACGTAACCCCCAAAGGGCATATTGACGGCAAAAGAAATGGGAGAAGGAAGATTGCCTGAAGAGCTAGCAAAAGGAGAATGTTGATATACGAGATAGAAAGAAGAAGGAGGAGGAGGAGAAGAAGGAGGAGGAAGATGAAGAAGGAGGAGGAGGAGGAGGAAGAAGAAGAAGTAGGAGGATGAGGAGGAGGAAGAAGAAGAAGAAGGAGGAGGAGGAGGAAGAAGAAGAAGAAGAAGAAGTAGGAGGATGAGGAGGAGGAAGAAGAAGAAGAAGAAGGAGGAGGAGGACGACGAGGACGAGAAGAAGAAGAAGAAGGAGGAGGAGGAGGAGGACGACGAGGACGAGAAGAAGAAGAAGAAGAAGAAGCAGGAGGATGAGGAGGAAGAAGAAGAAGAAGGAGGAGGATGAGGAGGTGGAAGAAGAAAAAGAAGAAGAAGAAGAAGAAGGAGGAGGACGAGGAGGAGAAGAAGAAGAAGGAAGAGGGGGAGGAGAAGAAGAAGAAGGAAGAGGAGGTGGAGGAGGAAGAAGAAGAAGCAGGAGGAGGAGGAGGAGGAGGAAGAAGAAGAAGAAGAAGAAGAAGGAGGAGGACGAGGAGAAGAAGAAAAAGGAAAAGGAGGAGGAGAAGAAGAAGAAGGAAGAGGAGGAGGAGGAGAAGAAGGAGGAGGAGGATTTGGAGAAGAAGATGAAGAAGAAGAAGAACAACAACAACAACAAAATAATAATAATACTTTTATGAGTTAGAGCAAGAAATTGAGCAAGTGTACAAAAATAGAACGGGGCGAGAGATAAGTATGTGTTTTCTCGCCGAATTTATATTGATGACAGAGACAGAAGGAAAACAAAAGGAGATCCTCGACAGGGCCGTAAAGGAAAGCCAGAAGAAAGGACTAACTATGAAATACAAACAAAAGCTAAAATGTATGGTCATCAGGAAGAGAAAAACCGAAGATGTGAGCTACGAAATAGAGATGGCAAAATTCAATAAGTACAGATGTTTAAATATCCGGGAAGTGCTTTATATAGACAACGGAAAATGTAACAGCGAAATCCGAATAGTAAAAGATACCTTCCAAAAACTAAACAAATTATTAAGAAACCGAAAGATTTTGTTATAAAAAAAAAAAAAAATGAATGCTGTTACGTAATATCAGTCTTAGCAGTAAATACTGGATAATTTTCTCACACATGAAGAGAAGACCTGAAGTGACAAATTGTGGCTCTACAGGCGGATGATGAGAATGCCATAAACGGATTATGTGAGCAACGAGAAAGTTTTAAGGAGAATAGAAACCAAAAAAGGACAATTATAAACAAAATCAGAAAGAGTAATTTGAAAATTTAGGACACATGCCGAGAAAAGAAGGCAAAGAAAATTTGACACTCACAGGATATATTGAAGGCAAGAGGAACAGATGGAAACAGCGACTAACCTACGTAACGAGCTTGTGTAAATGGATCACAGAACAGGAAGGGATGAGGGAGAGTAAAAAAACAAAAAAACAACGAACGTTGATAAGAGATTTCCCGTGGGTGACGAATTATTTTCCACCCCGCAAGCTCTCTCTCACGGGCGGGAAGTGGCGAGCCTCTTACTGGTCTATTGCTACTTCCAGGAAAAGTGCTCGAATGAACTACGGGTCTAATCTTTGCAACTAGGGCTCGCCATACCACTTACATCGTATCAAAACACCCGCATTCCCTCCGTATTCCATTGGCGAGAAGTAAGTTCCACTCAAACAGCTTCTTTCTTCGAAACACAGCTCTGTGTAACCAATTACCAAGAGGATGTTTCCCTGATCATTACAATCTTGACCTTTTCAAGTCTTCCTCTCTTATCAATATAAACTACCTCTTAACGTAACACTCTACATCGAGTGGTCCCGGGCCTTGTACAAGGTGAAGCTTACTCTAAAAAAAAAACAGTGAAAGAAAATGAGAAATTTGGAGGCGGTATAACGAAAAGAACAGAATACTTTCTTTTTATGTGCTATCTACCTTCCTCTATCCATTGCAACTCTCAACAAATCCCTTCCCTCTGTCACCTCCCCCAGGACACGTTCTGTCATCCACTTCCTTAAGCCCGCTAGGTATGTCATACGTTGTTTTCCCTTGTCACGCCTTCCCTCTATTCGACCAGTGAGTATCAGATTCTCCAGGCCCTCCTTCCTCATTATGTGCTCCAGAAACTTCAGCTGCCGCTTCCTGGTGTTAAGTATAAGTATAAGCCTCCTCCTTGTTTGCATCTTCTCCAAGACCTCTTCGTTGCCATATTTGGGCTGGGGCAGCACAGACCACATACTCCAGTCTTGACAGGGTTAAAAAAAAAAACAATGTAAATCCGTGTCTCTGTTGGGAAAGAATTATTTTCCACCTCCTACCTCTTACTCACAGGTGGCCTGTCTCTCACTGCTCTATCGCTGTTTCCATGAAAAGTGCTCGAACAAACTACATTCCTTTGTTCCGCCAGCTTTAACCTTTACGGCTAGCGCCTACTGTGCCACTTACATCGTATCAAAACATCCGCATTCCCTCCGTATTCCATTGGCGAGAAGTAAGTTCCAATCAAACAGCTTCTTCCTTTGGATCAATGCTATGTGGAACCAATTCTCAAGAGGATGTTTCCCCGATCAGTACAAGCTGGGCCTGTTCAAGTCTAGAATTTTTTTTTTTTTTTTTTTAAGCATTTCACCCCAAGCAAGGCGGGGAGCCACTAGGACGCAAGGAGTTACAGAAAATAGGAAGATCAGGTAGGAGTGATAGAAGAAAGGATGAGGGTAGTAGATAGATTATGGCAACTGGAGATGTCGATTGACATTACACTTGAATAGCTGGAGATTATAACTCTCAGGGAAACAGGAGAAGGGAAGAGAGTTCCACAGGCGAGAGGTGCGAGACATGAAGCTATTAGAGTAGAAGAGACGGCTACATTTATGAGTTTCGACAGTGAAGGGGTGAGAGCGGGATGCCAGCCTCGTAGGGCGCTTGAACTCATGAAGTTTGGGAACAGGCGAATGCAGTTCCTCGGAGCAATTTCCATGAAAGTATTTGTAGAACAGACAGAGGGAGGCGACGGTGCGTCTGTGAGAAAGTGGCTGTAGACGAGACGCCAGGGCAGGGCCAACCATATTGCATATCCGCTTCTGGAGCCTATCAAGAACCCCGAGGCAAACAGAAGGGGCGCCAGACCATATATGGCAGCAATACTCCATGCAAGGGCGAATTGTGGATTTGTATATCTGGAGGATCGACTCAGGTGAGAAAAACTTCCTAGCACGGCTCAGGGAGACAACTTTCCTCGCAGTGGACGAGGCAATTGACTCGATGTATTTAATTAACTATTATCTTCCACTCCTATCCGTATAAACTACCCTTTAACCTAACCCTCTACATGTAAAAAAATCTAAGTAGGGTAGGATGTTGTGGAGGAACATAATCGCCACTGTCATGAAGGCGCACAGTACATCATTTAACTATAAAAGCCTTAAAAAAGCAATCACATCTTTGTAAAGATCTTCATAAAGCATATTAGAAATAATAAAAAATATTTTGAAAAACATAATTTAAAAATGTGAAAATATTATTTTAAAGTTAAATAAGCAAACTAATTATCTCCACTTGCATTATTCACATTTCTCGGGTTGAGTTAAAGGGAAACAACTGAGCCACCCGGAAGAGGCATGATCCGTGGAACTAGAATAATCTAACCCGGTGGACAAAATAAAGGGTTCGGTTCGAAATTCCAATCATCTGAAGAATGCCGGAGAATACAACAGCCGAAACGTTGTGAATATGACAATGAAAATGAGGATAAGAGTTTAAATAATGTAAATAATCATAATACCTCATCTCAGAGATATACACTGAGAAATATGGCATAAAAGCCGGAGCGTACAACGGCCGAAACGTTGTGAATATGGCAATGAAGACGAGGATAACAGCCCGAATAATGTAAATAATGCAAGTCATCATGATACCTCATCTCAGAGATATAGACGGAAAAATATGTCATAAAAGCAGGAGCGTACAACGGCAGAAACGTTGTGAATATGGCAATGAAGATGAGGATAACAGTCCGAATAATGTGAATAAGGTAAGTAATCATAATACCTCATCTCAGAGATATATATGGATATATAGACAGAGAAATATGACGTAACGGCCGGAGCGTACAACGGCCGAAACGTTGTTAATATGGCAATAAAGATGAGGATAACAGTCTGAATAATGTAAATAATTCAACTAATCATAATACCTCGTCTCAAGCATATAGACAGATATTAATTATCTCCCATAATAAAAACGTTTTTGATAGGTGAAATATATGATATATGACAGAAGATACTGATGACAAAATCGAATTTATTCGGTATTACAGTTTTAAGTAAATAGACAAACGAAGAGACGACCCACATTAAATATTTACACTGCAGGCAAAAATTTGAGGCCATCATTTCTTTAATAAAAACACACCGTAAAATGAGATAATTTTGCATTTTTGAAAGATAAAATTTCAGTAGCAATAGTATATTTCTCAAGGCTCCTATGACAGCGGAAAATTTCGAATTTGGATTCGTCTGTTCACAATACATTTTGTTAAATTATGAATATTTTGCATGAGAAACAGTTTTTTTTGTTTTCAGCATTGAGTAGACTTTTTGAGATTACCAAAACTGCTGGAGATTTCAGCCAGGTCAAGGGAAACATGAAAAATGAACAGTATCAATCTATTTTAAATATATGCCAGACCATCCAATTTACTCAAAAAAATCAATTTTAAACAAGACAACCGTCCAAAACACTCTTCTAAATTATGTCAAAATTGCCCAGAGTCAAAAAAAGGGACAAAAATTTGGAAATTATAGCTTCGCCGCCTCACTTTTTTTGACCTCTCTCCATTGAATTAGTATGGAATGAATAGTATATGAGAATTTTAAAAGAATACCCAAAGTGTGAGAGTAAGCTTTTTTTCAGAGTTTGAAGAATACTTGGGAAGGTTCCCTCATATCCGGAATCGCTCATATCTGGAGGGCCACATATCCGGAATCCCGCATATCCGGACATGACTTTGATGTGTATATTTGAACTATTTATGTGATATGTAACTAATTTTAAATTTCTGTTTTTCAGGAAATTTACTTTGGATAATTGCTTCTGCTTATTTCACCCTAATGGCTTGTATTGGCGCAAAAGACGATGGGAATAAGAGGGAAAGAACAACTTTGGAGTTATCGCAAAAAGTGGAAATTTTAAACAGACTAGACGCTGGTGAAAGTTCATTGTAACGAATGGCTGAGTTCAACATAGGAAAAGTCAACATTGTATGATATAAAATCTTCCAAAGAAATTATTCTCCAGTTTTTACACTGTCACAATGAACAAGGAAATAAAAGAAAACATGATCGTGATGAAACCTGGACTGAAACAGAAAAAGTTGTTGAAAAGGTTGTCCGTTTTATGGAAAGAAAGCCAGCATTCAGCTATGACGATTGCAATAACGCACGCAGAGTTAAAAAGTGTTTTTCGTTTAAAAAAATTTTAGGGACAAAAGCAAAACGAAATGCGGAAAAAATTGAGAATGACATTAGAAGAGAAAGAATCATCATGCAACAGCGATTAAAAATATCCTCGTTACATTATTTCTTTTGCATACGTGGCATACTTAATTTAATGAATTTTCATTAACATTAGATAATTTATTTCTTTTTCCTTAAAATCAATTCCGTTATATTTCACTCACCATTAGCTAATTTTGTTTAATATAAAACATTGAAAATAAATGTTAAACCTGATTTAAACATTTATTTTAATCTAAATATAACCCCTCTTTTCCGGACTTTGTAACCAATTCCTCATATCTGGAAGGCCTTCTTAGTCCGATTGCCAGGGATTCTACTGTATATCATTTTAAGGTGACTTTTATTTTAAGAAATACAGGGTGGCCCCAATTTTTTTGCCAGCAGTATATTTAATTTTCACGTCTTTTAGAGAACACACATACATAAAATTCGAACTTTATACAACGATATATGACGATGTACGGTATCTCTTATAAAAACGCTCGCTTTCCGAGCAATGTAGATACTTTCAATTCTTTCAACATCGTTAACTGAGCGTACTTTTGCCCTTTCCTGACCTTTCTAATTCGTCCATTTATGCTAGGATTCATGGGTCAACTGCCCGTGACAATAGCCGCAGGACGTTTCGCATCTAAGTTTCAGGGATCACGCCAATAAATTTTGAGTAAAAAGCCCTCTAGTGCCCTTTGAATATCTCGGGGATGTTTAAGTCTTCTTAAAAATAAAAGAAATGGTCGGTGGGATAAATTCCAGACAAACCATGTTTTTGCGTTGTCTAAGAATCTTTTAATCAGGTTAAGAATTCAACATTTTGGGAGTCGAATCTGTTGGTCTGAGTGCACTTAGTAGCCCCAGGAGTTTTAGGTGCATGTGTTGGGTTGACCTGAGGAAGTAACAGCTCAGTACGAAGAGGAGAAAGTCAGCAAGCCAGCCACATGTACCGATAAGTGTGTGTCTGGCTTACTGTTAACCGGGGGTGGGTTGGAGAAATCGTCAACATTGTCACAGATATTTCCCCTGGGGTTAATTCGGAGTTTGATAAAATTCCAGGTCGTACGTTTATTCTCAGCAAGACGAAGTTTCAAAATCAGAATGGAGTCTTTAATTGCTTTGAAAACGTAGTCTTTTGATGGAATGAAAAGCTGCTATCATTATTATTATTATTAAAAGAGAGAGAGAGAGAAGGGAGAGAAAGAAAGAGAGGGAGCGACGAATCAACAAAGTGACATTGGAATCCAAATATACGAAGCGTACTGTATTCATAATGACACACTGTAATTAGGGTCAATCAGGCGCATACATCTAATGAAAGTCTAAAGCAAATTTGTTTGCTTTGGTTTGTTTTATCTCACGATATATCAACGTCAATGGGCCATATAATGCCGACAAGATTTTTATTGCTGGTATTACCTTTTATCTATCTATCTATCTATCTATCTATCTATCTATCTATCTATCTATCACAGTATATATTGGTTTGGTTTGTTTTACGGCATATCAATCTCAATAGGTTATTTAATGCCGACAAGATTTTTATTGCTGGTAATACTATCTATCTATCTATCTATCTATCTATCTATCTATCTATCTATCTATCTATCTCAGTATATATTGGTTTGGTATGATTTCTTTTGTTTTACTGCATATCAATCTCAATAGGTTATTTAATGCCGACAAGATTTTTATTTCTGGTAATAATTTTTATCTATCTATCTATCTATCTATCTATCTATCTATTGGTTTGGTTTGTTTTGTTTTACGGCATATCAATCTCAATAGGTTATTTAATGCCGACAAGATTTTTATTGTTGGTAATATTTTTTTTATCGAAAATGTACTGGTATCAGTCTACATTTCTGAGATAAGGTATTAAGTACACTATTTACATTATTCTGACTATTATCATCATATTCGTCGCCATATTTATTACAACGCTTCGGCCTTCTTCAGGTGGTTGGAATGTCGAAGTGAACCCTTTATTTCGCTCACTGGTGTAGACTGTTCGAGTTCCATGTGCCATGTCTCATGGGTGTCAGTTATCAGTTTACAAAAATCACCATCACAGCGGTTACAGTTACATTAAGTTTGTCTTCGCCCCCCCCCAGAATGACCTCGGAGGAGATTGAAAGTCCTTGGTTCAACAAAAACTACGGCAACTTCCGTGATTAATTTCACCTTAAGATCAAGAAGATAATTAGAAAACTAGAAAGGATTTGTACAAAAATAAATAGACATGATATGTCGATATTATTTAATGAAACATGCCTGAATGAAGATATGCCTGAATATATATATATATATATATATATATATATATATATATATATATATATATATATATATATTTCCTGTTAATTCCCTCCAAGTTCTCCTCTGCCTTACCCAGATATTGGGCTCACAACTCTTTGGGTCCTGTCACTGGATCTAACTAACGCCTTTATCCACTGTGCCATGTGTCCTCAAGAACTTGGAGAGGGGAATTGTCTTATATTTAAGAGTTTATATATTATATATATATATATATATATATATATATATATATATATATATATATATGTATGTATATACTAATGTCCACCCAATACAAGGCCCAGGCGCCAGTAAAGTCTTTATAAAAGGGATTAACAAACACCTGCCAGATGAATAGCAACAGATCATTAACACTAATGTTGAGGATATATATGTATAAAATGAAAATTTTATAATATGAATAAAATGAAATTGCATTTTATGTTCTTAAGAATAAATATGAAAAAAATATTTCTAACACTAGCTATTGTATATATATATATATATATATATATATATATATATATATATATATATATATATATATATATATATAGAAAAGTACGTATATTAAAAGAAGAGAAGAGAGGTGTCGCAAACGTTTTTGGTTGTAATGTGGATTTATTTAGAAAAATATTATGCTTTGTTTTACATAATTTTACGACACGAGTTTCAGGTCTCGCGACCTTGTTCAGGTAAAAGTGGAGATTTCCACATATTATTAAAAATAATTAATTTTTCCTCATGTTCAATGTTAAATATTCTCGATATGAGACATTCTCTGTTTGTGTGTTGGTAATCCGAATTTCCTTCTTATAATGCTAAAGATTCTTGTCTCTTTAGGATTAGTTTTTCACTATGCTCTACTAAACGTATTGAGCACTCTATGTTTTATATTAGTAACTAGCGTGTTTTTTTATTCTTTGGGCGGGAAATTTAAGGCACTGGACGACTCTTTTCACCCTGTTCTGATGTTTACACTTCTTGCTTTTTTTTAAAATTTTTTCCTCGGACAACATTTTTTTTTATATACTTGCAAATTGTGTCATCCCAGTTTTCTTACCAACCGAGTATAATTATTACTATATATATATATATATATATATATATATATATATATATATATATATATATATATATATATATATATGATATAATGAAATATGCATACACCTGAGTTCCCCCTCACTGGAATATGATTGTCTCGTGTCCATCATAAATACAGACGGACGTGTAGGTACGACGGAGTTTAAGTCTATGACGACGCGCATTAGACTACGCCATTGGCTGTCCTATTGGTCTACACCTATTACCTGTGACTACGACGAGTACCAGTCGATTACTGCTACCGGGTACTACTAGTAAGAAAGCAAGCAAGCAAGAAAGAAAGAAAGAAAGAAAGAAAAGGTAAAGATAAAAGGAATAGTTGGGGGAAGGTAAAAGAGAAAAGAAGAGAAAAGGAAAGAACGAGAGAAAAGATAAAACAGAAAGAAAGAAAGAAAGAAAGAAAGAAAGAAAGAAAGAAAGGGTAAAATAAAAGGAAAAAACACGGAAAGTTAAAAGAAAAAAGAAGAAAGGAAAAAGAAATGACGAAAAAATAGATAATAGAGAAAACAGTAAGAAAATGTAAAGAAAGAAAGAAAAAAGAAAGAAAGAAACAAATAAACAAACAAAATACAAAAAAGAAAAATGTCAGAAAAGTTAAAAAAAACAAGAACGAAAGAAAGAAAAAGCAAAAAATGCAAGCAAGAAAGATTGTAAAAGAAAGAAGAAAGAAAGAAAGAAAGAAGTAAGACAAAATGAAAAATTTGGGAAAGTTAAAGAAAGAAAGAAAGAAAGAAAGAAAGAAAAGAAAGAAAGAAAAGTAAAGAGAAAAGAGAAAACGGTAAGAAATAAAGAAAGAAAAGAAAAAACAAAAGAAAAGAAAAAACGGAAAGAAAGAAAGAAAAAAAGAAAGAAAGAAAGATGAAAGAAAAGAAAAAAGAGAAAGCGGTAAGAAAGAAAGAAAGAAAGAAAGAAAGAAAGAAAAGAGAAGAAAAGAAAAAAGAGAAAGCGGTAAGAAAGAAAGAAAGAAAGAAAGAAAGAAAAGAGAAGAAAAGAAAAAAGAGAAAGCGGTAAGAAAGAAAGAAAGAAAGAAAGAAAGAAAAGAGAAGAAAAGAAAAGAGAAAAGAGAAAACGGTGAGAAAGAAAGAAAGAAAGAAAGAAAGAAAGAAAGAAAGAAAGAAAGAAAGAAAAGATAAAAGAGAACATATTAAGAAAGGGTTTAAGAAAGAAAGAAAGAAAGAAAGAAAGAAAGAAAGAAAGAAAGAAAGAAAGAAAGAAAAGGAACAGAGGAGGTTAGACCTTAAAAGAAAGAAAGAAAGGCAAAGTGAAAGGAAAAATGTCAGAAGAATTAAATAAATAAAGAAAAAGTAAAAAAATGCAAGCAGAAAAGATTGTATGAAGGCAAGCAAGCAATAAAGAAAGAAAGAGAAAAAACCGACAATAAATAAAAGGAAAAAAAAGGAAAAAGGTAAAAGAGAGAGATAAGGCAACATAAAAAAAGAAGAAACCAAAAATTTGCGAGGAAAGATAAGCAACCAGCGAAGAAAAAAGAAAGAAAGAAAGCCACTAAGAAAAAGAGAAATAATGCATGTAAGAAAGCAAGCAGACAAGAAAAAAGATAAAAGGAAAGAAAGAAAGAAAAAAAGAAAGAAAGAAAGAAAGAAAGAAAGACGAGGCAATGAGAATCTAATGAGAATCTAATGAGAAAGAAAGGCAAAGATGTGGAGAATGAAAAAGAAAAGAAAGGAAAAAAGAAAGACTAAAAAAAAATAAACAGATGAAAACGTATGATGGTGAAAAGAAAGGCAAAAGAAAATAATAAGCAAACCAAAGACAAGTGAATGGGAGAAAGAAAGAAAAGTGAAAGAAAAAAGGAAGGAGAAAAAAAGTCTAAAGAAAGACATAGCTATTAAATTCTAAACCAACGAAAGACGAGACTAAGAAAAAGAAAAGACAAACAGAAAGAAGCACAAAAGAAAGACAAAAAAGGAAAATCACCAAGTGAGAGAAGGAGTGACGAAAGAACGCCATAAAAAGAAAAATGAAGATTAAAGACGGAAGAAGTGCCAGAGAAGGAAAGAAAAAAAAACAAAAGATATATATATACCAATACGCAAAAACAAACAAAAAAACAAAGAAACAACTAGCAAACAAAACAACTATGAAAGAAAGAAAAAAAGAAGCAAAAATAATCACGAAAAGCAAAACAAAAACAGAGTTCTAAAGAAAGAAAACAAATTTAATAAATAAATGAATAATTACTTAAATTAATTCCTTCTAACCACAGACGGAAAACACAACAAAGCAATGATTGAAATCATCGTAAAAACAATGACGTCACCCCAATCCATTGTTTGGTTCCTGACTACAAATTTACCACACCCATTAGAAGAAAAGAAATAAAAGCCGAACACAAGAAATTCTGTTTAATCGACTTCAGCCATTTTGAAAAAAAAAAAACAAAAAAAACAATAACTAAATAAAATAAAAATTAAAGCCGTAAATAAACAAACTAATAAAAATAAAAGGAATATGAGAGAAGAAACATAGAAGTAGGAATATCTATTTTTGTAGAGCGCATTTAAATAATTTCATCGCTTGCCGTTTCTTTAATTTAAAAGAAAAATAATTTGCCGCATGAACTATTAAGAGTCGGCCATAACTGGCGTCACTTTGGAAAGTAGTGAATGAAAGCCTCGTTTTCGCTTATCAAACGAACTGAAACGTCCTGCTTGGAAGTAAAATGATATTAGATGACATATGGAAGATTATTCGTGTAAGATGAAACTGTTCGTAATTTTAATGGCGACTAAATTGTAGCTTTTTTTAAAAAATCATTTTGACCCAAGCAAGGCAATAAAGTCAATAGAACTTTAGGTAGGTACTGAATGATAGACAATATAAGAATAAAAAAACTGCTATTAAGGAGAGAGGACAATAAAAGACAAGAATTAAGACAGAAGATAGCGATTGACATTGCATTTAAATTTTTTGAAGATCAAAATTAACTGGGAAGCAAGAAGGCGGAAGAGAGGTCAACAAGCGAGAAATGTGATAGAAGAAACCGTTAGAATAGAACTTACGGTTGCATCTAGCAATTTTCGTAATTTTAATGACAAAATTGTCGCTTTTTTTTTTGTTCCTTTCTTTTTTTAATTATTTTATCCCAAGCAAGGTAATAATGCCGCTAGGACGCAAGGGGGTTACTGAGTGTTAGAGAATATGAGAAAAAAAATACTATTAAGGAGTAATAAAAAGAAGAATTAAGAAAGAACAGGAATTGACAATTTTGAAGATCAAAGTTTACTGGAATGCAAGAAGCCTCAAGAGAGTTCCACAACTGAGAAGTACGACAAAAGAAACTGTTAGCATAGAACTTATGGTTATATATAACAATTTCAACAGTAGATTGATGAGCCATTGCCGCTAATCTAGGTACCATATCGGAAATTAATATTTATTTTGAGAATACAAAAATGTGGTACAAGGCTAAAGGGGTGATGGGGGAAGGCTGTCTCAGCTTAAACTTTGCTACTCAGAATTAACAAAGTATTCATACATCAAAACAACACATTCTTACTTACCATTCTTATAACAGTCACCATAATACCTCTAAGTCTCTATAAAGCTCTAAGTAGTTCCCATATGTATGATTTATCTATCGGGAGTGGGGATTAAATATAACAACTTTTAAAAATGAAACCCCAATGAATACTTATAATGATTACAATTTTTTATAGCGGAAAGTTCATCAAAACAATTACCATGAAAGCATTTATAGAAAAGGCACAGGAAAGCAAATTTACGGCGGTGGGGAAGTGACTGAATCCGAGATGTCAGGTCAGGACCAATAACACTGCAGATGCGTCTTTGGATTCTATCAAAAATCTTTGAATATATAGCAGAATCACTAGAAGTGGCAGAAATGTTCAAAGCAAAGTTTACGAAATAAACTTCGTTCGTTTAATACGAAATACGAGTCTATACTTTGATTTCACTGAGAAACAAATTCAAGACAAACGCGACTTACTGCCCATGTTTAATGTTTAAGCCTATCGAATAGTTTTAATTAAAACAATTTCGCTCATATGATTTTAAGTTTTATCTAAAAAAAAAACAAGAGCCTAGCACAGCAGGTGGTAGCGGGAATTGACTCGCATAAAATCAGGTTTCGTTTCTCATAAAATACCCCCATACTGAGACCACAGCTCTATAAGGGCCCACATCTAGGTACCATAGAGTAAAGTTCATCAGAATAATTACCATGGAAGTATTTCAAACTGTATGTCCACCCAAACAGCAAAAGCTTATTTAGTTTTAATTCAAAGAAATAAGAGCCTGACGCAGCGGGTTGTGGGGCGATTTGACTCACATATAGCGGAAAGTTCATCAAAACAATTACCATGAAAGTATTTATCGAAATGCACAGGGATGCAACTTTACGGCAATGAGGAAACTGACTGAAGTCGAGATGCCAGGTTAGGAGAAATAATATCGCAGATTCCTCTTTGGATTTTATCAAGAATCTCTAGATATTCAGCAGGAACGCTAGACCATATTTGACAAGAATATTCGAGTCGTAGATGACTGGTAGATTTATAAATATGTAAGATAGATTCAGGAGGGGAAATTGTCTCGTACGACACAGTGAACCAATTTTTTGACAGCAGTCCTAGTAATGGATTCAATATAGTCTTTCCATTTCATGTCGGCCGAGAATGTTAACCCGAGAAGACGCAATTAGTCACTCTCCTACTGATGGAGGTAGAAAAGTATTTAACAAACACATGTATTAGAGTGGGATTGCTGCCCAAATTAAAAAAAAAAAAAATAGAAGAAAAAACGGAACTCGGTTGATGACGTGTCGCAGCTGATAGCAACATCAGTGCATAGCCCGCAAAAGCACTGAATTTATCATGAGCAAATTTAGCCATTTTGCAAGGAAGTATGGTCTAAATGTTGATTAAAAACACAGCCAACAATCATTTAACACAGCGAATAATCTACAGCTCCAAGAGCAAACAGCGAATTAAGCAAATTTAGTCACTTCTGCACATAAAATATTCAAATTTGACACCATATACTTGATAACGAGCATTTCCAAATATAGAGTCGTCTATGCTTCCTTGGTATTAAGTTACAAAAATAAATGTCCCTGGTTATTTTGCTACAAGAAAATGAACAATAAATAAATAAATTTAAAATAAATAAATAAATAATATAAAAGCTATAAATAAATAAATAAGAAGTGGGAGAATGTGATAGGAAAACAATCAAAAGGAATAAAAAGCCATGAATAAATTCAAAAATAGGAAAGAAAGAAAGAAAGAAAATAAGAAAGGAAGGAAATAAGAAAGAAAGAAAACGGTAACAGAGGAAAAAAGTAAATAAACATAGAAAGCAAATAAAAAATAATAAAGAACAATGGAGAAGAGAAGAGAAGATAGATAGATAGATAGATAGATAGATAGATAGATAGATAGATAGATAGATTAGGATAGAATACGAAAAAAGAAAGAAAACGAAAGAAAGAATGATAGACATAAATTGATAGACTGGCAGAATAAAGAATAATGGAGAACAGAAAAAGAAAGAAAGGCGAAGAAAGAAAGAAAGAAAGAAAGAAAGAAAGAAAGAAAGAAAGAAAGAAAGAAAGAAATCATTGGTTAGGGCAGGAGAAGAAAGAAAGATTAGGATAGAATAAGAAAGAAAGAAAGAAAGAAAGAAAGAAAGAAAGAAAGAAAGAAAGATAGATAGATAGATAGATAATAAAGAAAGAAAAAGAAAGAAAGAAAGAAAGAAAGAAAGAAAGAAAAGGAAGAAAGGGGGATAAAAAAAGAGACAGCGCGAAAATAATGAGAAAAAAAGAAAGGATGAAAGAAAGGGTAAGAAAAAGAAGGAAAATAAGAAGAAAAAAGAAAGAAAGCAAAAACGAGTAATAAAAAAGAAAGAAAAAAGCAGAACAAAAATAATGAGAAGAAAGGGTGAGAAAGAAAGAAAGAAAGAAAGAAAAGGCTATAAAGGGCTAAAAAAGAAAGAAAGAAGCAGAACGAAAATATTGAGAAGAAAGAGATAAAAAAAAGAAAGAAAGAAAGAAAGAAAGAAAGGGTAAGAAAAAAAAGAAAGAAACAGAACGAAAATAACAAGAAGAAAGAAAGAAAGAAAGAAAGGGTGACAAAAAAGAAAGCGCCAGAACGTAAATAATGAGAAAAAAATAAAGGATGAAAGAAAGGGTAAGAAAAAGAAGAAAATTAGAAGAAAGAAAGAAAGAACGAGTAATAAAAAAGGAACAAAGAAGCAGAAGGAAAATAATGAGAAGAAAGGATGAAAGAAAGGGTAAGAAAAAGAAGAAAATAATGAGAAGAAAGAAAGAAAGAAAGAAGTAAACCGAAAATAATGCGAAGAAATAAAGAAAGAAAGGGTAATAAAAAAGAGAGAAAGAAACAGAACGAAAATAATTAAAAAAGGATTACTGCCTAAATGCACAATTATATATATATATATATATATATATATATATATATATATATATATATATATATATATATATATATATGCATGTGTGTTTGTGTATTTACTAAAGTTCACTCAATACAAGGCCGAAAATCAACTATGGCAACTCAATAAAGAGGGTTACTGTGTAGAGATATATTAGCTTAGCAATGGAGAGCCGCAACGAGTATAGAGCTGAATTGGATTTTTAAAAGGAACCGGAAACCCCATCCTAAACAGGAAACGAGCGATAAACCTCTACTTTATTTAAAAGACGGGAGTGAAGTGGGAATCGGATGATAGGCGAACCTACATACACACACACACACACACACACACACACACACACACACACACACACACACACACACACACACACACACACACACACACACACATATATATATATATATATATATATATATATATGTATGTATAGGAATATAAACACACACATACATAACATACACACACACACACACACACACACATATATATATATATATATATATATATATATATCAGTGATAGAGTTAACATACTTAGTAGGATAGATGTGTGTTTAGGACACTGGTTTCACCCCTAGACGATCGATCGCAAAGGGCGTGAAACCAAGGGTCACAAACTCACATCATCCAACTTAATATATATATATATATATATATATATATATATATATATATATATGTGTGTGTGTGTGTGTGTGTGTGTGTTCAATTTAAATGCTTTGTATATATATACAGGTTGCGATGGATAAAGAGTCGTGTCCAACTGATGGTACCCAACTGGCCCATACTAAAGGGTACACTCGACAAAATCGAAAACAGACAACGCGCATGCGCGAAATTAAACATATAACATGCTATCAATTTACACTTCACACTATATATATATATATATATATATATATATATATATATATATGTTTGTGTGTGTGTGTGTGCGTGTGTATGTTTGCATATTAATAAATATACATATTATTTCTCATATAATAAATTATTTGCATATCAATAAATATACATATTATTTCTCACCAGTCGAGACAACGAAAGGAAGAAGGAAAATAAAGTGAAAACGAAAGAGAAAAAGAAAATTAAAATGAATGTAAAAAAATCTATGAAAGAAAGAAAGAAAATGAATAAAATGAAAGTAGAAACGAAAAACGAAACGAAAGAGGGAATGAAAGTAAAACGAATGTCAAAATCTAAGTGGGAAAATGAAGAAAGAAAAAAGACAGCAAGAAATATTATCAGTTATAACAAAGAAAGAAAGAAAGAAAGAAAGAAAGAAAGAAAGAAAGAAAGAAAGAAAGAATAAATAAGACAGCAAGAAATGTTAGCAATGGAAACAAGAAAGAAAGAAAGAAAGAAAGAAAGAAAGAAAGTAAGTAAGTAAGTAAGAAATTTTAACAAAAAAAGAAAGGACGGAAATAACAACTACAAGTGAAAGAGAGAATGAAAGTAAAAAGAAAGTAAAAGTCTAAGAAAGAAAATAAAGAAAGACAGCAAGAAATGTTAACAATTAAAACAAAGAGAAGAAAAAAGAAAGAAAGAAAGAAAGAATAATAAGAAAGTAGAAACGTAAGAGAAAATGTAAGTAAAATCTAAGAAAGAAAATAATGAATGAAAGAAAGAAAAAAACAGCAAGAAATGTTATCAGTTAAAACAAAGAAGAAAGAAAGACAGAAAGAAAATAAAAAGAAAGCAAGAAAAGTTTACGTTGAAAACAGTAGCAGAATGAAAGAAAGAAAGATTAAAAAGCAAGAAAGAAAGAAAATAAAGAGAGAGACAGCAAGAAATGTTAACAATGAAAAGAAAGTAGAAAAAAAGAAAGAATGAAAGTAGAAAGAAAGTAAAATCTAAGAGAGAAAAATAAATAAATAAAGAAAGAAAGAAAGAACGAAAGAAAAAGAAAGCAAAGTAAATCAACAAAGAAAACAAAAAGAAGCAAGCAGAAACAAAAAAGAAAGTAAGAAAGAAAGATTAAACACAACCGAGAGTGTGAAAGTAAAAAGAAAGTAAAAATGTAACAAAGAGAGAAAGAAAGAAGAAAGAAAACTGTCGTTAAAATATAAACAAAACCTTTAAAAAAAAAAACGAGTCGAGAACAAAAGACCAAAGAAAAGATTAAAAAAAAAACATTTGAAAAAGAAAGAAGAACCGGTAAAACAAAATCCATTGTTTGTTGCTTTGGATTCAAGTTTCGCAGATAAACAGTGTAAACTGTTTTATCCAAAGCGAAAGGAAAGCAAGACATTTTTGTTCCTGGGTTGATTTCATTCTGCGCCCGCACACGGATCTTTGCCGCCGGCGCCATTTTATTTTTGGCATTTTCGGGCGGAAAGAAATCGTTGTGTCTTTCTTCACAGCGGCCATTTTGTTTATCAAAAAGCAATCTCTTCCAGTTAAAGCAAATTAACGGTTCAGTTCAATAACCTTTCTACAATAGACCAAATGTCTTTCGGTTTGTTTATTTGTCCGGGTTCAACTTTGAAATAAAGACGCTGCACTCGCACGAAAATTGCAAGCAATATTCAGCAATAATATCTGTTTACCTACAACATGAACAGCTTCAATACAAAGGCCCAAAACATCAACGTCCCGCCGTTTCTCAAGCCGATTTATAGGGGAAAAAACATCTTTTTATCCACACAACCAGCAAAAAGGTGATAGCAGGATATTTTACTATGATGGATTCGGTTTACGTTTGGTATATAACAATACTAATGTTAACACGGAAGTAAGGGCAGTTAGCGACTCGGATTGAGAAATCGGAGAGCCGAGTTCGAATTCAAGTTCATTATATCAGGTCATCCCATAAGTTTTGTCCGAATTTTATCTTTTTTTAAAATGAACGAAATTTAAAGGGTATTTTATAAAGTCTAATGGAGCTGAACATTATTTTTATGTTTAGATGCATTTACACTGATCAAATTTTATTTCAGAGAACAATAAAATTAAATTCTGTTTGATTAAAACCCTGCTAACATGGAAGTACCCAAGAATCATTTGAGGCACATAATGCTTTATGAGTTCAAGAAAGGAAACTCAGCAGCCGAAGTGGCTAGAAACATTCACTCAGTTTATGGAGAGGAATGTGTGAATGAAAGAACTTGCAGAAGATGGTTTGCAAAATTCAGAGGTGGAGATTTCATCCTTGAAGATGAAGATCAAACCGGACGTCCAGTTGAGTTTGATGAAAAGCTTCTTGAAGCAGCCCTTGAAGAAAATCCTGCTTTATCAGTTGAGGAATTGGCAGTGGTTCTCTGTTCAAACCATACAACTGTTCATCGTCATCTTCAACAAATTGGAAAAGTTCCTAAACTTGGAAAATGGGTGCTTCATGAATTGTCTGAAGACAACCTCAAATCCTGAGTTCTCGCCAACTTGTTTCACCTTTTTTGGATAGACCTGTGACTGGCGACGAAAAATGGATCTTTTATCGAAATGTTAAGCGTCGTAGACAGTGGTTTGGTAAAGGGGAAGGACCCCAGCCACAGCCGAGAAGGGAACTTCATGTGCAAAAGGTTCTTCTTTCAATCTGGTGGGATCGCTAAGGAATAATCCACTTTGAATTCTTACCACCTAATGCAACAATTAATGCTCAAATATACTGTCAGCAATTAGAGCGTTTGAACCAAGCTTTGAAAAAAAAGACCTGCTCAGTGAATCGAAAAGAGGTGATGTTTCATCAGGACAATGCGCGACCCCACACAGCAAGAATCACGTCACAAAAGATCGAAGAACTTGGTTGGGAGAAAATTCCTCATCCACCTTATTCTCCCGATCTTGCTCCTTCAGACTACCATTTGTTTCGTAGCTTACAGAATCATTTGGAAGAAACAGCTTTTGTAACACAGGAAGAGGTTAAAACTGACATTTGTGAGTTCTTCGAATCAAAGCCAAAAGAATTTTACAGTAATGGAATTAGTAAGCTTGTTAATAGATGGAAGGAAGTCATAGATAATCAGGGAAAATACATTGTTGATTGAATCTGTAATTAAATGTAACATTTGATAACTTGTCTTTATTCAAAATTCGGACAGAACTTATGGGATGACCTGATATAAATTCACACATGCTGATATCCTTGGGAAAGGCATCAATTCAACTATTCCCAGTTATGATTAAAAAAGCAAGACATACTGGGTGCTATAGCCTTAGTTGGCAACCGGTCTAGGAGAAGAAAACTCTGAATTCAAACCACTTGCTGCCTTGTAGGTCGTACCTGTTTAAGAAAAGGCTAGAAGAAGATAACATCAAAAATAAATACACACCGGTGGGTAACCTCAACATCTTCAGATCAAAAGGAACCGGTAATCCATTGCACTGTTCTGCCTTGAATTGTCGCCATGAAGTAAACTTGAGAGATTAAGTGGTGATCACAGCGGCGTAATCTGCGCCAACTGAATAAAACGAATTAATAAAACTAATTAAAATATGTGGCCCGCTCGTAAAAAAAATCAGTGAATAATATTTGTAGTTTAGTAAACGTTCCCTCAACCTCATTTTTGAAAATCGAAAAATAATGATGTTTGAAATCAATTTAGAAGTGAGTTGTCTTCATAGTATAAATTGTTACAGTGGAACACACCTATTCTATAGTTAAGAGACTCTCCCACCTATAATAAGTAGGAGTAGTAAAAGTCAGTGAGTCGCTCGCTTTCTCGACCGGCTGATCGGTTGAACTTCTGCCTTCTGGCGGGGAAGAACCAGAACGAGGCTACGCCGAGGAGCGGAGTCTCGTTCGGAGCGGTAAACCGGCCGTGAGCCTGTTTATACGGACTCAATGGGCATATTTTTGGACCGAGCCCACGGGCTAGGAGAACCCACAATAATTAACCGACTTTGTGTCACATGCTGCCCCAGTGTGGAGGGCGTGACTGAATATCGTCAGTCAGTCGACTGGCTGTTCGGTTGAACTCTTCGGGCGGGGAGGAACCCGAACGAGGCTACGCCGAAGGGCGGATTCTCTTTCGGGGAGGTAAACCGACCCTGAACACGTGTATCAATGGGCATATTTTTGGCCGAGCCCACGGGCTCGGAGATCCCACGGGCTCGGAGATCCCACGGGCTCGGAGATCCCACGTTAAAAACGGCCTTGTGCCACATGACTCCCTCGTGGGGGGGTGACTGAATATCGTCAGTCAGTCGACTGGGTGATCGGTTGAACTCTCTGCCTTCGGGCGAGGAGGAACCCGAATGAGCCTACGCCAAAAGGGCGGATTCTCTTTCGGGGAGGTAAACCGACCCTGAACCCGTTTATGCGGGTTCAATGGGCATATTTTTTATGTTAAACCGGCCTTGTGCCACATGATGCCCACGTGTGTTGGGGGGGGCGTGGTGACTAAATATAGTCAGTCAGTCAGTTGATGTCGGACGACCGTTAGTCGAATACTAAAGTATCAGCGACTACAACTAGATTACTCTGCGTTATACCTATTATATCAAGTTCCTAACGTTTTGTACGTCGAACCTATTTTAGGACCGACTTAGTACAAATTCAAGCCTCCACTGTGAAATCACTCCACAAAATAAATACAATGTCAGATTGATCCCTGACATTATAAAGTGTTATCTGTAATGTATTTTTATTTACAAATTTCTCGCCCTGGGTACGACGATAAACTACATCCGGCAGCAAGGCATCTGATCGGGAGGTTTTCAGGTGACATCCACTAGACATGACACGTGGAACTAGAACAGTCTAGTGAGCGAAATAAAGGCTTCAGTTCGACATTCCAACCACCTAAAGAAGGCCAGAGCGTACAACGGCCGAAAGGTTGTAATAAATATGGCGACAAAGATGAGAACAATAGTCTGAATAATGTAAATAGTGTACTTAATACCTCACCTCAGAAATATAGACAGAAACAGATATATACCTTTATTAATTAATTTCTTTTCTAGAATATTTTCTTAAAATATATTACATAAAAACGTAATACACATGCGGCCCGCGAAGGATTTTTGTCCGGCCCGCCAGCTTAATACTTGGACACTAATTATGTAATTAATTTGTGGAGAAAGTGACACAATGCGACGAATTTTAAAAATCGAAATTTAATTCCGAATCCACGGCTGACTTCTACAAGAAATATGTTTTGACAAGCGGCAAATAGAAAAGCCGATTAAAGAATGCGAAAATGATGGTATCATTATTTGGTATACATATACTTGTGAACAACTTTTTTCGAAAATTAAATATATTACAAGTCGTTTAAAGACAAGATTGGATGATGACCATCTGGATGATGTTTTGCTCCTGTTATCGACAAATGTTTCACTTGATGAATTTATCAAACAATAAGCAAAAACAAGTGTCTCATTAAATAATTTGCCATTTCTAACTGTATCTCGTTTGTAGAAAAGAATTTATATTTTCTATTGATTGTGTTGTTATCCTGTAGTAAAATAAATAACCTTGTTCAAATAGTATAACATTAACTTCATTGGATCTTTTTTTTTATTTAAACCTCCTGGGCTGAAAGATTGAGACAATTTATTATAGTATATTTGATATTATGGCCCCCACTCCGAGACACTGCATGTCTGGCCTGCTCTCAGTACTGATGTAGTGGACCGTGGCTGTGATATTGAAGTAGAAGAAACACGAGAAAGTTGGACTTTTAAGTCCAAAGAAGAAGGCAAAGAAAAACAAACAAAACACAAGACCGATAATATATGTATACAAATATATATATTAATAACAAGTTACATGGAAACAGTTACAAAGGACAAAGTGTGTGTGAATATATATATATATATATATATATATATATATATATATATATATATATATGTGTGTGTGTGTGTGTGTGTGTGTGTGTGTGTGTGTGTGTGTGTGTGTATTGTGCTTAGTTGCTCGGCCTGGGTGCTGGGATCAAAGTGTAGTATGCTGCCTTTGTGAGCTTCTGAGTCGGCGTCTGTCGAACTCTCTGCATTAGTAGAGAGGAACCCGGACGAAGCTTTGCCGAAGGACAAGGTTTCGTTCGGGGAGGTAGACAGGGCCTGAATCCGTCTAGGCGGGTTCAAAATGGCTATATTTTTGGCCGAAACTACGGGCTCGGGGATACCCACATTAAACCGGCCTTGTGCCATATTCAATCCTCGTGGGTGGATTGATAAATATTGTGCTTAGCGTGTTCCCAGCATTTGGGAAAACGCTATCCCTGTGAGCGCCTACATTTTTGAGGTGGTAAGGCTGGAAGCCTGAGGAAAAAAGAGAGATTTACCTCCAGGTGTCGGCCCAAAAGGCCTGAGGAAAAAAGAGAAAGAGGCGAAGGGTCATCGACTATTTATAGCCAGGGAAGAGAGACCCCTGGTGAAAGGGTTAACGAACTAAAAGGAGAAGGTAACTCCGACACTGATATAGTATGATATCTACCAAGGCATTTGCAACCTACAGGAAATGATGATGCACAGATCTTTGCTTGCAGAAAGCATATCAGCTGGAGTTAATAGACTTACAATACGACGAATTTTTAAAATCAAAATTTAATTTCGAATCGACTGCTGACTTCTTCAAAAAACGTTTTTCCAAGCGGAAAATATAAAAGCCTATTGGAGAACGCGAAAATCATGGTAACATTATTTGAAAATATATATGCTTGTGAAGAACTTTTTTTTTCGAAAATATATTAAAAATCGTTTAAGAACAAGTTTGGGTGATAACCACCTCGATGATATTTTGCGCCTGTCATCGACAAATATTTCACCCGATGTGGAAAAGTTAGCAAACAATAAGCAAGAAACAAGTGTCTCTTTAAATAATTTGCCATTTCTAACTTTATTTAGTTTGTAGAAAGACATTTAAATTGTTTTTGTTGCGTTAGTTGTTATGTTATTCATGCAATAAAAAAAAAGGAACCTTGTTTAAATAATATAGAATTAAATTCCTTGTTTTTTCTTTAAACTTCCAGATCAAGGCAGCCTTCTGGACAAAGCAGTCGAAGATCGTGACAATTTATTATAATACATTTGATATCCTCCAAAACAATGCATAGGTTTCTGGCCTGTTATCTCGAAAAGGTTACCGACCCCGGATGTAATATAGCAAACAATATCCATAAAACTCTTGTCTATTTCAACTTACCATTGATTGGTGACGTGGGTGTGAAAATTCTTGCTTATCCTCTGCACGCATTAGAGAATAATATCATTTAATAAAACTCTACTTTGAGTGCATCTTCAGCCTTGAATTGTGTGAACAAGCGGGAAAGACAATGTGATTTATATATGCCTTTTTTCGTATTTGTACAGGGTGATTTATGTTTGATAGACTATCGTGTCGTGTAAAAAAATTATAGTTAGACATAAGAGTCCACCATATATAAAGTAAGGAATTATTTTTCAATCATCCTGATATTTTTCTTGGACATTCGTTCCGTCAAGGATCTCAGTACTATAAACAACTTGTCTTGGTCTCGTCCGAAGAATCCTTGTAAAAAAAAAAAAAAAAACTGTTATAAATCTTGCTGGTTGTTTAGAACGTTAATTTTTTTTTTTAAGATAATTGCAGGGGCCGATTTAAAAGTTAACTTTATTCTAGCATCATTCATCGGTGACAATTTGTCTTGAAACGCAACTGCAAAGTCGGTAACTTCACTGTAGGGCGTCAAAACTGCGAAAAATCGTGATCTGGAGATAAGACATGAATGAGATGTAAACATTCGCCTCGCAAGAACACGCGAATAGACTACAAAGATAGAAATCGCACGATTTTTACCAGATAACTTTCAGCGTCCTAGTTGTAAAGGGGAGTGTTTTTTTTGTGGGGTGGGGTTGTACCAGAGAGCAACAATGTGGTCTTAACTAGCATGCAGGAAAGAGAAAGCAGTGGTTATCACAAATGAAGGACCACAAGACGATTTCCATGCTGATCCACAGAAATAATTTAGTGTTGGTAAAACAACTGGCTAGATAGCGGACTCAGATTTGGAAGATGACGTCAGTGGGGCTCTTCCTCCATGTTACACCATTAAAAGGAAACGACAAGAATTTTTTAAAATATAATCCATTTTCCATATTAAAAAAGAATTAAATTTCCTATACAAAAATGTATATTAATAACAACACAACAATATATATATATATATATATATATATATATATATATATGAATAAAAATGACAATAAGAAAACTGGTAATTGCTGACGCGTTTCGTCCAATGTGGACTTTATTAAAGCAAAATACGAAAATGAAATTAAATGAACAAAGTAACTAAGAAAAACAAAAAGCAGAATGTACCTAGCAACTGGAATGTAGAGAAACGCTATTTTCATATTTTTAACTGAAAATAACGTCAGTTTTTGTCACGTGTGAAGAATATTGTCATTATATCTGTGTTGATATATTCAACCATTTTCTTTTTTTGATTTTATGGTAATTTGTTTTGAGAGCAGGAAAGGTGAAATAGGAAAAAAAAAGCCTGGGCGTAGATTAATATTTGGGTAATATTCTATGGCAACACTCTCTAGAATTTTCTTTCTGAGTGAGTTATTTTCTTTTTTTATGAGTGTAGCATTTTTAAAATCAAAATTATGGTTGAATTTATTTCTATGTATGACTAGTGCATTAGCTAAGTTGTTTTTTGTGAGGTCTCTTTTGTGCTCATAAATGCGTTTTTTCAAACTTCTACTTTTTTCTCCAATATATTGGGAGGAACAGTTTTATTAATTTATTTAATAAATGCCTGCTTCAGAAATATTAGTGCTATTATTGTTTGAAGATCTTAGTATATCTATAATGGTTTTGGAAGTGTTTGTGACTATTTCAAGATTATTTAGATGGGATAGGTTATTCTGGATAGTGGACGTGACAGAGTTGGTTGGTAGTATTATGTATCTGTTTTCATTTTATTCATAAATATTGTCTTCTCTACTGGTTAAATCGGAGAAATTTTTATATATATATATATATATATATATATATATATATATATATATAGTTTATGAAAAATGAAAAAATAGGTATGGGTATGGGTAAACCTAAGTAGGATAAAATCCAGAGAGCTCAATGTAAATCCGGAGCAAATAATTTAAATAAAAACAGACCACTGTCTGCTAACTCACTCATGTCTTCTCTCTTCCCACTCACTTCCTCACTTCGTTAATTTACATATGTTTAATACGGCCCGTCAAAAATGTGTAAATTTTCTTTTCATTTTTTGTTTGGAAGTAAAGTTTGATGATCCGCAGTCCTTTAAAAGAGGTGTGGTGAAATAATTTATTACATGGAACCTTAAAGTGGTCTGTTTTTATTTGAATTATATATATATATATATATATATATATATATATATATATATATGATTGAATACATTACAAACATTATGTCTGCTTATTTTTATCATAATCCTTTCATATTCACGAATATTTTTCCGTATATTACAATCAAATAAGGCAAGAAATGTACTGCAACAGTGAAAATCACTTTTATTTCCCAAGTACTTTTCGTTGATTTCTGTGATCATCACCAGAGGTGCAACTGGTAAGGCAAAAACTATGTGTAGTTTATCCATTACAGATTTATTTCTTTTGCGTTTAAATGCTACGACTGGCATTTACGCTTTAGCGTTCATTAGAACGTGAATATTTTTTCATTATTGAATTTTTTTCTTTTATGTTGGAATAACATGGTCAAGTACGAATTAAATTATTAAATTAAATTATTTCATAATGGATAAATTTTCACATTCTAATGAACGCTAAAGCATAACTGCCAGCTGTAGCATTTACACGCAAAAGAAAAATAAATCAGGATTGATATATATATATATATATATATATATATATATATATATATATATATATATATAGTTTTCCGTTACCAGTTGCACCTCTGATGTTATCTCTTTTATTTTTGATTTTTTAACCCATACACCCATTTAAAAAGTAAAATAAAATCATCCTTAATAATGGCTAAAAGTATAGCCGAAAGCGCTCGAATTACAGAATATATTTTCTACACACTCTGTGTCCAAAAAAAAAACATTGGTCTGTCGTATTTAATGAAACATGCATAAATGAAGGATTACTGTTTAAATACACAATATATATATATATATATATATATATATATATGTGTGTGTGTGTGTGTGTGTATGTATATATATATATATATATATATATATATATATATATACATATATATATAAAATTAAAAATACACCAACAAAAAAACCAGTAAATATATATAATGTACATACATACAAGAACACATGCATATATGCACATACATAGATGGATACCCATATACATACAAATATACGCACCCACACATAAATATCCACATAATATATGCATATAAATGTATACATAATAATACATGCATGCATACATATATAATATAATACACTCACACGTAAACACACACACACACACATACGCACTCATATATATATATACTACATTTACATACATAAACATATATACAATCATACATACATATACACATATATACATATACACACATATACATATAAACATACACAAATACACATCTACACATATACATATATATATACACATACACACACGCGCATTCATACACATATACATATATAATCATACACACAACTTACATATATACATATACTGACATATATATATATATATATATACACATGCACATATATACAGATATATACATATACACTTGCACATATACACACATATACACATATATACACACAACACACATAAAACACATATACATACACACATCCGCACACATCGATATATTTATATACACCCATAAACATACATACATATACACATATAAATTTATAAATACAAAAAATATATAATTATAAATCAAAACATATACCTTTCAATAAATAATGCAAAATAAATATATGGCTACAAAATAATTCTATTTATACGATAACTCAATTATCTTCTATCTATCTATCTATCTATCTATCTATCTATCTATCTATCTATCTCTCTCTCCCCTCTTTATATATATATATATATATATATATATATATATATATATGTGTGTGTGTGTGTGTGTGTGTGTGTGTGTGTGTGTGTGTGTGTGTGTGTGAATCTGTTTCATGCTTATATGAAACTGTATATATGGCCTTCTTTAATTATAATATTTTAATTTAGTATTTTTATATAAAACTTTACTGCTACAAACATTTAAAAACCTCGTTTCTAATACTCATAGTTGATTTGATTTATTTTGGGCCGCGATTCTGTTGTATAAGAGACTTCTAGAATTTAATTCTTTTGCTCATTATTATGTTGATGAAGTTCTGATATATTTGCGACTAATATCTGTCTAAATAGTGAATGTGAACATTAGTTTTCCTTTAAATGTTCTGATATTGAACTATGCTTATTCATGTAAAACGTAAACCTTCTCGTTAACGTTGTTGTTGTAAGACCAACACACGTATTAGCCTTTTTTATCAGAGATGCAATCTCCCAAGGGACATTTAAATTGATATTTAATGTTGGGAGATGCTAGTTGAGGGAGAAGAAATGTTTTGGACGACTAGGTTGGTTGTATCAAATTTGTTATAGTATATAATTAATTTTATATTTTTTGGATATCAGTTGGGGATATATTAATGTTTTGGAGTCTTTTTAGTTTTTCTTCCTCCTGCTTATAGTCAGAATGCATTTGATTACGGTATAGTAGTTTGATATGTTTAGAATTATTTGAAAATGTTTTGTATTCATTTTTATTTATGCTTATATTCCCAATATAGCTCGCCTAATTTATTCATCAACGATGTAATTAGCAAAGTCATTATTAATAAGGGAACTTTTTAATTCAAGATAGAAAATCTTTCTTGATGAAGGGTTTTCTTTTGCCCGGTTTATTAAATTTCGTATAATAGCTATTTTGTAATAATGGCATTCACTTGTATAGTTGAGAGTGCACGTGTTTATGCTAGTTGTTATTTTTTATATGGGGGTGGTAGTATGTATTAGTGCCTATCAATACACCAAGAAAAAATATTTTATTGCCATTGTAAACCTCGTATGTGAACTTAAGTACGGATTATTTTTGAAAGATTTTTGTAGTTCATGTATTTCTTCAAGCAGGTTTCATTAAATAATATAGAGACATGATGTCTATTTATTTTTTATAATAATCCTTTCTAGTTCTCCAATTATCTATCAAAGAAGGCGGGATATTTTTTGTTAACCTAAGTACTATCGATCTCATCCTAGGACTTTCTCAGTTGTGAAGTATCTGTCTATATTTCTGAGATGAGGTATTATGTACACTATTTACATTACTCGGACTATTGTCCTCATCTTTGTCGCCATATTTATTACAACGTTTCAGCCTTTCAGTATCTGTCTATATTTCTGAGATGAGGTATTATGTACACTATTTACATTATTCGGACTATTGTCCTCATCTTTGTCGCCATATTTATTACAAGATTTCGGCCTTTCAGTATCTGTCTATATTTCTGAGATGAGGTATTATGTACACTATTTACATTACTCGGACTATTGTCCTCATATTTGTCGCCATGTTTATTACAACGTTTCGGCCTTTCAGTATCTGTCTATATTTCTGAGATGAGATATTATGTACACTATTTACATTATTCGGACTAATCTTTGTCATATTTATTCAACGTTTCGGCCTTTTGTATCTGTCTATATTTCTGAGATGAGGTATTATTTATTACAATAATCTTTTTCGGTCTTTCAGTATCTGTCTATATTTCTGAGATGAGGTATTATGTACACTATTTAAATTATTCGGTCTATTGTCCTCATCTTTGTTGCCATATTTATTACAATGTTTCGGTCTTTCAGTATCTGTCTATATTTCTGAGATTATGTGATATGTACACTATTTACATTATTCGGATTATTCATCCTCATATTTTTACAACGTTTCGCTTTCATATCTTCTATATTACAACGTTTCGACTATTATCCCCTTCAGTATCTGTCTATATTTTTCTGAGATGAGGTATTATGTGCACTATTTACATTATTCGGACTATTATCCTCATCTTTGTCGCCATATTTATTTCAACGTTTCGGCCCTTCAGTATCTGTCTATATTTCTGAGATGAGGTAATATGTACACTATTTACATTACTCGGACTATTGTGCTCATCTTTGTCGCCATATTTTTACAACGTTTTTGTATCTGCTATATTTCTGAGATGAGGTATTATGTACACTATTTACATTATTCGGTTGTCTTCTTTCCGGCCTTCTTCAGATGGTTGGAATGTCAAACTGAACCCTTTATTTCGCTCACTTGGGTAGACTATTCTAGTTCCACGTGCCATGTTTAATGGATGTCAGTTATCAGTTATCTCCTGTTAATTCACTTTATCCACTGTGCTTGTGCTTTTGACATAATGCTGTAATGTTGTGTTTGTTCAAAATAGCCGAAGATTAAGAAGGCCTCAGTTAGAGAAAGTCCCTAAGGAACAGAAATCTAGGAAGAGGAAATAAAGAAGTGGTTTATTAAATACTCATTGCATAGTACGCATAAAATTGAGTAAATGGAATATACTGAGCTGTCACGTGACATCTAACCTTCTTTATGGCAGCGAATGTTGGACGATTTCCTCAAAGATGAAGAAGAGACACGAGGCGACAGAGATATGGTTCTACAGAAGGATATCATGGAGCGATTTTGTTTCATATGTTTGCCTATCATACGGTTTACATTGCTCCCCGTTACTTAATAAGGTATGAATCAATGAAGGTATATATCCGGTTTACACTCCCCACCCTCGTTTTTTAATAAGGTATAATCTAATAACGGTATATATCCGTTTGTTTTTTCATTACAGATAATGATTATCCTACAATACTTAGGTTTCCGTTTCCTTCTAAAGTTTTCTCACTCCCAGTAAACCCTTTTGTCTTGGCTACATAATAGCCTTGCTGGGGGTAAATTGATTAAATATAAATGACTCTGATCAGGTTTTCTTGGGTAACGAAGAAAATATACTGAGCTGTTAGCGTGACATCTGTCCTTCTTTACGGCATCGAATGTTGGACGGTCTCCTCAAAGATGAAGAAGAGACTCCAGGCGACGGAGATGTGGTTCTACAGAAGGATTCTGAGGATATTATGGACAGAGCGTGTGAGCAACGATGAGGTCTGAGAGAGGATGCAAACAAGGAGGGAGCTTATACTTAATATCAGGAAGAGGTAGCTGAAGTTCCTGAGACACATAATGAGGAAGGAGGGTCTGGAGAATCTGATACTCACGAATCGAATAGGTGGCTTCGAAATTTTTGGTCCTAATGGAGTATTGCGAAACAGAAGGATTTCTTGAGTAACAAAGAAAAGAATACTGAGTTATTACGTTACATCTGTCCTTCTTTACGGCATCGAATGTTGGACGGTCTCCTCAAAGATGAAGAAGAGATTCGAGGCGACGTAGATGTGGTTATACAGAAGGATGCTGAGGATATTATAGACCGAGCATGTGAGGAACGATGAGGTCTTAGAGAGGTTGTAAACAAGGAGGAGATTTTACTTAACATCAGGGAGAGGCAGCTGAAGTTTCTGGGACACATAATGAGGAAGGAGAGTCTGGAGAATCTGATACTCACGGGTCGAATAGAGGGAAAGAGAGACAAGGGAAAACAACGCATGACATACTTGGTGGGCTTAAGTAAGTGGATGACGGAACGTGGTCAGGGGTGGGGAAACAGAAGGAAGAAAATTATTGAGAGCTGCAAGGGATAGAGGAAAGTGGAGAGCCATGATCGCCTACGTCCTGAAAGGAAATGACACATAAAAAGAAAAGAATGATAAGTAGCAGCTTTCCATTGTCACATTATTAGAGAAGATTAAGAAGTGTCCGACACTACAACAGATAATAATGTTACAAGTCTTACTCATTAACCCATAGCTGGGGGTACATTCATAATTTTCCGATGTGTATTTGCGGGTTGGGAATATAAGGAAACCAACGTGAAATGAAACTCGTCTCTCTCTGATTAACAATTAATATTATGTATTACACCGACCACATATCCAAACTTACAACACCTGGTATTCCTACGTGGTCACCCGTCGAGGTACTGACCAGGCTCGACGTTGCTTAAATCAGAAATCGGTGTTTCAATATGATATGGCCGTAAGCCCGGACGGCATTCCAGTCCCATCAAAATTAAATAGCTAGTCGCCATTCTTGAATTTTCGTTCCATAATTCTTCTTCTATGTAAGTCGTTTGTCTCTCTCTCTCTCTCTCTCTCTCTCTCTCTCTCTCTCTCCCTCCAGATTATTATTTTCGCGCTGCGACAAACGAAGAACAAAATTCTTATCTCCAAGAAAAAAAAAATCGATGCCATTCGCATCGAAAAGCATTTTCCCCGTCGTTCCTAATCCAAAAACGGCGCACACACGCAAACACACACACATACATCTCCGTGTGTTTTACTTTCTCGACGCCATGTTTTAGATAAACGGTAGAAATCTTCATATCCGAATTTCGGAGTGGTTCGGACGGGTTCGCATATAATGTGGCATGTTTTATATAACTATAACTTAACAAGACACAAGAAATTATCTCAATATTTTCTCACGTAATTAAATATTAATTTACAATGTTTAATTTTCAATAACTTTTATTTTGAATTGTCTTATTTCTTTTCTCAGTTCGATTAATTTTTCTAGTTTTAATTAAAGTAAGCAATTTCTGCAAATGACGTGCACTTGTATATTCTGTCCGAGTGAACAAAGATTTTTTTCTCCATGAATTTAATGACCTCATCAATAGCTTTCTCTGCTGAGTCTCAGTCTTCATCATCATCTTTCATATTTTCACCATTATCGGAAGAATTTGATTTTTTCTATATATCTTGCCAATCCAAATCATTTTGAAGCGATTCTATCGTTGGATTTTTTGCAATTTATTAGCGTCTTCATTTATCCATTCATTCATCCAAAGTGAGATTATTTCAGAGGATCATCTTCAAGAGCAAGTTTTAGTGTTTCGTTCAGATTTTGCGATCCTTGTTTGTTAACTTACAAATTCAACGAATCAGGAGTTCTGTTCAGGTTTTCAATAATCTCTAATTTCTGATGTAACGTAAAAAGAATTCATTTTCTTTTTTCTTCCAGTTGAAGTTGTTTCTGTGCTAGACATTATCGGCTGAGAAATTTCAAGTTACGAACAATTATCTGCAAAGAAAAGAAAAATTCTTAGAATGGGGAATATTCCGACAACATCTAAATGACAACTCTGACGACGTTCAGATATGAGTACATCTGCTGCACTATTATTTTTTTTATTTTCTTTGATTTATGGCGTTTACACATTTCTTTCCGGGTCCCGACCAGGGACCTAAGGTTAGAAATGGCGTCATGACACTTTCCACTGACAAAAAAAAAAAAAAAATAAAAATTAAATTACATCGATAAAGCCCTTCGTAAGGCGTGGGCTGTACTTGTCAGAACAATTTTTTGTATCTCCTTGAGGCATGGACTTCCAGGAATCCCTTCAATTAGTCTACTGCAATCTTTTCCAACCAGTCCTAGGGCTCCAACTACAACAGGGATTGTTGATGTTCCCATATGCCACATTTTCGAGATTTCTATTTCAAGGTCCTTGTACTTTGACAACTTTTTGAATATCTTTAAAGATACATTGCAGTCAGAAGGACTGCCATATCAATAAGGAGGCACCGTTTTTGTTTGTGGTCTTTAATAACAATATCTGGGTGGTTGGCTTTTGATTGTTCTCTCTGTGTGTATTGTGTAGTCCCATAAAATTGTAACAGATCCTATCTCCGTAACCGGGTCTGGGTGGTGTTCAT
>CAHIKZ030005119.1:1442500-1532500 GCA_903632075.3 Acanthosepion pharaonis
TATATATTGATAGAAATTATCTATATCATATATTAATGGCGCATGGCCGAGGGATCAGAATTTTCGCTTTCTGGTCTTAAGATCTAGGTTCACATTTCACCATAGTCGGTTTGTCAGGAAGGTCAGTTCGTTATCTTGAGGTAAAGTTGAGAAGTGTCTTAAAACCATGCCCTTCTCAGTAGCCATCGAAGAAAGTCACATGTCATCGTGACCGAGAGTTTGCGCAAAATGCTGATCATGACAGATTATGTGTTATCTCCACGAAACTTTAACTAATGTGTGCAGTATAAACCATTAAAAAACATTAAAAACATTTTTAAAAAATCATTAAAAAGCATTAAAAAACATTTTAAAAAATCATTAAAAATCATTAAAAAACATTAAAAAGCATTAAAAACATTAAAAATTCATTAAAAAGCAATAAAAAACATTCAAAAGTCATTTAAAAAATATTACAAAAATATTTTTATTCTGACAAATGTTGCGAAAAAAGTCTAAGAAATGCTAATCTCTACTGTAGCTGAAAAAATTCTTTTTTTTTTTGTAAACGGACCAGTGTCCTTAAGTAGTGTCCACAAAAAAGTGATCAGCATTGGAATCCATGCAATTATGATTTAATATTAAAAAGTTTTAGGAGGCAATGGATAGCAGCTCGGATTGATGAATCGGAGAGCAGAGTTCGAATTCAAGTCGGATCCATTACATTCACTTACATGCTAATACTCTTGGGGAAGGTATGAATCCTCTTCTTCTAGCTATGGGTAAATAACAGGACAGACTGGGTTCTATAGCCTTGGGTGGCAACCGGTCTAGGAGAACGTAACTCTGATTTCAAAACCCGGTCTGGAGAGGTTTGGGCTCCGTGAAACGTCACTAACACAGGTGCCCCTACATCCCTGGGATGCACATGCGATCGTTCAATTAAAAATTACACTTTGTAAATAATGGCATTTACCCACCAATTTAAACCGGTGTTATGGCGATTTTATAAGTGTAGCTTCGATGTGGCACAAGGCCGAAAATATGAGGCACCCACTGAGGTCCAAACTCAACATCCAGTCGGAATTGATCTAGCAAAAGAAGATTGCTAACCATTACACCGCATCGAATTGCACGGTTACTCCAGTGGTATGGCGTGACACCCATACGCATATGGCAAACATAGCTTAGATGTGGCCTAACGCTGAACACTCAGTGAGGATCGAACTCACTACTTAGTTGTAATTAATCTAGTAAGACGAGCTTGTTAACCATTTGTTATACCATAATACCTATTCTATTGTAACAGACTCTCCCACAGATAATAAGTAGTAGTAGCAGTGGCCAGTTGGGCTCAGTGGTGTCGAGCGAGTCAGTCGATGTCGGACATTGAAGTATCAACCATCACAACTAGATTGCTGCGTCATTAACTCTTATTTCAAGTTCCTAACGTTTTGTACGTCGGACCCTTTTTAGGACCGACTTATTGAAATACAAGCCTCGACTGTGAAAACTACTCTACAACACCATTACATCACGTCGGAGTACCTTAAATGATTTTCTAAACGTAACTTAGATGTGACACAAGGCCCGAAACTATGGAGCACCTCGTGGGGATCGAATTCACTATACTATCGTAATTAATCAAACAAGAGAAGATAGTTAAGCATTAAATAACGTAGAAGTTCCCTTTTGCCCCGATGGTATGGTGTGACAACCATACTCAAATGAATCAAGAACAAACAAACAAAAATACCTGACCCTCTCGACCCCAATGAACTCTGACATACTCATTTTAGTCTAATGAGGAGTTACTGTTGTAAGGTTGGAATGTTCGGCCCCAGGTTTCTTTTTTTTCCAAAACCTCGAAATGAAGAACAGATACTACGTCTTGATATTTACCAAGCACTGCTGAATTTTGGCACATGACTACCATTCTGAGACTTCTAGTCAGAATCAGGAATACATTTACAGTGACCTACGGAACCTACTTGTTAACCACCATACCACGACGAGGCGCCCCGGAAAACCAGGTTGACGCTCTCTGTTCGTTACGCCTTTTAAATATTCACACGGTCTTCGATATGTATAAGCAAGACTTTATCTATACATACAGAGAAATGGCCTGAAAACTAAATCCGTTTATGGGACATTCTTGTGTTTAAAATATTCTCCGCCCTGTTTATTCATTCGCCATTTTACGTATTCTGCGTTTGTCCTGATTATATTATCTTTATTCGATTCTTTTGTGCAGAATCAATGAATAGCAACGAAATCCACGGTGTGCGCATGCGTCCCCGCTTCTCTCTCTCTCTCTCTTTCTCTCTCTCTCTCTTTCTCTTTCTCTCTCTCTCTTTCTCTCTCTCTTCCTCTCTCTCTTTCTCTCTCTCTCTCTCTTTCTCTCTCTCTCTCTTTCTCTCTCTCTCTGAGCGCGGGAAAGAGGTCGGTTGAAAAATCCGGCCTCTTGATAGTCATACGCAAACGTAAAAAGCCGTTAAAAAGCGTCTTCGTCCAAAGGCAGGAAACCATTGACAGAGACTTTGACCCGGACAGAAGAATCCAGAAAGAATAAGTAATAAAATCAAATCAGATAAATAATGAAATAAATTCTCAATTTGCGCAAAGTGGAGTTGTATATTCGAGCAGCAAACTTTCTTTTATATAGGTTTCATTGAATGTGACAGAAAAAAAAAGCTCAAGTTTTTTATTAAGTTTTTCTAATATTCTTATATTATTCTATATCGGGTGTCTCCATCTCATTATTGTTACTTTTTATTAAGCGTTGCCTATATTATTTTACTAACAGCATTTCTCCGTTTCATTATTGTTACTTTTTATTAAGCGTTGTCTATATTATGGGTTTATTAACATCGTTTCTCCATAATAAGACTAAGAGAGTGTAAAACTGTCCATTATTATTATTATTATTATTATTATTATTATTATTATTATTATTATTTCCATTGATTTCTGGTGTGTACTCATTTTTTCTGGGTCACGCTAACAGGCCTAAGTTTAAAAATGGCATCATGACATTTTCCATTGACCATTTGGAAAAAAAAAACAGACATATTTTACATAGATAAAGCCCTTCGTAAGGTGTTGATTGTACTCGTGAGAACAATGTTTTGTATTTCTTTAAGGCATGGGCTTCCAGGAGTCCCATCAATGAGTCTAGTGGAATCTTTTCCAACCAATCTGAGGGCTCCTACTACAAAAGGGATTGTTAATGTTCCCCTGTGCCACAGATTTCGACTTCAATGTTCTTGTATTTTGATAGCTTTTGGAAGATCTTCAAAGATACACTACAGACTGCAGGGATTACCATATCAATAGAGAGGCGCTATTTTTGTTTGCAGTCTGGGCGATTAAATTTGATTGTTCTCTCTGTGTGTATTGTGTAGTCCCATAAAATTGTAACAGGTCCTATCTCCGTAACCGGGTCTGGGTGGTGTTCATACCAGTTTCTTTCAGTTTCCTTCCCGTAGAAGTTGCAGATTTTCCAGTGCAGATATTGGCCCACTCTGTCATGCCGGGGTTTATATTCAGTGGGTGCCAATATTGTGCAACCTGATACAAGATGATCAACCGTTTCTGGATATTTATCACAGAATCTGCATTTTGATTATTATTATTATTATTATTATTATTATTATTATTATTATTTCCTTTGATTTCTGGTGTATAAGCATTTTATTCCGACTCCCAACTAGATCCCTTCAATGAGTCCATTGGTCCCATTTTCCAATCAAATAGGGGGTTCCAACGACAACTGGAATTATTGATGTCCTCGTGTGCCACATTTTTTAGATTTCCATTTCAAGATCCTTGTATATTGATAGTTTTTTTTTCAATGTTCAAAGATGCATCAGATTCTGCTATGTCAATAAAAAAGCACATTCTGTTTTGCCGTCTTTGATCACAATGTTTGGGCGATTAGCCTTTATTTAGTATTATTATGAATTAAGCTTATTACAATAATTATTTTATTAACAACATTTCTCCATTTCATTATTGTTACTTTTTTTATTAAGCGTTGTCTATATTATGAGTTTATTAACATCATTTCTCCATCTCATTATTGTTACTTTTATTAACCGTTGTCTATATTATGAGTTTATTAACATCATTTCTCCATTTCATTATTGTTACTTTTTTATTAAGCGTTGTCTATATTATGAGTTTATTAACATCATTTCTCCATCTCATTATTGTTACTTTTATTAACCGTTGTCTATATTATGAGTTTATTAACATCATTTCTCCATTTCATTATTGTTACTTTTTTTATTAAGCGTTGTCTATATTATGAGTTTATTAACATCATTTCTCCATCTCATTATTGTTACTTTTTATTAAGCGGTGCCTATATTATTTTACTAACAGCATTTCTCCGTTTCATTATTGTTACTTTTTTTATTAAGCGTTTTCTATATTATGAGTTTATTAACATCATTTCTCCATCTCATTATTACTTTTTATTAAGCGTTGCCTATATTATTTTACTAATAGCATTTCTCCGTGTCATTATTGTTACTTTTTAATTAAGCGTTGTCTATATTATGAGTTTATTAACATCATTTTTCCATCTCATTATTGTTACTTTTTTATTAAGCGTTGTCTATATTATGAGTTTATTAACATCATTTCTCCATCTCATTATTACTTTTTATTAAGCGTTGCCTATATTATTTTACTAGTAGCATTTCTCCGTGTCATTATTGTTACTTTTTAATTAAGCGTTGTCTATATTATGAGTTTATTAACATCATTTTTCCATCTCATTATTGTTACTTTTTTTATTAAGCGTTTTCTATATTATGAGTTTATTAACATCGTTTCTCCATCTCATTATTGTTACTTTTTATTAAGCGTTGCCTATATTATTTTACTAACAGCATTTCTCCGTTTCATTATTGTTACTTTTTAATTAAGCGTTGTCTATATTATGAGTTTATTAACATCATTTCTCCATCTCAGTATTGTTACTTTTTATTAAGCGTTGCCTATATTATTTTACTAACAGCATTTTTCCGTTTCATTATTGTTACTTTTTAATTAAGCGTTGTCTATATTATGAGTTTATTAACATCATTTCTCCATCTCAGTATTGTTACTTTTTATTAAGCGTTGCCTATATTATTTTACTAACAGCATTTCTCCGTTTCATTATTGTTACTTTTTAATTAAGCGTTGTTATATTATGAGTTTATTATGAGTTTATTAACTTTTTCATTTCTCCATATTATTATTACTTTTTATTGCGTTGTCTATATTATGAGTTTATTAACATCATTTCTCCATCTCATTATTACTTTTTATTAAGCGTTGCCTATATTATTTTACTAATAGCCTTTCTCCGTGTCATTATTGTTACTTTTTAATTAAGCGTTGTCTATATTATGAGTTTATTAACATCATTTCTCCATCTCAGTATTGTTACTTTTTATTAAACGTTGTCTATATTATTATGTTATTTACAGCTTTTCTCCATTTCATTATTGTTACTTTTTTTATTAAGCTTTGTCTATATTATGAGTTTATTAACATCGTTTCTCCATCTCATTATTGTTACTTTTATTAAGCGTTGCCTCTATTATTTTACTAACAGCATTTCTTCGTTTCATTATTGTTACTTTTTTATTAAGCGTTGTCTATATTATTATTTTTTGAACAGCTTTTCTCCATATCAACATTGTTACTTTTCTATATTATCTTAAATAGATTTTCTCTATTATTTTTCCTTTTTGTGAAGCATTTTGTATATTGTTATCCCATTACTAGATTAATTTACACTGATTATTTTATGTTTTTGTTTTGAGGTTAATCTCTTTCACTATAATTATTTCACTCGTGTGCCCGTCAAAACTGACGACATTTGTTAGAATATTTTAATAGATGTCTTGAAAACAATGTGTTGAGATTCAGTAAAGAAGAGATAAGAAATTCCCCACTAAAACAGAATTCAATGAACCTTTTAATTAATCCCTTCTCTATATATTTTAAACGTTCAATTGTATCTATTATTCATTGATTACTTCTGATATTATATAAATCAATTTTTACTCAATATCTTTTCATGTTAAAACATTATGTGTTTAATATGACACTGAAAAATGAAAGATTCGCTGCGGAACGACAAAGACGGCGACGACAAAGGCTATTTCAAGATTAATTTGAAGCAAAACGATAACTTAATAGGCAAAGGTATCTGCGTACCTCACATAAAAGCTTGAAGAAATATGACTGCAATGCAAGCAACATAGGTGTAAAGAAAATGATTAATTAGACGGCTCATTGTGTTCGGTGTGAAATTTTGTCTATATAAAGATAAATATTTTATTTGTACATATTATTAAAATGATTAATGAAAATAACTACTGCTGGACTTTCTGACTTAGGATGATATACGTCCCATTCTACACGTGTGATCCGAAAGTTACTTGATTACTTGATAAATACCCAACGGTAATTATTATATATTAGATTGCTAGTTTTTCATTTTATTATTGTTACCTTTTTCATGTACCATTTTCACTATTTAATGAAACTAATACATTTTTAACTACTAACGGTGTCATTTTGGTTGTTACTGTAAATGGTCTGAATAACTCTTAACACAATTCTTCATAATTTATAATAATCTTGTCTCTGAGAGTCACCTGAAAAAAAAAACCCTTCCTGCCATCCATAAGCATGTCTCCATGAGAGTGACTCGCTGCGTCATTCTCAGCTCACATGAAGTGGAAAGATAATATTAAATCGACTTCTAGTTCTCCTGCTAAGAAAGTTGGTTCACTGTGTCGTACTAGAAAATTTTTCTCCCTTGAATCTATCATACATATTAAAAGTCTACCATTTACCATTCCTTTGTATATTGTTGCCACATATGGTCCGGTGATCCATCTATATATTTAAAAATTCTTGATAAATTCCAAAGAAGAATCTGCAATGATTATTGAGTGACTATTGAACGGAACTATCCAGTTGAATTAGTGTGAATCATTTATACACCTTTATTATATATTTTCATATAGGAAGAAAATGAATAAATACAATCACCGAGGTCCGAGCATGACATCTATGAATATATGGTTTCTGCGGTTTGAGCGGAACTATCCAGTCGAATTAGTGTGGATTATTGTGCGTCGATGATTTGGGTTTTGATTTAGGATTTATCTGACGTTAAGCCGAGCCGCGCTACTAACAAGGTATTCACTGAAATGGTTAATTATATTTGGTTGACTTTTACTTGTTTGTTCTTGTTAAGTATTTATTTGCGGTTGTGATTAAATACTGTTTTATCTTAACATTGAAATCTTGATTTATACTTAATAATTAACGGCCACCGTACTCCACGAAAAGTTTTTATGATAAATTTCAAGGCAACTGTTCGGATAAACTTTCCTCTGTGGTACCTGGACTCTATGAATTTAAGCGCATTACTAGATTGGCGACTAGGTCCTATTCTTTTACAGTTGAAATTGCAAGATGGAACCGTAAGTTCTATGCTAACAGTTTCTTCTATTGCACTTCTCACTTGTGGAATTTTCTTCCGTCTTCTTGCTTTTCAGCCAAATTTGATCTTCAAAAATTTAAATACAATGTCAATCGTTATCTGCTGTCTTCTTGGTTCAGGATGTGGAAGTAGTAAAACACTTCAAATACCTCGGCATATGGATCAGTTATTACAAATTTAGTATAGTTGAAAATGAAATAGAAAATAGAATGAGCAGCAGCAAGGGTAGTTTCACACAATACTACAAGTTGCTACCAAACCAAAACAACAACCTGAAAACTGGAGCCATGATCTTAAATAATCCAGTCAGATCAAGACATACATATAGATATCATGTAAGGTGGCAAATTCGTTCAGAAAGTTCTAAACTGCCAGTTGTATACAACCACTCCCTATGATCAATGGTTAAAAAAATGAGTGTCTTGGTGATGACCATTCTGCTTTGAATATTGAGGACTGGCGTTACAGAATCACAAATAAAGAAGTGTACCAAATAAGAGAAACTAAATCACTCTCGGATTACTCATAGAAGCAACAACTAAAATGGCTAACACATATAACTTGAAGAGAAAATAATGACATAATCAAGATGTTGACATTCCACACTACTTCAAATAAAAGGTTAGAAAGGAAATTCCCATTAGTACTACAAAGAATTCTGAACTTGAATAACCTATTTTCCTAGGAAAGTTTTTTAAGAATTTGAACTGAAAACAGTACGGTCAATGAATGTTAAATATTTCCTTGTAGGTAAATGTAAATGTCAAAATTACATTAAATTAAAATTATTCGCTCGAAGCTATTTTCAATAATTAATTAAGCGGTTGTATACTGAGTCAGTTGGGCGCCACACTTGACATCCATCTAACGAGCCTATTTAAAAACACAACACGAGTTTTAGGGTTGATGTTTTGACTTTGTAACAATTTGCGGTGATGGGCCAAACTACAGCTTACACAGCCTTTTCTGTATTAGAATTCCTTCTCTTTTCTCGTAAATCTGCTCTGACTGGTCCATATACTAAAATACTTGGAGTGGTTAGAGTTCATTAGAAAGGTGCCTTCCAAAAGACAAGCAAAGTATTAATAAATAGGTATTTTTTTAGAAGAAAGAATGCTGGCCAATCTCTTCACAGATGAAGACGGCACGCGTGGCAACAGAAATAATGGTCCTACAGAGGGATACTGAGAATGGCAAGCATTGAATACGTGAGTGTCTACGATGTTTCAAAGAAAATTGAAACAAAGAAAACGCTTATACGTAACATCAGAAAGAGCCAGTTTAAATTTCTATGAAGATAACGAGGAAAGACGGCTTGGAAAATTTGACACTCACAGGATATATTGAAGGACAAAGGAACAGAGGAAAGTAGTGCATTACCCCTGCCTAACGAGCTTGTGTAATTGGTTATGAGAACAGTGATTAGGAGAGATCGCATGAAAATAAACTTTGCTAAGTGTTATAATGGACGGGAAAATAAGGAGAGCCATCATTGCACTTAGAAGAAGAAGGAGGAGGAGGAGGAGGAGCAGGAGGAGGAGGAGGAAGAAGAAGAAGAAGAAGAAGAAGAAGAAGAAGAAGAAGAAGAAAGAAGAAGAAAAGTTTATTAGAATGCATCACGCCTGAATTTATTGTAAAAATCCTTCCGACACGATTTTTTTTATTCAGGCCTAAATAAAAACATAGGATTATAAATTCTAATATATTTGACACAATATTTTGAAGATTGGTGCAACACAATCTTCCTGCTTTTTTTATTTCTCTTCATTTAACGTTACGGGAGATTAATCTTGTTAAATATCTATCTACTTCGCTATTTAAAGAAAATCGAAATAAATTAATCCTATAATTAAATTTACTACGAATTTTCTTTCTCGTTTGCAATCAGCTGAATTCTTCTTCTGTTCCTATTCTCCGACGTCTTTCTTCCTCTCCCATCACAGAAGCACACCTGTCCCATCTTTATTTATTTATTTATTTATTTATTTATTTATTTTTTGTAATTCCGTCTTTTATTCTCTATTTTCTTTTATTTTTACCGCCAAATCCCTGCCCCGGGCGCCATCTCCATCTTGCATAACACGTGACTTGTATCCTTTCACGAATCACGTGATCCCAGTGATATCGAATAATTCCGGCAATTGATGACGGCAAGAGAGAGAGAAAGAGGTAGAGAGAGGGCGACAGAGTGAGAAAGAGAAAGAGAGAAAGAGAAAGAGAGAAAGAGAAAGAGAGAAAGAGAAAGAGAGAGAAAATAACGGAATTCCTCATGGTGGCGGCAGTGGTGGAGGCATCAAGCCTTTCACTAATTACAAGAGCTATAATGAAATTATAGTAATTACCCAATCAGAATAAGGGTGGGGCGGACAATAGAAGAGTCTTTAATTTAAGAAACTAAGTATGAATTAACCCTTTACCGACGACATTTGTTTTCCCGAATTTACCACGGTCTTTAATTACCGCTCGGTACCCCCACCCGTTTTGAAGCCATAAACCAGCTACCCGGAAAGCTGGCATCAGTAAAAGTGACAATGCCATATAAGCGTTTTTTTTTTCTTCTTCTTTGTGCCATGTTCCCTCAGGCTGCGATCGATCGTGGATCTCCACGTTTTCCTATCCTTTGTAGCACTTAGTAAGTTATGTCTTCTCAGCGTTACTACCACTATTCTGTTATGCGGTTACTCACTGTATTCCTCTGTATTTCTTTGTTATGAATTGAGCACTCTGGTAGCCGTGAATGCTTATATGTCGTATATAACGCGTTAAAAATTCCTTTCTCCGCTGCGTGCGCTAAGTGTGAGAGACTCCGACTTCGATCCCGGCTTGAAGCAGTATTAATAACATTCAGGCCGGTAAATGTTATAAATATTGTTTATTATAAAACAGATCATTTACTTAAATATTTGTATCTATAAAAAAAATGTATAAACATAAAAATGTCTTAAAAATAATTGTCGGACTTTGTCCATTTCATAATGTGTGATGTCATTTGTTTACATTTGGATACGCTTTGAGCAGATATGAATTTACGTGAGTGATTCATGGAGGATTGTAATTTAAAAGCAGTAAAATCGACCTTGCTAACCGAACGATCATCTGTGATTCAATTGGTTAAGGCACGTCAGGCTATATGACGGTTTCATGTAGGATACTGGTTCGATTCCTGTCAGAGGATGAATAGTTTCTATGAAAATTTCTCGAACATTCAGGCCGATAAATGTTGTTTAATACTGTTTATTATAAAACACAGCATTTACTTAAATATTTGTATCTATAAAATAACGAATGAGCATAAAAATGTCTTTATATATATATATATATATATATATATATATATATATATATACACACACACATATATATATATATATATATATATATATATATTCATGAATTATTCACACAAAAACAAAAGCAAAGGTTAATGATTTAATTGGCGAGAAATCCATCATCGCAAACAATTCAAATAATATACAAAAACCTCCTTATTTTTTTTATCTTTTTAACATGACTCTTATATTATATATATATATATATATATATATATATATATATATGAATCTTTTATATATATATATGTGTGTGTGTGTGTGTGTATGTATTTGAACATTATTTCAATCCTTCATTAGCTTCTGATCCTTAGCTATGATTAATTAATGATTTTCGTTTATGATCGATGTCTTGACGATTCTTCTCTTAAGATTGATGAGTAATTACACATTCTTATTGCTCAGAGTAGAGTTCAATAGCGTTATAAAAACCTCGGAGAATTCAAGTAAGATAACTTTTCTCATTTGAACAGTTCAAAGCTTAATCTAACAAATGGACAATTTTGCTGTTACACGATGTGGACAATTTTGCTGTTACATATATTTGACATATGCTTTGGTCGAACCTATACTCATTTTTTTTGTTATTCTTGCAATGTTTCAACCGTTGTACTTTTCAGCAAGTAGTGTCCAGTAATGTTAAAAAACAAAAAACAAAAAAAAAAAAAACTCGGAGAATTCCAGTAAGATACCGTTAATCATTTTTAAGATATAACGTTCGGAAACCAACTGGACATTTTTGCTGTTACACCGGTATATATATATATATATATATATATATATATATATGCATGTTTCATTAAAAACGACAGACAAGGTACTACGGTTATGCTTTTTATTTAATGTTTCTTGGGTTCGTCCAATAGCTTTCTTTTTTGGACACACAGTGTGTAGAATCTGTTCAAATGTTCTGTAGTCCCGAGCGCTTTCGGCTATACTTTTAGCCATTATCAAGAACGATTTTATTTTTTCAGTTTAATTGAGTGTGTGCGTTATGTGTATGTTTTTAGTGTGTTATCGAGATGTTTTATTTTTCGAACACGGTTAGCACATTGTGGCTTTGTTTATAGTTAATATTGTTAAGAACTGACTTTTTCTTTTTTATTATTAAGGCTTCCATTATTTTTAATCATTTTTTTACAGGTGGATGAAGTTATTATATTTGCGTTTTCTACTGGTATGTTTCCAATGGAGTCTGATAGGTTTATGTGCGTGTTTAAATGGGTTCTAATGGAGCTGTGATCAGATAGGTGTAACGTAAGACGTCTGGATAAGCTTGTGGTTGTGTAACCGATGTAATTATTTATGAGTCCTGTTTGATCAGGAACACAGTTCCTTAAGTGTCATTTGAACTAATGTCGGTTCGTTGTAATTTTGACTTAGCTGGTGTGTTGTTAATTTTGAAGATAAGGTTAGCTGCCTTAATTTTTTTATAGTAGATAATTAATTTGATTTATTTATTCAGGTCAATTGGGGTCGTGTATTTCTTTATAATATTCCGAAGTGAAGATTCGTCTTCTTTGTAGTTAATGTGCATTTGTTTCTTTCTAGAAAACACCACACACCAGCTAAGTCAAAATTGCAACGAACGAACATTGTCTACCGGTATGAATATTCGCGAAATCTTATTAAAGAAAAATTTGCCCTCTCCGTTAGGATTCGAACCTGAGTCCTCCATTGCATGAGAAACGCGTAACTTGGGTGGCACCGACTTCACGGTCAATGAATGCCGAATGTAACTTTATAAGGAACCGGCTAATATTACCATTACCATTAAAGATGAGAACAGATACTACACTTTGATCCCAAGACGATGGCAGTAGAGTGAAGAAAAGCCTAAGTAGAGTAGCACTGGCTGCTCGGTCAATGAATGCCGAATGTTTCCTTATAAAGAAACGGCTAATATTACCATTACCATTAAAGCTGAGGAGAACAGATACTACACTTTGATCAAAACACGATGACAGTAGAGTGAAGAAAAGTCTAAGTAGAGTAGCACTGGCTGCTCGGTCAATGAATGCCGAATGTTTCCTTATAAGGAAACGGCTAATATTATCATTACTATTAAAGCTGAGGAGAACAGATACTACACTTTGATCCTAACACGATGACAGTAGAGTGAAGAAAAGCCTAAATGGAGTAGCACTGGCTGCTCGGTCAATGAATGCCGAATGTTTCCTTATAAGGAAACGGCTAATATTATCATTACCATTAAAGCTGAGGAGAACAGATACTACACTTTGATCAAAACACGATGTCAGTAGAGTGAAAAAAAGTCTAAGTAGAGTAGCACTGGCTGCTCGGTCAATGAATTCCGAATGTTTACTTATAAGGAAACGGCTAATATTATCATTTCCATTAAGGCCGATGAGAACAGATACTACACTTTGATACCAACACGATGCCAATAGAGTGAAGAAAAGCCTAGCTGGAGTTGCACTGCTCGGTTAATGAATGCCGAATGTTTCATTTTAAGAAAATCTTATCATTAGCATTACCGTGTGTGTGTGTGTGTGTGTGTGTGTGTGTGTGTGTGTGTGTGTGTGTGTATGTGTGTATGTGTACATATATATATATATATATATATATATATATATATACACGCACACGCGTTTGAGTGATTTCATTTTTTTTGCAAGAATTCAGCGCTTACAATATGGTCAAGACGGACTCTCTGGGTAAATCCGAGAACATTTCCAAAGTGACCGGAACAAGGTCGAATAAACAATAATGTAGTTTGTGCAGCGGGTGGGTGCTAAGGTCAATAACGGGGTATCACAATAAATGCCTCTCCTTAAATCCTTCGGAGATCTTCAGCTTTTTCGTCGACCGTAGCCCCAATTTTATTCCTTTTACATAAGTGCATGACCAATAAGGGTGGGTAGGGCTTTGGGTTTTAACATTTAAATCGCTTCGTCCGATAAGCCGGCAATTTGTTCAGTATACTCCTTTTTTTTTTCTTTTTTCTTTTTACGATCTCGGCGATAGACTGCTGTCCCATTTATGGCCGCCATCCCCGAACCAGTCTCTCCCCCCGAATTAATTTTTGTTTACCCTCGTCGTTTGCTTTGCAAGTTACCATCTTCCTTTAACATCCAATATCAGAGTCCTCCTATCCCGTCTTTCTATCTTTACACACGACTTACAAAAACATTTGAAAAAAATATATAAATAAATAAAAGCGGGAACTTTCTAGGCAGACGCCATTTTCCTAAACAACCAATCAAGATGCTTATGTGAAGCGCATGTCGTCTTTGCGTTGATGGCTTTCTAATAGGGCCCGGATATGGACATGTCCGGGCCTTGTAATTACATCTTAAAATTATTACACGCCTGGTACAGGCACTCTGATTACTACTACTACTAATAATAATTGTACTATTTATAATAATGCTACTATGTCTAATAAAAATGACAATAATGTTGATATTAAAAAATCATGTTGTTAATAATATGATAAAAAATAAAAAACGCGAAATGGAAATAGAACGAATTGATCATCTCCAGTTTGTTAATATTTCTATTTTAATCATGACTAGCAGCAGAGCCCGGCGTTGCCCGGGAATGTAACAGTAAGAGATAGATCAAGTATCGACCATCTTAAAGACTAAAAAATAAAATTGACAAAGATTATTATTTAAGCTTGACGTACACGCATGTCTTAAATTTTTTTTTTTTTTTTTTTTTACGAATTGGTCAAACCCAAACTCAAACAAAAACATTGTTTTCAATCGTTATGATTCTACCGATTGAATAGAATTTTATTATAAACAATGGTCTTGTAAATGGAATTTTTAAAGCATTCTGAATGTAAAAATAAAGAAAAAAGTGTGCAAGACAATAAGAAACACTACATGCCAAAAAAAAGTGAAGTTTTGTTGAAATCGGTTGAAAAATGTAGGAAATACGACCCCATATATAAACGAACACACACACACACACACACACACACACACACACTGGGTTTTATAATAAGTATAACTCGATATGAGTTGTCCTCCTTTCATTCTCGCGACAGCGATGCCTCTTAATCGTGTTTTCAAATTGATTTCGTGCAAAAAGAATTGTGTTTTTCCAATTTTTGGCGTTGTCAGAAACACCGCAAGGTAATTTTACGCAGTCCTGTGAAGTTTTGTTGAAATCGGTTGAAAAATGTTGGAAATCCGATCCAATATATAAACGAACAGACACACACACACAACCTGGGTTTTATAATAAGTATGATAATGATAATAAGAAAACTGACAATAAATATGAAATTGATTACCGTAATCTTGGGTGTATAAAACGCGGGAATCTTTCATTAAAATCGTGTCTGATGCGTCTTATATTTTAGTTAAGAACTCAATCGAATTTTTTCCAGCATTATAAAAACTGTTCAAATTGGATTTATTTGTTCTCTAAATATAATAATATCTAACGGCGTTTTTCAACAAAGTGAAATGCGTCTTTTATAGCGTTTCTTTAAGTTCCGGACGGTTTCATTTTTTGGGGGTATGGGGGGGTGGATTCCATTAAATCTACCTGTGTGTGGAAATCCTTCCAAGGTAAAAATATTAATTAATTTACGACAAAAATATTACAAAATAATGCTCAATTTCTAAATAAAAATCATCAAAAACAATGTCACGAAAAACACATTTAGCATGTTTGGCAAGCAAACAATTTCACACTTTTTCGAAATGCTCACGAATCGCAAAATTAAAGAAAATGTCCGTTTTTTTTTTTTAATTTTTCTCCTCCTTTTTCACAAGTCTTGAACATTTTCTATGCTGCAAGATCAAGTTCGTTTTATAAATGAAAAAAATATTTTTCCTAGATTATCTCTGCCTTTTTAATTGAAAATCCATAGAGATCTATACAGTAAAGATTGACGTGCTTATTTTGTACTATAAGTTGTAAATAATAATAATAATAATAATAATTGGTATGAATACCACCCAGACCCTGTTACGGAGAGAGGACCTGTAACAATTTTATGGGACTAGATAATACACAGAAACAGAACAATCAAAGCTAATCGCCCAGACATTGTTATTAGAAACCGCAAACAAAAAATGCCACCTTATTGATATAGCAGTCCCTGCAGACTGCAATGTATCTTTGAAGATCTTCAAAAAGCTATAAAAATACAAGGACCTTGAAATCGAAATTTAAAAAATTGGCATATGGGAACAACAACAATTCCTGTTGGAGCATTTGGATTGATGGGAAAAAACCCAATAGACTTGCTGAAGAGATTCCTGGAAGTCCATGCTTTAAAGAAATCCAAAAAAACAATGTTCTCACCAGTACAGCCCACACCTTACGAAGGGCTTTATCTATGTAAAATATGTATGTGTTTTTAATTGCACAGTGGAAAGAGGCACGATGCCATTTCTGAACGTAGGACTCTGGGCGGGAAAGAAATGAGTACATACCAGAATCCAAAGGAAATAAAATAATAATAATAATAATAATAATAATAATAATAATAACAACCTACAATTTTATGGGACTTTACTAGACATGCAGGCAGAACAATCGAAGCTAATCTCTCAGAATCGTTACTTAAGACCACAAAAACAGTATATGCTTTCTTATTGACATAATTCCTGGTGATTGTAATTTATCTTTGATGATCTTCACAAACTACCAAGGATCTTAAAGTGGAAAACTCAAAATGGTAGGCGAGGTAGCCATCAATAATTTCAGTTGTAGTTGGAGCACCCGGATTGTTTGAAAAATGTTCCGATAGACTCATTGAACGGAACCCTGGTATCTCATGCCTTAAAGAAATACAAAAAAAAAAAAAGAAAAGAATTGTATTCACAAGTACAGCTCACACAGTACGAAAAGCGTTATCTGTGTAAAATGTGTGCGATCTTAGTAGAAAATGTCATGTCATTCGGGACCCAGAAGGAAAGAATTCTACAAGAAATCAAAGGAAATAATAATAATAATAATAATAATAATAATAATAATAATAATAATAATAATAAATCTCGAAAATGTGGCATATGGGAACATCAACAATCACTGTTGTAGTTGAAGCCCTAGGACTGGTTGGAAAAGATTGCAGTTGACTAATTGAAGGGATTCCTGGAAGTCCATGCCTCAAAGAGATACAAAAAATTGTTCTCACAAGTACAGCCCACACTTTACGAAGTGCTTTATCTATGTAATTTTTTTTTTTTTTTTGTCAGTGGAAAGTGTCATGATGCCATCTCTAACCATAGGTCCCTGGGCGGGGGTGGGGACCCGGAAAGAAATGTGTAAACGCCAGAAATCAAAGAAAAAAAAAAATAATAATAATAATAATGATGGAAAGCTGAGGAACTTGTGTCGCCTGAAAATGACAGTCATACTAGTCATTATCTGAGTGCTGGGAATGGTCACCAGGAGAATTGATACTGAAGCGTCGAAACCTGAAGAAGGTGATTAAGTAGTACCAGTTGTCATTGGAACACTGGGAACAGTCTGGATGGAATTTGGGCATCCCGCATTTGTAAACCAGCGTCACTTTTTTGGCATGCCGTTCTGTCACTCAACAGCAACAAAACAAATATTATTATTACTACTACTACTGCTACTACTATTACTACTACTACTACTACTACTACTAATAATAATAATAATAATAAGAAGAAGAAGAAGAAGAAGAAGAACTCCAACAGGAAGTCCAAAGAATAAGTGAAACCATCCAGAAGACGGCACTCCTCAAATAGCCGGTATACGAAGGAGGGTTATGGAGTATTGAGGAGTTGTGCTGTCACGTGACCCTAATGAAAGCCCGGGAACATGAATGCTGATAATGTCTTCTTATTTAAAATGAATCCCTAGAATCTGGATATCACTTCAGTTAGCGATTGACTCGTTTGAATGACACATTGGCAAGGGAAAAATAAATATTTTCTGGTCAAGAAAATAGACTGTTGGTTAACTTCGGTGAGCATGCGGGAAACGGCGTTTCAAACTATTGAAGGGTAAAAAAAAAAAAAGACGAGAATGGGTAGGTTCGGGGTTGTTTGTTGCTTACCGAAACCAGGTGTTCCCACGGGAATTACCGTATGTGCTGGCGTCAAGACCTCATTTTTTTTTTCCTGAACGAAGTCTCGAAAATTTGCCGCGAGAAGGTTAGGGTTTTCGTAGGCCTATGCTAACCCCAGAGGAAGGTTATCTATGCCAGACGATAAATTGAATTCCTGCATATGATGCAATTTTCAAGACTTATATCAGGGTAAAAAAAAAGCGTCCTTGATGGCAAATGGCAAATACAGTACTTATGACGCAAACTAATATATATATATATATATATATATATATATATATATATATATATATATATATATATATATATATATATATATATTATTAATTGATTTAAAATATGTCTTTTTCGCTACACAGTTCTAACCATGTTTCAAAAATGGAAGCTAAAAGCCCCGAATTTAATTTTGTAATTAAATTAAAGACATTAGTTCCATTTCATCCTCAAGCGAATTTTGGAGTAACTTAAAATTACTGGGTTTTAAAGACACAGCTAAAATCATAATTCATGTTTCCAAGGTTACAGATAAATCCACTTCACTAGACGAGGGGTGTCTGGGTGTTCATTATGTCTATATTTTAATGTATCAGTTATTGCTACGTTTTGGTAGTGGGTAGGGATGTATTTTTCAATGAAATCTAACATCCGTTAAAAGCATGTCGTCTGGATTTTTTTAAAATATTGTTAACGGCAAAAATTCTTACGGCATTTTTTTTCTTCGTATATTTAAAGATTTTTTAGGGGTTGTTTAGGTAAGAATACTTTTTGTTTAACTACAATTTGAAATATTTTTACTTTTAATTTTTAATATACTATATTTCTTTCAAGAACAATTAAATGTAATTAGAATCACTTACAGTTTGTAGGATTATTATCACATCAAGTATATTACGATTCTTAAAAAATTTATATTTAAATATTATTTAAGTAATTTTTTTGCACTTACGGCAAAAATAGCTAATTCATTTCTCTGATTTAGTAAACTTTATTTATTTATTTAATCACAATTTAAAAGAAGTTTAGGTTAGAATTCATTTTAATTAACTATAATTTTAATTACAACTTTAAAATATTTTCATTGTTAGTTTTTATAGACTATATGTCATTTAATAGAAGTAAATGTATTGGAATTACTTACAGTAAGTAAAATTATTTTTCCACATCTAGTATATGTCTATTACGATTTTTAAATTTTATATTTAAATATTATTTAAGTAAAAATTTTTGACACTTACGGCAAACATATATATATATATATATATATATATATATATATATATATATATATATATATATATATATATATCGAGGAGTAGTGGATATTGGCTCGTATTGAGGAAAGAGAGCCGAGTTCGAATTCCAGTCGAATCCATTACATTCACTTACGTGCTGATACCCTTAGGAAAAATATTAATCGTCTACTTTTCCCTCCAGCTATTTATGGGTAAATAGCAGGACAGAATGGTTTCTATAGACTTGGATGGCAACTGGTCTAGGAGAATCGCAACTCTGAATTCAAAAACTATGGAGGGTGGTTTGGAGACCTTGTGGCATGTAGTGCACAGGGTTTATGTATTCAGCTCTGCACAAAACATTCGCCACTATAATCAAATCAAATGTACTGATGTCGGGCTGTCGTTTCCTTGGAACTGAGCTGCTCTACCTTGGATACGAAGAGTGCGTCTACATATATATATATATATATATATATATATATATATATATAAAGCCATCCACAGACAGACTGTTTCTATGTTTCACAGCTCATCAGTGTGGCTAGACATCCGGTTGTCTCTAGCTAGGATCGAAACCCGACTGAATTGGCGTGAGTCGGAGATTCTACGCACAGTAGGGATGAAGGTGGATTTTAGCGTATTTATTTTAGAAACACGCCCAGTGACCGACAGTGACTCAATTCGCTTTTGCGAAGAGTCTCGCTATATCAACTATAATAGTCACTGTTTACAAACCCACCTCCTCCCCAGAGAGCTCAACTGAAATTAATTTTTCAGGAGACAATATAACGTCATCCACAGACCGACTGTTTCGCTGTTTCACAGCTCATCAGTGTGGCTAGACATCCGGTTGCCTCTAGCTAGGATCGAAATATATATATATATATATATATATATATATATATATATATATATATATATATATATTATTATTATTATTAGTAGTAGTAGTAGTAGTAGTAGTATTATATATCGTATATATAACCAGATATATTTCATAATGTGTAACGGTCAGTCAATGTTTTATTTTCCCAAGCGCTTTCGGCTATACCTTTAGCCATTATAAATGGATGAATTACATTTACTATTAACTGCAAATGAATTGTTGTATGTATGTACTTAGCATTATGGATTTTCAAAACACGGTCAAGTTATGTTCATAGTTGATATTATTGAGTGTTGGTTTTTTGTTTTTATTAATAAAGCTTCCATTATATTTATCTACTGAAAAGAAAAAAATTATCAGGTTACTTGAGAAATTATATAAAACACTTAATCAAACGATGTTGTCTTTCATATTTAATAAAGCTTTTAATGAAAAAGGATAACTGCCTAAATGCACAATATATATATATATATATATATATATATATATATATATATATATATATATATATATTGTACATTTAACATATTCGTTGGTATATAATCAACGTACTCATTTCAGAAAAAAAATTATTTAAGCATTACGTCCCGAGCAAGGCGTGAAGCCACTAGGATGCAGGGGTTGCAGAAGATTTGGAGCAAGAGCAGATAGGAGTGATAGAAGAAAGGATGAGGAGGAAGGATAGTGGATAGATGAAGGTAACTGGGATGTCGATTGACATTACGATTTGAATAGTTGGAGGAACAGCTCTCCCAATTACTGTTTCCCTGAGAGCTATAATCTCCAACTATTCAAATGTAATGTCAATCGACATCTCCAGTTATATATATATATATATGCAGAGAGAGAGAGAGAGAGAGAGAGAGAGAGGGAGAGAGAGAGAGAGAAAGAAAGAAAGGAGAAAGAAAGAGAAAACGGTATATATGGCATGGAAAATTTTATTATACTGCTTATTCCGAGATATTTTTCATTACCTATTCATTTATTTCAACCATTGAATGTTAGGGTCCTCAAAATTTATTCTGATCTGCCACATATGATGAGGATTTAGGGGGTTATATTCGTTATTAAAACTCCCAAAGGGAAAATCATGTTAGACTTGATCTAGTATCTTGTTGACTGAATAATTCTTCCTTAATTTTATATTAAAAAAATGTTTGCCAAAAATGCTTGGAACCTTTTGCATCAAAATACAAAAGAGCATCGCAAATACCATTACGCGATCAACAACAGAAGCAAAACCATCAACAACACTTATTATTATTATTATTATTATCATTATTAATTTTAAATAGGAAAACTGTTATTTTCACACGTTAAAACAACTACTACTACTAATAATAATAATAATAATAACAATAATAATAATAATAATAATAATATCAACAATAATAATAATAATAATAATATAAGATAGACGCATTGAAGGGATTCCTGGTAGCCTATACCTTAAAGAAATACCAAAAATTGTACTCAAAAGTATAGCTAACACCTTATGATAAGTTTTATCTATGAATAATGTGTGTGATCTTAGTGTTTTTTTTTTTTAAATGATCAGTGGAAAATGTCATGAGGCTATTTCTAACCATAGGTCTCTGGTTGGGACCCGGAAGGAAATGTTTGTACAACAGAAATCAAAAAAAAATAATAATAATAATAATAATAATAATAATAATAATAATCTCACTGAGCTTTGGGTTGGAGCCGAAAGAAATTGTATTTCATCGCTTCAAAAGTCTCCGTTGTTTGTCACTGCCCATTTCCTGCGATTGGTGCACTCTTTCTGAGGGCGTACGACTCGATGGAGAACATCCATAATGAAAGATATCCTGTTAAAAACTAAAGAAGAAAGGCTGATAATTTAGCAGTGCCACCAGAAACAGTGGAAGTTAAAGCAACAGACGACTGCGGACTAGATTCAGTTGAATCAATAACCGAACGGCCAATTTAAAAATTGGCTTCCGTCTCTCTTCCGAGAGGCTGACGATTCGGTTGTGATTTGAGTTAGGGTGAGGCAATTTACGACGCCGTTTGTCCGACATCACTTTTAATCTAACTGTCAATGTTACGTTGCACATTACTAAGACCACACGCTCTCTTCTTATTATGACGATTGTTACATCAAAACCACAGCCAAGATTATTCTAATTCGAACATTGCATGTTTTGGTAGAAAAAAGATCGAGACCTTTTGCCGACACAATGAGAAGGATTTTCTATTCAATATTTCTCCTTTCTCTTGCTTCCAAATATAAATTATTTGATACTGATGTGAAATATTTACTACAGACACAATTATTTCGATGGAGACGTAATTGGTAACAATAATAATAATGATAAAACTAAACGGGGCCAATAAAATAAAAGCTATCAACACCTTAGCAATGCCCTTAGTAACATACTGTTTCAACATTATTAAATAGAAGTTTTTTTTTTGTTTTTTTTTAGCGTTTCATCCCAAGCAAGGCCGGAAGCCACTAGGACGCAAGGGGTTACAGAAAATTTGGAGCAAGATCAGATAGGAGTTATAGAAGAAAGGATGAGGAGAAGAGTAGTGGATAGATCAAGGCAACTGGAGATGTCGATTGACATTACATTTGAATAATTAGAGATTATAGCTCTCAGGGAAACTGGAATAGGGAAGGGAGTTCCACAGGCGAGAGTTGCGAGACATGAAACTATTGGAGTAGAAGAGACGGCTACATTTAGTAGTTTCGACAGTGAAAGGGTGAGAGCGGGATGCCAGCCTCGTAGGGCGCTTGAACTCATGAAGTCTGGGAACCAGCGAATGCAGCTCTTCGGAGCAATTGCCATGAAAGTATTTGTAAAACAGACAGAGAGAGGCGACGGCGCGTCTGTGAGAGAGTGACTGTAGACGAGATGCCAGATCAGGGCCAATTATATTGCATATCCGCCTCTGGAGCTTATCAAGAACCCCGAGGCAAACAGAAGGGGCTCCAGACCATATATGGCAGCAATACTCAGTGCAAGGGCGAATTGGTGATTTGTAGGTCTGGAGGATCGATTCCGGGGAGAAAAATTTCCTGGCGCGGCACAGGAAGCCAACTTTCCTTGCGGTGGACGAAGAAATTGACTCAATGCAGTTGTTCCATCTCAGGTCAACAGTCAACGTGAGACCGAGCAGCCGCAGGGAGGTGCTCTCGAGAAGTTGAGCGTCAGACATTCTAATGGAGGGCAGGGAAGGATCTCTGTGGTGATTAATAGAGAGCAGTTTTGTTTTTGAAGCATTAAAGTTGACCAGCCAATTCCTGCCCCAGTTCACAACCAATTGACGCGCGGCCAGGTTAGTGTTGTCAGCGACACTAGTTGAATGACATTAAAAGATTGGTCACCAAGACCAGAAAAAAGCTTACCCCATTGAGGATGCACCACCTGAAATCAGATGTTGATTGGCTTTATGTACCAAGAGCTTTAAGAGGCCGAGATTTAATTCAGCTTGAACAAACTCTAAAACTACAACAATCGGATTAGAAGCATACCTCACAAAAACCAATGATCCTCTCTTACAAATAGTAAAACACCAAATCCACTCCATCGACAAAGACACTGCACTCTTGAGGAAACAGCTTAATATACCTGAAATCCTACCAACAAAAAACGAAGCGAATACCATCTATGGCAAATGAATAAAGCAGAAAGCAAAGTATCTTGGCCAAATGAAATTATAAAATAAAAAAAAAGAATGGGAGGACAAGGCGTTGAATGGCAAATACCTAAAAGGAACGAAAGAAGCAGAAGTTGACGAACAGAAAACGTATCAGGGGCTGAGGAGAACCGGTTTGAAAGCTGAGACAGAAGGCCTAATTATTGCAGATCAGGGCCAAAGCTTCGCAAACCAGATCACATAATCAAAGACGACACTAACCCGAAATGAAGGATTTGCAGAAAATATGATGAAACTGACGACGATATTATCTCAGGATGTCCGGAACTAGCAAAAAATGAATATACCCAGAAACATAACAAGGTAGCAACATATATACACTAGAAGATATGCAAGAAGCACGAAATCGAAACCACTGAGAGATGGTATGATCATCAACCAGACACAGTTACTCAAAATACCTATGTAACTATCCTCAGGGACATGACAATTCAAACTGACAGGGAAATAAAAGCCAACAGACCTAATATTATCATAAAAGACAAGAAATTCAGGAAGTGTATGTTGACATAGCAGTGTATATAGACATAGCAATAGCATCTGTGAGAAACACCGCCATGAAAATTATAGCGAAATTGTTCAAGTACAAGGACCTGGGCATTAACAGGATGTGGGGAATGAAGACTGAGACTGTACTAATAGTAATCGGAGCACTCGGCCTCGTGAGAAAAGGATTAGGCAATTTTTCTAACAGGTAACATGCAAGATCGGACATCCTATATACTAAGAATATTAAATGACAATTCTCCTATAGGGCCTAAGGACCATAGTTTGAACCCGGCTCTACAGGATATAAAGCAGGAAACTTTAACATGCACAAATAATAATAATCCAAAGATCTTGAAGTGGAAATCTCAAAAAGTGGCAAAAGAGAACATCAATAATTCCAGTTTTAATTGGAGCCCTTGGATTGATTGGAAAAGGTTGTGATAGACTCATTAAAGGAATTCTTGGTAGCCCATGCCATAAAGAGATCCAAAAAAAATGCACTCACAATTGCATTTCAAACATTATAAAGCGCTTTATCTATGTAAGATACGCATGATCTTATATTAATTTTTCATGTCTTGTTTTTTAATGTTCAGTGGAAAATGCCAGTTATTATTATTATTATTATTTATCTTCCTCTTCTTCTTCTTTTGTTATCCATCTTCTTCTTCTTCTTCTTCTTCTTCTTCTTGTTGATGTTCTTGTTTGCAGAAAATATAATGAAACTGACGACGATATTATCTCAGGATGTCCGGAACTAGCAAAAAATGAATATACCCAGAAACATAACAAGGTAGCAACATATATACACTAGAAGATATGCAAGAAGCACGAAATCGAAACCACTGAGAGATGGTATGATCATCAACCAGACACAGTTACTCAAAATACCTATGTAACTATCCTCAGGGACATGCCAATTCAAAATTCAATTAAAACCCAACAGACCTGATATTATCATAAAAAACAAGAAATTCAGGAAGTGTATGTTGACATAGCAGTGTATATAGACATAGCAATAGCATCTGTGAGAAACACCGCCATGAAAATTATAGCGAAATTATTCAAGTACAAGGACCTGGGCATTAACAGGATGTGGGGAATGAAGACTGAGACTGTACTAATAGTAATCGGAGCACTCGGCCTCGTGAGAAAAGGATTAGGCAATTTTTCTAACAGGTAACATGCAAGATCGGCTTACTAGGACATCCTATATACTAAGACAATTAAATGACAATTCTCCTATAGGGTCTAAGGACCATAGTTTGAACCCGGCTCTACAGGATATAAAGCAGGAAACTATTATTATTGTTCTTCTTCCTCTTCTTCATCATCTTATTATTATTCTCCAGCTTCTTCGTTTTCTTCTTCATCTCCTCATTATTATTCTAGTCTGTAGTTGGGACCCAGAAGGAAAGGAATATACAACAGAAACCAAAAGAATAAGCAATACACGCGTAAATATGGTTTTCCTTTTTGAATTTTCTGATGAATCTGAATCCTTAAGTTGATGGAAAAAATAATCTTGTAACTTTCAAGACTTCAAAATACCCAAGGGAATTACCTTGTTGTTTCGTTAAATATTTGAACTAAACAACTTTTACAAAACATTACAATAGCAATTATTATGCATAGATGTAAGAGGGTACAAATGAAAATATCTTAAATTGAAATAGTATTCCATTTTAACTAAAGCAGACGTTAAATGCATGACAGAATTATTGCATCCTGAATCTTCTGTTTTTCTTTGTTAACGATTTTCTTTAATTCATTCTTTTTTCTTTTCCTTGTTTATTATCTCTTTCTTTCTTTTTTCTTTTCCTTTCTTTATTGTCTCTCTCTCTTTCTTTTTTTTCTTTCTTTATTGACTTTCTTTTTTCTTTTCCTTGTTTATTGTCTCTTTCTTGTTTCTTTTCCTTTCCTTATTGTTTCTTTCTTTCTTTTTTCTTTTTCTTGTTTATTGTCTCTTTCTTGTTTCTTTTCCTTTCCTAATTTTCTCTTTCTTTCTTTTTTCTTTTCCTTGTTTATTGTCTCTTTCTTTCTTTTTTCTTTTCCTTTCTTTACTGTCTCACTCTCTTTCTTTTTTCTTTTTCTTTCTTTATTGACTCTTACTTTCTTTTTTCTTTTCCTTGTTTATTGTCTCTTTCTTGTTTCTTTTCCTTTCCTTATTGTCTCTTTCTTTCTTTTTTCTTTTCCTTGTTTATTGTTTCTTTCTTTCTTTTTTCTTTTCCTTGTTTATTGTCTCCTTTCTTTTTTCTTTTTCTTCCCTTATTGTCTCTTTCTTTTTTCTTTTTTTTGTTTATTGTCTCCCTCTATCTTTCTTCTTTTTCTTTCCTTGTTGTCTCTTACTTTCTTTTTTCTTTTCCTTTCCTTATTGTCTCTTTCTTTCATTTTTCTTTTTCTTTCTTTATTGACTCTTTCTTTCTTTTTTCTTTTCATTGTTTATTGTCTCTTTCTTGTTTCTTTTCCTTTCCTTATTTTCTCTTTCTTTCTTTTTTCTTTTCCTTGTTTATTGTCTCTTTCTTTCTTTTTTCTTTTTCTTTTCTTTATTATCTCTTTCTTTCTTTTTTCTTTCTTTATTGACTCTTACTCTCTTTTTTCTTTTCCTTTCCTTATTGTCTTTTTTTTTCTTTTTTTTTTTTTTATTGTCTCGTTCTTTCTTTTCTTTTTTTATTGTCTCCTTTTTTTCTTTTCCTTGTTTATTGTCTCTTTCTTTCTTTTGTCTTTTTCATGTTTATTGTCTCTTTCTTTCTTCTTTTCCTTTTCCTCTATTATTTCTTCTCTTTTCCTTTAACTACAGCCAGATAGCGTATGAGATTTATTTTTTCTTCCGTTTATCCTCACAGACAAGCAGGAATTGTCTAAGACATACGTACGCGCGTGCGTGTGTGTGTGTGTGTGAGAGAGAGAGAGAGTGAGTGTGTTTGTTATGATTTTGTGATGATTTGTTGCTGTTTCCAATCTTCTGAAGTTATTATGGCGAAAAGTGGAGGTAAAAAGATATCCGAGCTTGCCAGGATTCGAACCTGGAATCTTCTGATCCGTAGTCAGACGCGTTATCCATTGCGCCACAAGCCCGACTATGTAGTTCGGTAGCAGTGAAACATATAAATACCTTGATTCACTAACGTTTACGCTCTTTTCTCCTCTATAATGAAGCGGGTGGTTCAAACAGCAGGATGTCTACTTCACAGCGAATTTAAACGTCAACTTTCGTTCTTAGCTTTGACCAGCTTCTTCATTGTTTTCGTTGTTTGTTTTTTTTTTATTACATAAAATAAGTCAGGCATGAGGCCATAAATCCCAGGAACAGAGGAGGATTGAACACAGTAATATAAGTCTAATGGTTTTCTTCACCTTATTTTATGCTTTCCATATCGTCTTTATCCACTTTACTTATCTATTTCTTTTCTTCTTCTTCTTCTTCTTCTTCTTCTTCTTCTTCTTCTTCTTCTTCTTCTTCTTCTTCTCTTTTCATCATTTGTCTTCTTTTCTTCTTCTTCTTCTTCTTCTTCTTCTTCTTCTCTGCGTTCTTGTACTTTTTCTTCTTCTTCCTTTTCATCTTCTTCTTCTTCTTTCTTCTTCTTCTTCTTATTCTCCACGTTCTTGTATTTTTTCTTCTTCTTCTTCTTCTTTTTCATCATCATCATCTTCTTCTTTTTCTTCTCTACATTCTTGTACTTTTTCTTCTTGTAGTTTTTCTTTTTCATCTTCTTCTTCTTCGTCTTTGTCTTCTTCTTCTCTTTCTTCTTCTAATCAATCTTCCTCTTCATCTTGATTTTCTTCATCTTGTTCTTATTATTCGTTGTCTTCTTATCCACCTTCTTCTATTTCTTCTTCTTCTTCTTGCTCTTCTTCTTATTATTATTATCATTATCTATCTTCCTCTTCTTCTTCTTTTGTTATCCATCTTATTCTTATTTTTCATCGTCATCATCTTCTTCATCTTCTTCTTTTTCTTTTTCTTGTTGTTCTTCGTATTATTATTATTATTATTGTAATTGTTGTCGTTCTTCCTCTTCTTCATCTTCTTCTGATTATTCTCCGACTTCTTCGTCTTCTTTTTCATCTCTTCATTTATTATTCATTATTTTCACCTCATCCACCTTCTTCATTTTCTTCATCTTCATCTTCTTGTCATTCATCTTCGTCTTTTTCTTCTTCATTTCTTTCTTAGTATTCATCTTTTTCTTCTTCATCTCCTTCGTCTACATTTTCATCTTCTTCAAAATTCATCTTGTTCTTTTTCTTCTGCTTCTTCATCATTTTTCTTCTTCTTCTTCTTCATCTTCTTCTTCTTCTTCAACTTCTTTTTCTTCTTCTTCTTCTTCTTCAACTTCTTTTTCTTCTTATTCATGTTCTTCTTCTTCTTCTTCAACTTCTTTTTCTTCTTCTTCTTCTTCTTCAACTTCTTTTTCTACTTATTCATGTTCTTCTTCATCTTCTTCAACTTCTTCTTCTTCTTCCTCAACTTCTTTTTCTTCTTCTTCTTCAGCTTCTCATTCATGTTCTTCTTCTTCTTCTTCAACTTCTTTTTCTTCTTCTTCTTAATCTTCTTTTTCTTCTTATTCATGTTCATCTTCTTCTTTTTCTTTTTCTTCATCTTCAACTTCTTTTTCTTCTTATTCATTTTCTTCTTCTTCAACTTCTTTTTCTTCTTCTTCTTCAACTTCTTTTTCTTCTTCTTCTTCAACTTCTTTTTCTTCTTATTCAGTTTATTCTTCTTTTTCTTCAACTTCTTTTTCTTCTTCTTCTTCAGCTTCTTTTTTCTTCTTATTCATGTTCTTCTTCTTCTTCATTTTCTTTTTCTTCTTCTTCATCTTCAACTTCTTTTTCTTCTTATTCATTCTTCTTCTTCAGCTTCTTTTTCTTCTTCTTCATCTTCTTCTTTATCTTCTTCTTCTTTGTCTTCGTCATCTCCTCATTATTCATCTTCATCTTCTCATCCACCTTCTTCATCTACATTTTCTTCTTCTTCGTCTTCATCTTCTTGTTTTTGTTCTTGTTCTTCTTCTATGTGTCATGTCCCTGCAAGGTGTTGGCGATCATGGCCCACCACGCTTTTCTCTCCTCTATAGCTCTTAGTAAAAATTGTCCTTATGCTATCTCAGAGACGGGGAAGGATGGTCAAAAGACAAACCTTACTAAGTGCTACAAAGGATAGGAAGGCACAGACAGCCATGATCACCCACGTCCTAAAGGGACACGACATACAGAAAAGAAGAAAACATGCTGAAATTAGCCGTTTCCTTATAAGGAAACAATCGGCATTCGTTGACCGAGCAGCCAGTGTTACTGCCGGTTGAAATTTATAAAATCTTTTTATTAGAACAATTATTCGGGAAAATCGATTTATCAAGTCCGGTAACTGTTATTGCTCTTTCCAGTACTGATAAGAGCTTTCCTTCCTAACCTTTTCTTTCAAGTAGTGCAGAAAGCGAAATTACTGATAATGTCAGTATTTACCCTTTTGAGTTATATATGCTATCCTTTTTAGTTGTTGCTGCTGTTGAAAGTCTCCAAGTGATGTTGTTTCTTCTATTTGATAAGAGTCTTTGTGATTTTGTCGCGTCTGTGAGATCTGATGAATGATAGTCCTCCTTGGGACCTACAGGATTCATTTGCTTCAAATCATTTTAAATCAAAGATCTAAGAAAATAATTGAATTTATCTAATAAAGGCAACTTATATCATTAAACCTGTCAGACTGCTTTAATTACGACAATTCCTTTGACACTATTCGACGATATTGGCAAATTTCTCAAAGAAAAGATTGTGCAGCGCCATGAAGGAAAGCAAAGGGAATTGGCATATCAAAATACTTGTAAATTTGAATTTCGTCATTGATATCAGATCAGAAGCTCGCTTCATTTAGAGTGCGTAGGTTTAATCTAATATATAAAGCCTCAGTGTTTTTGTATTATGTATGCTTTAAATATGAAAATGAATTAAAACTGTGATAATTGTGGTTTTGTTATTTACGGCATATTTCTTTTGCAGTGTGTATCAAAAATATTTTTTTTAAATATAAAATAGGATTTAATTATTTTTAACACACACAAATGCATACACACGCAAAACATATGTCGTTATCCATCTGATGAAGCTGTTTAAGGCGAAATGTCTTCAAAAGGCAAACGAAAAAGGCAAAGACCAAAAGGCAAACACCTAGACTGCAAAGTATAGAGAAAAAAAAGTTTCACAACGTCAACACTCAACAAACGACAACTCGAGTCGCTAATCAAGTTTCACGCAGTAGTTATCTTCAAGCGAATATATATATATATATATATATATATATATATATATATGTGTGTGTGTGTGTGTTTGTGTGTGTGTGTGTGTGTGTGTGTGTGTGTGAAGAAATATAGTTTTAAGGAGTTCTCTATTTACGGGTTAAAGTGCTCGATAACAGAGATAGAGCTTATGTAAATACAAAAGTGTACATTGAAGTCAACACGTTCATCGTGATAGTCTAGAAAATCCCAACACTGGCGTCCTAACGATTGAGTCTAGCATGAAAGAGTCTGTCACCTCTCAGTGTTGACTTCAATGTTCACTTTTGTATTTTTTATATATATATATATATATATATATATATATATATATATATATATATATATATATATATATAAATTTTCTCAGGGTTAATCCGCAGAAAAGGACAATATTTATAAATGTAAAAAACAATAGGAAAACTGTAATATTAGCCTACGAAAAATCCTCGAGAGTGCCGCCATTGAATATTACCCAAATCTTAATCTACGCCCAGGCTTTTCCCCTATTTAACCTTTCTGAACAGAATTACTTCTCTCCCAAACAAACGTACACAACAGTATCAAGAAATCAAAAGATAATGGTTGAATCCGTCAACACAGCAATAATAACAATATCTCCACACGTAAAAGTACTTGACATAATTTTCAGCTGACAATATGAATATAATAGCCTTTTCTAAATTCTTCCAGTTGCTAAGGACATTTTGTTTTGTTATTAATTGTTATTATGTTTTAATAAATTCATTTCATTTTTGCCTTGAAAAAGTCGACATTGGACGAAAGGCGTCGGCTAATATTACAGTTTTCCTATTGTTTCGCTGTATCACAGCTAATCAGTGTGGCTAGACATCCGGTTGCCCCGATTGAATTGGCGTCAATCGGGGATTCTACCACTAAGCCGTTGGCGCACGGCAGGGATGAAGGTGAATTTTAAGTGTATTTATTTTTAGATAAACACCAAGTGACTGAGAGAACTCAATTCGATTTATCGAAGAGTCTTGCATTATTAGCCGTAATATTCACTGTTTACAAACTCACACTTCCTCCCCAGAGAGCTCAACCGAAATAAATTTTTCAGGAGCATATATATATATATATATATATATATATATATATATATATATATATATATATATATACCTTAAGGTGTGCTATATTTATGGGATAAAGTGCTCATTATCAGAGATAGAGCGTGGGTAAATATAAAAGTGAACATTTAAGTCAACACTTAGAGGCGGCAGGCTGTTTCATGCTAGATGCAATTAATAAGCAAATTAAAAACTGCTTCCGCCAAAATAAGTTAAACTACAACAATCAACCCCGAAATTGAATAAATAGCCTTAATTATCTTCCCAAACCAAAAGAAAACTATTAAGTAAGTGAGGCAAAGAAATTTTCACGACGTTAATAGAACACCGATTAAAATAAAAATAAATATATAAGATAAGAAATAAAAAATAAAAATAAATATATAAGATAAGAAATAAAAAATAAAAATAAATATATAAGATAAGAAATAAAAAATAAAAATAAATAAAAAACAAGCAAATTATCTAACCCAAATAAATAAACAAATAAACGACTTCCGGCAAAATAACCGCCAAAATAGACTACCCACAATGCACCACTAACACGTATATATAAACAGCCGAGAAGAAAAAAAAAACAGCACTCGATTGCGTCTAGCGTGAAATAGCCTGTCGCCTCTAAGTGTTCACTTCAGTGTTCACTTCAATTATATATATATATATATATATATATATATATATATATATATATATATTAAGGCATGTCACTATATTATTTTTCCCAAGACATGGTCTTATATTATTTTCCTAAACTGGTGTTGCTCAAGAATAAAAGAGAAACAAAATGGATGACTTGTTTTTGGGACAAATTTTTCATGAACGTTTTTCCAAATGTCAGTAGCTTATAACTCTGTCGGTATTACATATCCAAATTTATTACATACTGTCGACATGGATAGTGCATGAATAAAAACAATTCTTCAATTTATATTCCACCCATTCTGAAGAATTTCTATCTCAAAACTCGACGACTTATAAGCGGAGAGTATAAAGATTGTTAAACGATTTTTTAAAAGTCACTCATTTTCTTCCTGTTTTCGTCACAGGCAACGCTAACTTGGGTAAAATAATGTTAGATTTAATTATTTTAAACATACACAAATTCTGTCTATATTTCTGAGATGAGGTATTATGTACACTATTTACATTAGTCGGACTATTGTCCTCATCTTTGTCGCCATATTTGTCACAACGTTTCGGCCGTTGTACGCTCCGGCCTTCTTCAGGTGGTTGGAATTTCGAACTGAACCCTTTATTTCGCTCACTGGGGTAGACTGTTCTAGTTCCACGTGCCATGTTTTTGATGGATGTCAGTTATCAGTTATCTCCTGTTAATTTCAAGGTAAGGCTTCAAGAACACCAGAAGGCTGTAACACGAGGGGGAGTAGAAAAATCAGGCGTGGCTGACCACGTATGGAGAGAGAAGGGAGATCAGCGCCCCCTGTGGGATCAGGTTGAGATCATAGACAGGGAACACCATTGGAAAATTCGTAAACTTAAGGAATCAGCACATATGCTAGGCCACAAAAATCTCCTGAGCCGACCAAGCATAGAAATAAATACAATATGGGAACCAGTAATAAGGAGTGCTTGAGAAAATCAATGATAACAACAAAGTTGCAATATGAGCTCTGGTAAAAACATGAAAGGATAACAGCAAAATTGCAATATGAACACTGGTAAAAATGTAGGTTTATAATACCCAGAAATTCATACCCAGATGTCCTCAAGGACACATGGCACAGTGGTTGGATCCAATGACAGGACCCAAAGAGTGTGAGTTCAATACCCGGTTAAGGCAGTGGAGAGCTTTCAGATGGAAATTAACAGGAGATAACTGATAACTGACATCCAACAAAAACATTGCACGTGGAACTAGAACAGTCTACCCCAGTGAGCGAAATAAAGGGTTCAGTTCGAAATTCCAACCACCTGAAGAAGGCCGGAGCGTACAACGGCCGAAACGTTGTGATAAATATGGCGACAAAGATGAGGACATTAGTCCGAATAATGTAAATAATACACACAAATGTGTACACAAAAACATTTTTCATTATGCATCTGATGAAGTCTTTGAAGGCGAAATGCATTATCGGATATTATTTTCGAGGTATATTTTTCATGAACGTTTTCCAAATGCCAGTAACTTAGTACACACTGTATATAAAGTGGGCATAGTAGAGTCTAGATAGAGGCAGTAGCTTTGATGTCTGACACGCTGCGTCATCTGGTGGACAAGCATCTCTAGTCGTCAACCATTACCTATATTTCCCCCGTGATGGCTCCAAGTTGTCATGTCCCGGTAAAAATTTTCAGCTGGCGGGCTAAACACACATGAGGCGGTGCTGTTAACACAGCACCACTGGGCGAAGGCCGTCCTCGACACGGATCGCCAACCAGGACAGAAAGGTTTTCTCAGATAAAAAAACAATATGTTCGCGGCCAAGGCGAGCCAATTTCGGGATTACATACCCAAATTTATTACATACAGTGTGTATCAAAATACTTTTACAAACGTTGGGGTCGCGTTCCTGACACCAAAACAAAGTAAAATTCCATATAAAACATGGCATCCCGCTCTCACCCCTTCACTGTCGAAACTCCTAAATGTAGCCGTCTCTTCTACTCTAATAGCTTCATGTGTCGCACCTCTCGCCTGTGGAACTCCCTTCCCTTCTCCTGTTTCCCCTTGAGCTATAATCTCCAGCTATTCAAGTGTAATGTCAATCGACATATATATATATATGTATGTATGTATGTATGTATGTATGTATGTATGTATTAATCAGTTCATTTCCATCGAGACGATAACGCGGCTAAGAAGAAAGCGGGGAGTTACCGGAAGTGAAAGAGAGGTTAAAAGACTTTAGAAAGAACGGGAAATCAATAATAGTATAAATTTGAGAGTTTGTATGCAGATTTTAGAAGTATATAAACCGGAAACCCAATCCTAACCCGGAAACAAAGGATAACCGTCTACTCCTGTTCAAAAGATCGGGGAGGAGAGTGAACCTAGCTACTCCTGTTAAGAAAAATAGCAAATAAACGTTCAGCGTTTTCGTGGGACTTGTTTGACGTATAGAGTTGAAAAAAGACCGGGAAGGGGTTTGAACTGGGCGACAGGTGATCCTATCTACTATTATTGTGGAAAAATAAAAAAAAATATAAATAGTAAAAATTTCAAAGTTTTGTCCGGGACGTTAGAAGTATAGTGTTGAAGTAGAATTTAGAAGAAGCCGGAAACCCAATCCTAAACAGGAAACAAGGGATAAATCTCTACTCTTGCTTTAGTCAATTTATTTAATACCATTTTATGTCATACGCAAATCCCTTAAAAATGCGAACGGCTGTCTCGCGCATAGAAACAAAGGAAAGGGAAATAGCTCAAGCAAAAATAGGTATCACAGTTCGTGTAATATAATTAGGCCACGTTTTTACTTACATGACTTGGAATTCTAAAAGGTCCACCATTAGATAATGATCATGCATGTCACCACTTAATGACGCCGATCGAGCAGACACGAACTGATGCCAGTTTTGTTCCAAGTTCTCTACGCTGCCAACAATGCGTCATCAATTATAGCTCTCGAAAATTCTCATTATATAAAATGGTTAAAAAAAAAAAGTACAGCGTCTAAGGAGAAATAAAATTGTCATATATCATTGATGAAGATCGGACTCGGCTTTGAAATAAAATTTTGCGACATTTTTTTTTTCTTTTTTATTTTTTAGGCGTTGTAGATCATTCGGTTCAACGAAGAGTCTGATTGATATGCATGTGACAAATATCTGAAATTACTTGCCTTGGGTCATCGGCAAGATTGAAATCAGCTGGGGCTTCCTTCTTCGTTGGGTTCCTCAGCTGCGCGATTCGACCCACCCACCTATCGCTTTTCTTATAGGGTACTCTCACTCTCTCTCTCTCTCTCTCTTTCTCTCTCTCCCCCTCTCTCTATCTCTACTTGTCTGTCTCTTCACGATTTGCTTCTAAGTACAAAGACAAGACGAAAGAAAGCGACGACAGACAAAGAATGTACGCATAGAAAGAAAGAAAGAAAGAAAGAAAGAAAGAAAAGAAAAGAAAGAAAGCAATATTGACAGACGAAGAAGGTATGTTAAGAAAGAAAGAAAGAGAGAAAGAAAGAAAGAATAAAAGAAAGAAAGAAAGAAAGAAAGAAAGAAAGAAAGAAAGAAAGGAATACTGACAGATGAATAAGGGTTGCACGGAAAGAATGTTAGAAAGAAAGAGAGTGATGGCAGACGAATAGTGTATGCCGAGAAAGAAACAATGAAACAAAATGCTATGGAAGAACAAGGTACGAATAGAAAGAAAGTGATAATGACAGACAGAAAATATATGCGCAGAAAGAAAGAAAGAAAGAAAGAACGAAAGAAAGAAAGAAAGAAAGAAAGGAAGAAAGAAAGGAAAAGAAAGTGGTAATGACAGACGAAGAGTGTATGCGTTGAAAGAAAGAAAGAAAGATAGAAAGAAAGAAATAGAAAGAAAGAAAGTGATAATGACAGACGAACAATTTATGCGTAGAAAGAAAGAAAGAAAGAAAGAAGAAAGAAAGAAAGAAAAAGAAAGAAAGAAAAAGAAAGAAAGAAATAATGACAGTCGAACAAGGTATGCGTAGAAAGAAAGAAAGAAAGAAAAAGAAAGAAAGAAAGAAAGAAAAAGAAAGAAAGTGATAATGACAGACGAACAATTTATGCGTAGAAAGAAAGAAAGAAAGAAAGAAAGAAGAAAGAAAGAAGAAAGAAAGAAAGAAAAAGAAAGAAAGTAATAATGACAGTCGAACAAGGTATGCGTAGAAAGAAAGAAAGAAAGAAAGAAAAAGAAAGAAAGAAAGAAAAAGAAAGAAAGAAAGTGATAATGACAGACGAACAATATATGCGTAGAAAGAAATAAAGAAAGAAGAAAGAAAGAAAGAAAAAGAAAGAAAGAAAGAAAGTGATAATGACAGACGAACAATATATGCGTAGAAAGAAATAAAGAAAGAAGAAAGAAAGAAAGAAAAAGAAAGAAAGAAAGTGATAATGACAGACGAACAATATATGCGTAGAAAGAAATAAAGAAAGAAGAAAGAAAGAAAGAAAAAGAAAGAAAGAAGGAAGAAAGAAAGAAAAAGAAAGAAAGAAAGTAATAATGACAGTCGAACAAGGTATGCGTAGAAAGAAAGAAAGAAAGAAAGAAAGAAAAAGAAAGAAAGCATGCGATAATGACAGTCGAACAATGATTAGAAAGAAAGAAAATGACAAAAAAGAATGCATAGAAAGAAATGAGTAAATAAAGAAAGAATTAAGAAAAGAAAATGATATCAACTCACGTGATGCACATAGAATGAAAGAAAGAAACAAATAAAAAACAAACAAAGATAGAAAGAAAGAAAGAAAGAAAACATCAAAATGGCAAACATGGGACGCATGAGAAAAAAAGAATCCCATAATAACAGACAAAGGTACGCATAGAAAGAAAGAAAGAAAGAAGAAAGAAGAAAGAAAGAAAGGAAGATGAAAGAAACAAAGAAGAAATATGAAAGAAAGAAAGAAAGAAGAAAGAAGAAAGAAAGAAAGGAAGATGAAAGAAACAAAGAAGAAAATGAAAGAAAGAAAGAAAGAAGAAAGAAGAAAGAAAAAGAAAGGAAGATGAAAAATGAAAGAAGAAAGAAGAAAGAAAGAAAGAAAGAAAGAAAGAAAGAAAAAGAAAGAAAGAAAGGAAGATGAAAAAAGAAAGAAAGAAGAAATAAAGAAAGAAGATGAAAAGAAAGAAGAAAAGAAGAAAGAAAGAAAGAAAGAAAAAGAAAGAAAACAAAGAAGAAAGAAAAAGAAAAAGAAAGAAAGAAAGAAGAAAGAAAGAAAGGAAGATGAAAGAAACAAAGAAGAAATATGAAAGAAAGAAAGAAAGAAGAAAGAAGAAAAGAAAGAAAGGAAGATGAAAAGACAAAGAAGAAATATGAAAGAAAGAAAGAAAGAAGAAAGAAGAAAGAAAGAAAGGAAGATGAAAAAACAAAGAAGAAATATGAAAGAAAGAAAGAAAGAAGAAAGAAGAAAGAAAGAAAGGAAAATGAAAGAAACAAAGAAGAAATAGGAAAGAAAGAAAGAAAGAAGAAAGAAGAAAAGAAAGAAAGGAAGATGAAAGAAACAAAAAGAAATATGAAAAGAAAGAAAGAAAGAAGAAAGAAGAAAGAAACAAAGGAAGATGAAAGAAACAAAGAAGAAAGAAAGAAACAAAAAGAAGAAACAAAGAAAGAAGAAAGAAACAAAGGAAGAAGAAAGAAACAAAGAAGAAAGAAAGAAACAAAAAGAAGAAACAAAGAAAGAAGAAAGAAACAAAGGAAGAAGAAAGAAACAAAGAAGAAAGAAAGAAACAAAGAAAGAAGAAAGAAGAAAGAAAGAAAGGAAGATGAAAGAAACAAAGAAGAAATATGAAAGAAAGAAAGAAAGAAGAAAGAAGAAAGAAAGAAAGGAAGATGAAAGAAACAAAGAAGAAATATGAAAGAAAGAAAGAAAGAAGAAAGAAGAAAGAAAGAAAGGAAGATGAAAGAGACAAAGAAGAAAAGAAAAGAAAGAAAGAAAGAAGAAATAAGAAAGAAAGAAAGAAAGATGAAAGAAACAAAGAAAATATGAAAGAAAGAAAGAAAGAAGAAAGAAGAAAGAAAGAAAGGAAGATGAAAGAAACAAAGAAGAAATATGAAAGAAAGAAAGAAAGAAGAAAGAAGAAAGAAAGAAAGGAAGATGAAAGAAACAAAGAAGAAATATGAAAGAAAGAAAGAAAGAAGAAAGAAGAAAGAAAGAAAGAAAGGAAGATGAAAGAAACAAAGAAGAAATATGAAAGAAAGAAAGAAAGAAGAAAGAAGAAAGAAAGAAAGGAAGATGAAAGAAACAAAGAAGAAATATGAAAGAAAGAAAGAAAAAGAAAGAAAAAGAAAGAAAAAGATGAAAGAAACAAAGAAGAAATATGAAAGAAAGAAAGAAAGAAGAAATAAGAAAGAAAGAAAGGAAGATGAAAGAAACAAAGAAGAAATATGAAAGAAAGAAAGAAAGAAGAAAGAAGAAAGAAAGAAAGGAAGATGAAAGAAACAAAGAAGAAATATGAAAGAAAGAAAGAAAGAAGAAATAAGAAAGAAAGAAAGATGAAAGAGACAAAGAAGAAATAAGAAAGAAAGAAAGATGAAAGAAAGAAGAAATAAGAAAGAAAGAAAGAAAGAAAGATAGAAAGAAATATGAAAAAAACAAAGAAGAAATAAGAAAGAAAGAAAGAAAGAAAGAAAGAGATCTTGACAAACAAAGACGGTATACATTGATATCGGAAAGGACAAAATGTGCTAATATATGCATACATATATGGGGTCACAATAAAAAAACAACAAACAAACAAAAAACGAGCAACGCTAATGCGTATACGAATATACAACTGCACCTTTGTGCATTTGAGTGAGATATAGACAGTGAACTAAAAGAAACATTGCATAAGGAGGGTTTCACATCACGGAGTAACATTGCACAGTTAGATCTGGTACAAGGACACAATATCGAACTCACCACACAAGAGAATTGATTAGTGAAACAAGATTACTATTGAATCACGACATTTTCTGTCTGTCTGTCTGTCTCTCTCTCTCTCTCTCTATATATATATATATATATATATATATATATACATATATATATATATATATATATATGATCATCACTTGATAAGACACCAGAGGTGTTGAAACAAAATGGCTATTTTATAGTGATTTTATAACATATTTATGTTATAATTTTCAAATAAATAATTATATTCGCTCTACTCTGTATTGAGCACTCTTTTAAGAATAGTAATTGTTGGTTATTGAAATTTATTCCGTATACACTAACCTATACTTGTATATATATATATATATATATATATATATATATATATATATATATATATATATATATATATATAAAATACATTGGTTTTAAGCTTTCAGAATCTTCAAAAAACAAAATTAAGAGCGCTATATTTTTTTTTTAAAATAAATAAATAAACACATATGATAAATTTAGAAATAAAAAAAATACTATAAATTTACTAATTTATGTTAATTTATACTAATATTTATTCCATGGAATACAAGTGGCCAGCTATCATATATATAGGAGGCACGGTGGAGTAATGGATATCGGCTTGGATTGAGGAATCGCAGAGCCGAATTCGAATTCCAGTCGAATCCATTACATTCACTTACGTGCTAATACCCTTGGGAAAGGTATGAATCCTCTCTCCAGCTATGGGTAAAATAGCAGGACAGACTGGATCCTATGGTCTAGGAGAAGGACAACTCTGAATTCAAAACCTGCGGAGGGTCGTTTGGGTACCTTGTGGCACGTAGTGCACCAGGTCTCTGTATTTGTCCCTTCAAAAAGTGTGGATGGTCCTGCACGAAACCTTCACCACTATAATCAATTATCAAGTGCTGATGTCGGAAACTGAAACTGATCTGTTTGACCCTCATACGTCGAATTTCGACGGAAGAGTCGACTATATATATATATATATATATATATATATATATATATATATATAATAAAAAGATGTATAAAGATACATTTCGTGGTGACATACACACACCATAGACAATTTAATGTTAGAATAAGAGAGAGGGAAAGACGAGGTGGGGGAGAGAGATGGAGCGAAGGAAAGGGAAATTGCGTTTACTTTAAGGGCCGCTTTGTAATTGAGAAAATTTGACAAATTTAATATCGACTATAGGTTACAAATCTTTATACATCAGACAACATTCATTTTTCTCTTATTTAAAACCCTTCCACCCACCTCTCCTAATATTCTCTCTGTTAAGTTTTAATCTCCCTCCACCTCATACTTACACTCTCTCTAAATTCTAGTTTTATTTCCGGAGTTGTTTTTTTCTGTTTTCTTTTTAAATTTGTAGGTCTGATGAATTGGATCGTATTTACGATTCCAATGGAATAAATTATGACCATGGAATATTAGTGTTTAAGCCTTTTTATTATATCCTTACTCTGTCCTTGACATTGAGTTCTACCTGGATTCTTCCTCTTGGAAAATTTTTTTCTGAAAATATACATGTATTGGTATTTATATATTTTGCATATGTATGTATATTTACCACTAATATTCTCTCTCTCTCTCTCTCTCTCTCTCTCTATATATATATATATATATATATATATATATATATATATATATATATATATATATATATATATGTGTGTGTGTGTGTGTGTGTGTGTGTGTGTGTGTGATAGATAGATAGATAGATAGATAGATAGATAGATAGATAGATAGAGTGGTTAAAGCAATCGTTCTCGGGCCATGAGACAAGGGTTCTAATCACGCCATAATCGCTTTGTCAAAGAGTTGATTTCTTGATATTAACGGCCTCATAAAGCGATACTAGCTTTCGGCTCTTTTGGAAAGTGCCTTCAACGGGTTGACCCAAGACTTGTCAGGTAAAATGCTCTCGATGGTTACGCCGGCACGACTGCACAAGTCATCGTGCCCGAGCGTCTGATCCTGCTGTCATTGTTCAAACTAGTGATCCCGTCAGATTATGCGCGCTCCCCTCGAAAAGTCTGCTTGGTATAGTCGGAGTGTCAACTTGAGCAAGCACAAAACATTTGCCCGAGCTGGCATCTGCAATAGAGTTGGATTCCTGCGACAACTAATATTGAGAAACATTTATCAGGTTCACAGGGCGATGGATGACAGTCGATTGCCTATAAATCCAATAGCCAATGCTGTTAGTATGTCCTGTGAGAGAGTTGAGGATATTCCGCGCAATGAAATTGGCTTGACGAAAGGTCCTGCTCCTAGGGTACCACGTCTTCTGACAACTGATCAATATCGCACAGTCTGATCCGATCAAGGGAAAATCTAACATTGTTTGAGGCAGGTCCATCTGGTTTCCTTAAGCGTTTCCTAACCCAAGATAAATGTTGCGTTAATCACTCTGTGCCGGTGACAAATAGACACTCAATCCTCACCGGCTCCTTACAATGCCAAGGTCGTTTTATCTCCAGCGGTTGATGGCTTATATTTTGAGGATGCTAAAAGTATTGTGTTTATTGAATATTTTCAAAATGGCCGCAAGGTCAATGCAGAGTACTATGCCTACTTGATGAGACAGTTACAATGGGCTGTCAAGACCAAATGCCCAGGAAAATGGACGAAAGGAGCCTTGTTTCATTAGGATAGTCCTCCAGCATACAGGTTCTTGGTTTCAATGACTGTTGTGCGTGATTGTAGCTTGAAATGGTTAATCACACTTCCTGTTCTGATTTGACTACATCTGACTATCATCTGTTCCCCAACATGAAAGAACACTTCGCTGATAACTATTATCGCAGTGTTGATCTCATATCTTCTGTTGGTGATTGTTTTTACAAACAGGATGAAAGCTTCTTTCCCCAATGGCATCCATGTTCTGTAAGATCGATGGAAGAGGTATCTGGACTGCAAGGGGACTATTGAAAAATAAACCTCAATTAGTCACATTCCATGAGAGTATCTTGTTCAGCGTATGAACCTTTAGGCCGAACCTCTTTTACGTTGTTACTCGTAGCTATAGAGATCAACAATCGTTAATTTGATGAATGAAGTTTTTAGTTAGGTACTTAAGTTATCCACGTGTAACCTTCATTTTCTTTTTTACTGTCCTTGCAAAATTTTCTTCTGTTTTTTTTGGGGGGATGCTAAAAGCATTGTGTTTATTGACTATCTTCAAAAGGGCAACACCATCAATGGAGAGTACTAGCCGAACGTGATGAGACAGATACGAAAGGCTATCAAGACCAAATACTCGAGAAAACTGTTGAAAGAAATCAAATAGTCAATGATGTAAGTATATACCGTGAGAGAGTTGAGGATATTCTGCACAATTAAATTGGCTTGATGAAAGTTCCTGCTCGGAGGGCACCACGTCTTCTGACAACTGATCAAAATCGGAAAGGCTGATTTGACTACATCTGACTATCATCTGTTTTCCAACATGAAAGAACACTTCGCTGATAACTATTATCGCAGTGTTGATGTCAAGGGGGAATCTAACATTGTTTGAGGCAGGTCCAGCTGGTTTCCTTAAACGTTTTCTAAACCAATATGAATGTTGGGTTAATCACTGTGCTGGTGGCAAAGAGATACTCCATGTAGTAGAAATACCCATCCTCACCGGCTCCATAGAATGCCAAGGTCGTTTTATCCTTAGCGAGTGATGGCATATAATTTGGGGATGCTAAAAGCATTGTGCTTATTGACTATCTTCAAAAGGACCACACCATCAATGGAGAGTACTATGCCAACTTGCAGTTACGAAAGGCTATCAAGACCAAATGCCCGGGAAAACTGGCGAAAGATGTTACATCAGGACAATGCTCCAGTACTTTGGTTTCAGTAACTGATGTAGGCTCCTCTGGCTTTAAACTGGTGGATCACCCACCCTATTCTATCTTAACTATCATCTATTCCCCAATAATAATAATAATAATAATAATAATAATAAACATTGACAAAAGCAATGATGATGATATCTGCGGATGATGCGTTCTATGAACAAGAGGAACAAGTCTTCTCATAATAGTCAGATGTTAATTTTACTGGAAATAAAATAAACAATGCAGTTATTAACAAGTGTTGTATATAGCGAACGAATTTTTTTTTCTTCAAGTATGAGTTCGTATCCTCGTTTCACAGTGGAGGCTTGTATTTCACTAAGTCGGTCCTAAAATAGGTTCGACGTACAAAACGTTTGGAACTTGATATAATAGGTAATGACGCAGAGAAATCTAGTGGTGGTCGCTGATACTTTTAGTATCCGACTAACGGTCGTCCAACATCAACTGACTAACTCCGCGACTGACTCGTTACTATTACTACTACTACTACTTATTATAGGCGGGAGAGTCTATTAACTATAGAATAGGTGTGTTCCACTATAACAATAAGAAGAGTTGAAAGTAATAAAAGCCAAATTCCACAGCTAATGTCTTCCAATTTTTTACAGATATCATCTGTTACCATAATAACTTGGACCTATACGTTGGCTGTTGAAACGTTTTTTTAACACCGGTGAGTCTGTAATTGAAACTCAGAGAGCTGTTCGTTCTCATTTCATGTTATGTCGGAATGATGCTGTTTCGGATAGAAAATCGATATTCTTATGGGTTGAAAATATCAGGGCCACAAGATCATTCCTTAAAAGAAAGCTACCTTGAAGACATCGAAGCGCTCTCAAACTTCCGGGTAATAGAAAACTTTAGAAGAGGCATATGTGTCTTAATCTAATCTTGGTAATTTCTTCTCATTTTCTTCAGATACCATGATGCCTTGGACCGATGCCCACTATACGTTTGCTGTTGAAATGTTTTTTAAGAATAAATTGAGTGCCTGCTCAAGTCCGTGTGTCCACTCAAAAAACGGTTGGAGTCTTTTTTAAAAACTTGTGAATCTGTAACTGCAATACAAAGAGATTTTCGTGCCAATTTCAAGTTATGTTGGAATGATGATGTTCCGAATAGATACATCGATACTGCTATGGGTTGAAAAGTTCAGGGCCACAGGTTTCAGCACTTAAAATAAACCCACTTGGAAGACCTCGAAGCGCTCGAATTTCCGGGTGACGGAACATTTTAAAAAATAAACTACAGGAGTTTGTGGCGAATAGAGGTCACTATTTTTGTGACTGGAGCTGAGCCGCCATATCAGGACAGATATTATTGCTGATTCTTCATTGGAACCTTATCAATGTGCTCAAGGTAAATAGCAGGTGCTCCGTGCCATATGTGGCAGCGATGTTCTAAGCATGGACGAATGGTAGATTTATAGATATGTAAGAAAGATTCTAGAGAGAAAAAATATTCGCCCGACATAGTGAACCGATTTTCTGACCTAGTAATGGAGTCAATATTCAGTTTTTCCCCTTCATATCAGCAGAGAACGTGAGCTCGATAAAGCACAGCTAGTCACTTTCCTGGTGGATAGCATCAGCCATGTTGATGAAAGGCAGCAAGGGCTCTCTCGGATGATTAATGGAGAGAAATTAAAGTTTTGGAATTGTTAAAGTTAACAAGCCATGTTTTTCCCCAGTTAACAACGGACTTGAGGTCCTTTTAGACATCAGCTGTCATTCTGACCTTGTCGGACTGATCAGCCTTACTTATCAAGGCAGGAGTAAATTGTGTTGTCAACGTTGATACCAAGTTGAGAGTTGATGTCATCAGGAAGGTTATTGATGAAAGTTAAAAACCAAGGAACACCCGCATTAGTACGAAAGGATCTAGACGAGTGGCCGTTCAAGATGACTCTCATTTCATGATTTGAAAGTAAAGATTGTATCAGTTGCAAAAACATGTTCAGAGACATCGTAAATTTTCGGCTTGTATAGAAGACCTGAATGCCAGACCCTATCAAAGGCTTTCGAGATGGCCAATTCAACAGCCCGGGCTTCCTCATTTTTACCTAGAGCATGATAAACTCTTTCCACAAATATCGTCAGTACATCAGCAGTTAACCTGGAGAAATAAAAGCCATATTGCTTGTTTGAGAAAAGGCCCTGCAATGAGAGACGATGAACCAATTCTGCATTGATTATGGTCCCTAGGAGGATAGCTTTCAGCGATGTCACTCTCAGGGGTCTCACAGATGATTAATGGAGGAAAGTTTAGTTTTGGAGGCGTTAAAATTAACAAGCCATCTTTTACCCCAGTTAACAACGGACTTGAGGTCATTTTGGACATCAGCTGCCATTTTGACCTTGTCAGACTGATCAGCCTTACTATCAAGGCAGGAGTAAATTGTTGTGTCATCAAGTTGAGAGCTGATGTCATCAGGAAGGTCATTAATGAAAATTAAAAATAGAGTAGGACAAAGGATGAAGCCCAGGGAAACACCTGCATTAGTACGAAAGGATGTAGACGAGTGGCCGTTCAGGATAACTCTCACTTCACGATTTGATAAGAAAAATCCACTAATATTTTTCTTATGTTGAGACACTGAAAATCCGAGAAGCTATTGTTATACAAATCAAATGACCCACATTAAATAAAACGCAATCTTCTTGGTGCTGTCTCGCAATCGTTATCCATGACAACTCTCTATACACTACCAGAATGTAGCCAACGGAATCTTTTCTACCAGACGGACGGCGCATGGTTCCAAGACGGTCGAAAGTCGTGTCCCCTCAGAACGTAAGCGATCATGACTCTCCACAACTTCCTGTTCTTTGTAGATCTTAATACATTTTGTCTTTTCTTTACTTGTCTTAAATCCTGTTCCGCTATCCGTTTACTCAAGCTCATTCTTCGTCTTCTATGTGCCGTGTCTGTTCAGGACGTTGGTGGTCATGACTCTCCACAACATCCCGTCCTTTGCAGCTCTTAATTCATTTTGTCTTTTCGTTATTAGTCCTAAATCCTGTTCTGCCATCCATTACTCAAGCCTGTAAAGTATCAATATTACTTATAATGATTTCTATTTTAGTCTAACCCGAACATAAAAGCATTAATTATTATAACCAAGGTTCGTTGTCAAGTTTTTTGAATTCTTATATACTTGTATTTTGATTGGTCATTGCCGCTTATGTAACAGTGTTTCTCCTATCAAGGGTTGTTTGGTCGATTTGAACCTTTTAAAAATCTTTATTCTACATTCAACACCATCACCTGATAAGACACCAGAAGTGTTGAAATTAAATGGCTGTTTTTGTAGTCATTTTATAACATATTTATGTTATAATTTTCGAATAAAGTATATTTGCTCTACTCTGTATTGAGCACTTTTTTTAAGAATAGTATTTTTTGGTTACTGGAATTTATTCCGTATGCACCAATCCTATACTTGTTTATATATATACATATATATATATATATAAAAAGAAATAAAATAAAAAAAAATCTCCATAGAAACGTTAACCAGACTAGGCGAAAACATCTTCCGTTTTAAATTTAGACACCCCAACCTTACAATGACTTGACATCTATGAATGTAAGTCTATATTGTTACAAATTATTAACACCCACTCCCCTTCCTATTTAAACAATCTCCCTGGCTGTTACCATGGAAATTTTGATTTCAATTATGAATATGCTATTAAAACACGTAAATTTCAGAAATAAGTTATTCAAAAAAAAAAAAAAATTCGCTTGAAGATGGAACAGAGCTTACTTTAATTAAATTTAATTCAAATAATTATATTGAAGTTTTCGGCTGTTATTTTGAAACATGAGACATCTTATGTAGCGTGTTGGAATCATATTTTTAAATAAATAATTATATTTATGCTCTACTTTTTGTATCGAGCACTATTTTTTTTAAATAATAATAAAAAATACTAAAGAACTTTGGATTATTTACCTAACTAGTTCTTTCCTAGTTTCTATATATTTTCACACACACACACACACACACACACACACACACACACACACACACACACACACACACACACACAGACAGATATATATATATATATATATATATATATATATAGGGCAACAAGTCATTATTCAAACATATATTGTTAACTATAACAGGCAACGAATCTCTATTATAATAATAATATCAAAATATTAATGGTTGTCTGTTATATTTAACAATATATGTTTTATATATATATATATATATATATATATATATATATATATATATTATTTTATATGCACGGTTCTTAGTGGAAAGCGCAAATGCTCAATATTAGTGAGTAGAGCTAACATTATAAGTTGTATGGATATGAGTTTGTGAATTTGGGTTTTACGTGCATCAGACAAACTGATGATCACAGAAGCGTGAAACGCAGCGTCACAAACTCATATCCACACATTATTTGATATATATATATATATATATATATATATATATATATATATATATATATATATATATAAACAGGAAAGAACCGTTAGGTTAATAATCTGATGTTCTTTAGTATTTTTGTTTTTATTTTTAACAAACAGTGCTCAATACATAAGTAGAGCCTAAATTAAAATTAAAATTTATAATTAATAAACGAGCCTAAATTAAAATTAAAATTTATACTTAATAAAACTGCCTAAATTAAAACTAAAAGAGCATAAATTAAAATTAAAATTTATAATTAATAAAATTAAAATTTATAATTAAATTAAGATTTTAGCTTCTGTTCTTGAAACATGAGGACTCTTATGTAGCGATGGAATCATATCTTTAAATAATAATAATAATAATACATACATATATTTTAAGACGTTTTATATTTATACTTTCTTTTTATATTCGGAGGACGAATATTTTCTATGAAAATTTCTCGGACATTCAGGACGGTAAATGTTGTTTAATACTGTTTATTATAAACAGAGCATTTACTTAAATATTTATATCTATAAAAAAAAAACATATAAACATAAAATGTCTTAAAATAATTGTCGGACTTTGTCCATTTCATAATGTGTGACGTCATATATATATATATATATATATATATATATATATGTATATAGCATAATGAGAAGCCACGTATACTTAATATGTATATATAGAAAAAGTTGGAAATTAAAAAAACAATTTTAACTATATCTAAAAAATGTTTAACTATTGAAATATTTATAAAGATTTAAAATATCCAAGTCTTTATTTAATCCTAGTTTATTGGGTATTTTAAATATTTATAAATATTTCAATAGTTAACCCTTTTTTTAGATATAGTAAAAAAAAAAATATTTTTTTTGATTTTATTTTTTTAATTTCTTAAACAACATCTAAGATATTATTACAGTTAGATTTACGTTAGGAATATTCGTTCCATATCACGTGACGTCCGCATCTCGCGACGGACGCTACTTGTAAACAAACAGTTATTTCTGAAGAAAGATTGAGACCAATCTGAAACATCAAATATATATACAAATAAATAAATACTTTCATAAATAAACATTATTATTTGTTTTAATTTGCAATTTTATATATATATATATATATATATATATATATATATATATATATATATATATATATATTTGGTTAAAAGTACACTGTTTCATTTTATATTTTATTTTCCCAATTTCCGGATAAGGTTTTGAGTATTGTGTCCGCAGACGTTCATATTTTGTTATTTTTGTTACTTTCGACGTTCACAATAATTATCAAGAACCAATATGGTGTCTGCATATTAATGAGAATTCCTTTGTTTGCATTCTCGTATTCTTTGAGAAGTTGGATGTTTGAAATGGTTTTAGCGTGACCTCATGTGGAACGGCTATTAGTAAAAATGCCGAACAAAAAGAATGGGATTTATTTATTCTATTTTTAGTCAGACTTGTTTGGTTAAATACTTGCTGCCTAAATATAACTTATACAACCATATGTAGGCATATATGAAGTAGATTAGTTCGATAGACTTTTCTTATTACTATAAGCGCTATATTTTTTTAAAGAAACAGTAGAAAATATGACACTCCCAGGACATTGAAATTAACCGGGTCAGATGGAAGCGTCGAGTAACTTATCTCACGAGATTGTGTAAAATGATATCGGAACTGGGAATCGGAGAGATTGCAAGAAATAAAAAGAAAACTTTGCTCAAAGCTACAAAGAACAGGAACTTGTAGTGAAACATGATCACCCATGTCCCGAAGGAACACAACGTCTTGAATAAAAACAGCACAAATAATGCTAGACTTAAATTTGTTGAAGGACAATGAAAGAAATTCTGGAGAATAATATTTCAAATACTGTATTTTTATTAACACTACTAGCAGCATGGCCCGGCGTTGCCCGTGCTCGATCCAAAAATCGTACGACTCATACACCAATCGCTATCACTTGACTTAAAATATTTTTGCCCTTCCTTGCCTCTAAAGGAGTGCCCTTTGCCGTGCTGATGTTGCTACATGCCTTACTTCTTGCCTATCTCACACTGCGAATTTTTTCTAAGCTCTATACTAAACATCAAATCTGTTACGAAAAAAGAACTAAACAAAATGAACACAAAACGATCAGCTTTAAAAAAAGGACTCGTAACTGGAAAAACCGAATGAAAAAAGAATGTTAACAACAAATACATTTTCACACCCAACCCAGTTCTGCGGAATCAGAATCAACGTTGAGTTTAAGCAAGCGAATGAGCCAATTGGAGTAAAGTGCCATGCAGATTTAAATTTTTCCCACTTGTGACGAATGCAGTTATCGATTTTTTTTTTTGCATGCTAGCATGCTAGTTAACATTCGTGTCAGTCAGCTGTTGGCTCTCACGCTGGCTAATAGAATCTTTCTGCCTATTCGTGGCAGACAGCTATGGGCTCTCACTCTGGCCAGTAGAAAATGGCCGCAAACTACATGAAAGCTGCCGTAGAAGCAAGAAAAAAACGAATATTTCCACTATCGATGGGAGTGGGAAATGAAAAGTCGGTCTTGGCCTTCCCGCTAACTTGGAGCATGTGCATGTAAATTTTGGTGCAAGTCCGTCGAAAATTGCGGCCGTGCATTCGTTACACACACACACACACACACACACACACACACACACACACACACACACATCCTGCCTTTTGTAGATAGAGATTTACATTGTTCGGACTGTTGTCCTCGTTTTTAATGTAATATTCACGACGTTTCGGCCGTTGTACGCTCCGGACTTCATCACGTTGGAATTTCGAACCGACTCGAACCCTTTATTTCGTCCACCGGGAGAGATTCTTCTTTTTCCACGTGACATATCTTTTCTGAATATCTCAGTTTTTAGTTATCTCCCTTTAAATAACTCTTGTCTTGTTTACCTCTTCTGTGGACAGGTATTGAACCCAGAACTTTTTTGCGTTAAGTCACTAGATTACTTCAAATAATGCTTTTATCCGCTTTTGTCCTTGGGACACATGGCCCAGTGGATAAAGGCGTTGGTTAGTTACATTACCTCATCAGAGAAACTGATTACAATATTTAATTTCAGAAATATTGGTTACAATACCTCATCTCAAAATAATGTATTTTTTTTATTAGTTAATATAAACCAAACTAATATTATTATTAGTTAAGAATAAGCCAGATTAACGATTATTATTATTATCTGAGCTGGACAATAATAGTAAATATTAAGCCGAATTAACGAATATTATTAAATGAGCCGTATTAATTAAGATTAATGTTAGTGAAGAACAAGCCGCATTAACGGATTTTATTATTAACACTAATAAACCGGACTAACGGATATTATTAGTCAATAATAAGCTGAACTTTCATCTCTGTGTCATAATAATATGTGAGCTAATTTCGTTGATTACAACATCAGTTACTGACTGCTCTACATTTTTTTACCTTGTGTCCGTTTAAACTTAACTTAGTTAATATTACAGTTAGTCTCCATGTGAGCTGATGGTTATGACAATGAGGATGCCACTTTTACCAAACTTAACAATTAACTACATGTACGTTCAAAATTGTAGGTATACACGAATGAATATATATAAGTATGCGAAAAGGTAGTCTTCGGTATATCTGAGTCTCATTTTTCTTTTATATGCTATGTCTAATCAGGAAGTGGGCAATCATAGCTCTCCATAACATCCTATCGTTCGTAGCGCTATGAAATGTTGGTCTTCTTGCCCTCACAAACGGACCCAGTTCTGTCGTCCAATTGCAGAAGCTCCTTAAGTAGGATAATCGATGTTTCACCTCTTATTAGGTCTTGTTAGTGTCAAATTCTCTAAGCCCTCTGTCCTCATTAGGCGTCAAAGAAATTCCAACTGCCTTTATCTGCTTCTAAGCTTAAGTTTCTTTTATTGTTATTCTTCTTAAGATGTCTTTATTGCTTAAACCCTCCGTCCATGGCATCCTACAGTAGGTCCATATTTCTGTTACTTCAAATCTTCTCTTCCTCTGTAGGGAGATTGTTCAAGATTCACTGACATGTAGGAGGATTGATATTATATTAAATTTTAATATTCTTTGTTTTTCAGTAGGGGCGAAACACGTTTGAAATTTATGCAATTTTACCCAGATACAAAGGACAGGAAGGAAGTGGCTAAATGGTAGGAGAACAGGCCCGACATTGATCAAAGTCACGAATCTTTTTTTTTTTTTTTTTTTTTAGATCCGGGGAAGTGGGTCAGGGCGAACATTCTTCAGCCTACTTTACAAAATTAAAGCAAATAAATAAAAAAAAAAAAATAAAAAAAAATAAATAAAAATAATAAAAAAGAAATGCTCTTTATTTAATACAGCTTGTCGCTTTGCGTGTCTCGTGCGGAGATACATAAAATCTGTGGATGAGTTTTTGGCATCTCCGGGTGGCTAAAGGGTGCCAACCAAAGACGAAGAGACAGACGTGGCTTTGACATACAGCCAGATATCTGGCAAAGTAGATTACCTTTTTCTCTTCCCCCCCTTTTTTTTTTTTAATCCTGGCAAGAGATCTGACAGTCACATTTGCCCACAGGTGAAAAACGGTTGATCGCGTTTGTGCCAGCTGATAGCCTTCATTCAGTCACATTTAATTAGACAAAATTCGAAGAAAGTTAAATGATAACTCGACTTTTCGTTATTTTGTCTCTCCTTTTCGTTCGCTAATTCCTTTTACGTGTGTTTTATTTTTCTGTCTTTATTTAAAAATTAAAAAAAAAAAAATCGTAAAAAAATAAATCAACTAGGAAAGATTTTTGTGGCAACTTCAAAAGTGAATAAACTCTTCATTGAGTGTCCTACAAAAGTGATTACGCCAGGACAGGGGAAGTAGTAAATATAGTGGTACTACTTAAAAAGATTGGTCCGCACGTAAAAAATAGGAAAAACGAATTTCGGTGGAATAATTTTTGTAGATTAAGATTTCTTAGGCCCTTCTAAAGCCAAGACGTTTGTCAAAATCGAAAAATGTTTTTTTCTAATATAAGGATTTAGTAACCGTAAGTTCTATGTTAACATTTTCTTCTCTCGCACTACACGCTTGTAGAACTCACTTCCGACTGCTATATTTCCAGTCGAATTTGATATTCAAAAATTTAAGCGCAGTATTAATCGCTATTATCTGCCTTCCTAATTGCTGTTCTTTTCTGTTCCCTCTCTTTAAGACTGTTTTCTTTTTCTCTTATTCTCTCACACTCACTACCCCCTTGCGTCTTAGTGGCTTTATTGCCTTATTTTTATTAAAAAAAGTAATTCCTGTTCTTTTATTGTTCTCTCTCCTTAATAATATCTTCTTTTTCTATGATTCTCTCACATTCAGTAACCCCCCTTGCATCTTAGTGGCTTTATTACCTTGCTTGGGGTGAAATGATTAAAAAAAAGAATTCCTGTTCTTAAAATTGTTCTCTCTCCTTAAGAGTGTTTTTTTTTTATCTGAGTCGCTCACACTCACTTTGCGTCTTAGTGGCTTTATTGCCTTGCTTGGTGTGAAATGATTAAAAAAAATAATTCGTGTTCTTTTATTGTTCTCTCTTCTTAATAATGTTTTCTTTTTCTCTTATACTGTCACACGCCGTAAGCCCCTGTGTCTTAGAAAATCACGAAGTGACGAATTCTTTTTTTTTTATCGATTCGGAGAAGTGGGTCATAGCGAACATTGTTCATCCTACTTTACAAAACTGGAAAATCAGATCAAGCTGCCAATTTTGTTCTGCACTTCGTAAAAAGTAAAACTAATCAGAACAATTACCAAAAATATGTTCATGTCTCCTTGCATTTTAATAAAAATGCATATATCTCTTTTGTTCTTTAACGGAAAATCATATATATATATATATATATATATATATATATATATATATATATATATATATATATATATATATATAATTATTATTTAAAAATTATAACATAATAATGTTATAAAATCAGTACAAAAATAGCCATTTTGTTTCAACACACTCGGTGTCTTATCAAGTGATGATGTTGAAGATAAAATAAACGTTTTTTTATAAATAATAATTATATCTGCTCTACTTTGTATTGAGCACTCTTTTAAGAATAGTAATTGTTGGTTATTGGAATTCATTCCGTATATACCAATTATATACTTGGGTATATATATATATATATATATATATATATATATATATATATATATATATATATATATATATTATTATAACATTTACCGGCCTGAATGACCGAGAAATTTTCACAGGAAATATTGGTCAGTGAAAATTTCTTGGACATTCAGGTCAGTAAATGTTGTTTAATACTGTTTATTATAAACAGAGCATCTACGAAAATACTTGTATCTATAAAAAGATTGTATAAACATAAAAATGTCTTAAAATAATTTTCTTTGTCCATTTCATAATATATATATATATATATATATATATATATATATATAAAGTGGCGCGTTAGGAAATCAATTGACCAAAATCGCCTTAAGATGCCGAAAGGTTGAAACCAGTGTGTGAAATCGGCTGATATCCTAATTTGTTATAATTAAAATCTCGTCATGTTAAATTTTTATCTTTTAAAATGTGTATTGAGTACTTTTTAATACTAATTTTTCCTGGTCTAATTCAACTCTGACCATTAATTTTTTTCATTAATGGAAGATTGAAGTTTATAAGCAGTAAATTCGACCTTGCCTAGCGAACGCTCTTTTATGGCCGAGTCGGTTAAGGCACGTCAACGTAAATGACGGTTCCGTATAGGATGCAGGTCAAAGGACGAATATTTTCTATGAAAATTTCTCGGACATTCAGGCCGGTAAATGTTATTTAATACTGTTTATTATAAACAGAGCATTTACTTAAATACTTGTATCTATAAAAAAGAACGTTAAACATAAAAATGTCTTTAATAAATATATATATATACCGAAGCGATGGTTAAATTGTCGTCTAATTTACGCAAAAATGAAACGAACACTGACATCTCATTTTAACAGATATATTTACCAAATATATGTAATCTAATATTTACGTTTTCAGTTATGCGTGTGTATATTAATTTTTCTTATCTCTCTCTCTTTCTCTCTCTCTCTCTCTTTATATATATATATATATATATATATATATATATATATAGTTTATGAAAAAACTAGGTAATCCGTATGGGTAAACCTAAGGAAGATAAAATCCAGAGAGCTCAATGTAAATCCAGAGCAAAAATATATATATATATATATATATATATATATATATATATATTAATTTAATACGACAGGCAAGGTTAACAAGAAATAGTTTGTTGTATGTATGTATTTTGATTTAGTTTGATTTAGTTTGTTATACAATTTCTCGTGTGATCTAATAATTTTTTTTTTCTTTCGGATGATAAATTATATAAAAACTGTCTAATTGTTTTTTTTTATCCGAGCGCTTTCGGCTATATATATAGCTATTTTCAAGGTTGAAACATATTAAGTGAAATAGCTCAATTAGATCACGTTTAAATATTCATGGAGACCTACCGGTCCCTATTCGTAACACAGCATCATCTACAAAAAAAAAAAGGTTAAAATAATGGTAGCCTTATTAATAAAAACAAGAAACAAACACTCTGTAAAATCAACTATGAACATGGACACAATATCATGGCCGTGTTTTGAAAATGAAAACATTATATAAATACATACATAGTCTGTCTATATTTCTGAGATGAGGTATTATGTACAGTATTTACATTAGTAATTATTGTCCTTGTATTCTCCACTGCCTTAACCAGAAATTGAACTCACCTTCTTGGGGTCTGTCACTGGATCTAACCAACGCCTTTATCCACTGTGCCATGTGTCCTTGAGAACTTTCAGAGGAAAAATTAGCAGGAGATAACTGATAACTGACATCCATTAAACATGGCACGTGGAACTAGAACAGTCTACCCCAGTGATCGAAATAAAGGGTTCAGTTCGAAATTCCAGCCACCTGAAGAAGGCCGGAGCGTACAACGGCCGAAACGTTGTGACAAATATGGCGACAAAGATGAGGACAATAGTCCGACTAATGTAAATACTGTAAATACATACATACAATAAACTATTTCTGGTTAACATTCATTGATGTTAAACAATTTCTGCTACCACATCTCCCCTTACATTTGACCAACTATCTCTCCAGACGGCAACCCCTTGATTATTATGTGTGGGGTGCAGTTGAGTGAGAGACCAACAAAACTCCTTGTAACACCAAAGATGAACTGAAGGCAAATATTATGGCAGCATTCACCAATTTAAAGAAGGAGACCGCCCAGAAGAGTTGCAGGAGATTCCGAAGTCGTTTGGAATCCATGGTTGAAGACAATGGTAATTTTATTGAATATATTTACTTTTTTGTATTTTAAGATATTTTTGTGTACTTTTTACGTAATTTAAACGACAATTTCGCCATCACGCCCTGTATAGACGGATGACACCAAATATAAGAAAATAAGCCCTACACACATAGATAGATACGGTTCAATGAAATCAAATTGATCAGGTGGATCCATGTGATTAAACCACGACAGATAGTAATAAACGCAAATAGATGAGAATAATCCAAGATAGAGTCGAATAAGTCCTGATAGACAGTCGAATACATCTATAGATGCGAATAAGCATAGATGCATACTGCCGAATTAGGCCTTTGAGATGTTGTGAGTTTCCCGCGTGTCGGTGTATGAATAAAGACAAACACAGTTGTAGAGGAAAATACTGGTATATTCATAAACGCAATTAACAATAGAGTGATTAGTAGAACGAAGGTTGGTTAGTACGAAACAATATCCAAAGTCTATAGACCAACGGTATGTACCAGGTAAGCTTATCTGGACTGCTAAGATATTTAGCCGCCCCACCACGAGGGTGTCATGTGGCACAAGGCCTTTTAACATGGGCATTCCTGGAGCCATTAGGCCCGGCCAAAACAGCCCATTTGAACCCGCCATATAAACGGGTTCAATTCCCGAAGGGAGACTCTGCCTTTTCGGCGTAGCCTCCTTCGGGTTCCTCCCGCCCGTAAAGGAAGAGAGTTGAACCCAGTCGCTCAGAAATTTTTCTGGACGTCTAAGGTCACCCCCACGAGGGCGGGCCTTTTTAACGTGGGCATTCCCGGAGCCATTAGGCCCGGCCAAAAATAGCCCATTTGAACCAGTAAACGGGTTCTGGCCGAGACTTCCGCCCTTCGGCGTAGCTCCTTCGGGTTCCTCCCGCCTGTAGGAAGAGAGTTGAACCGATCAGTCCAGAAAGTATCTGACGGGATATTTAGTCACCCCCCCCACGAGGGCGTCATGCGGCACAAGCCCTTTTTAACGTGGGCATTCCCGAGCCATTAGGCTCGGCAAAAAAATAGCCCATTTGAACCCGTATAAACGGTTTGTTTATTCTCCCCGAAGGAGACTCCGCCCTTCGGCGTAGCCTCCTTCGTTCCCTCCTGCCCGTAGGAAGAGAGTTCGATCAGTCAGAAAGTATCTGTCCTAAGATAAGTCACCCCCACGAGGGGCGTTTAGGCCTTTTTAACGTGGGCGCCGGAGCCATTAGGGGCCGTCGCATTTGAACCTGTATAAACGGGTTCTGGGCCGATTTTCCCGAAGGAGATCCGCCCTTCGGCGTAGCCTCCCGGGTTCCTCCCGCCCAGGAAGGAAGAGCCATTAGTCGCTCAAAGGCCTTTTTTTCTGGACGGCAAAAAAAATATAACGTCTGAGCCCACGAGGGCGACCGGCACTCCTGAACCCGTATAAACGGGTAGCCACCCCACGAGGGCCCGGGCAGGGCCGAACCCGTATAAACCAGGGGCCCCTCCCGAAGGAGACTCCGCCCTTCGGCGTAGCCTCCTTCGGGTTCCTCTCGCCCGTAGGAAGAGAGTTGAACCGATCAGTCGCTGGACGTCTAAGAAATTATCTGGACGTCTAAGATATTTAGTCCGGCCCCCCCACGAGGGCGTCATGCGGCACAAGGCCTTTTTTAACGTGGGCATATCTGAGCCATTAGGCTCGGCCTAAAAACGTGGGCATTCCGGAGCCATTTGAACCCGGGTATAAACGGGTTCTGGGCCTCCTTCGGGTTCCCCGCCCGTAGGAAGAAGGAACCGATCAGTCGCTCCCCGTTCGGCGTCACCCCCCACGAGCCTTCATTCCCGAGCCATTTCGGGCTCATTTGAACCCGTATAAACTCTCGCCCGTAGGAAGAGTAGTTGAACCGATCAGTCGCTCAGAAAGTATCTGGACGTCTAAGATATTTAGTCACCCGCCCACGAGGGGCGTCATGTACAAGGCCTTTTTATGTGGGCATTCCTGGAGCCATTAGGCTCGGCCAAAAAGGCCTTTTAAACGGGTTCTGGGCCATTCCCGAGCCATTCGGGTTCCTCTCGCCCAAAAAAGAGTTTGAACCCGTATCTGACGTCTAAGATAAGTCACCCCCACGAGGGGTTCTGGGCCATTTTAACGTGGGCATTCCCGAGCCATTACCTCCCATTTGAAAGGTCCTCGTTGAGACTCCGCCCTTCGGCGTAGCCTCCTTCGGGTTCCTCTCGCCCGTAGGAAGAGAGTTGAACCGATCAGTCGCTCCAGAAAGTATCTGGACGTCTAAGATATTTAGTCACCCCCCCGCGGCACAAAGGCCATTTTAACGTGGGCGTCTTGCGGCACAAGGCCTTTTAGAAGAAGTTGAAAATCAATTGCTCAAATTATCTGGCATTCCGCCTTTTTACGTGGGATTCCCATTAGGCCCGGCAAAAATACCTCCTTCGGGTTCCTCCCATTCGAACCCGTATTTAAACGGGTTCACAAGGCCTTTTTAACGGGCATTCCTGGAGCCAATGGGGGCCAGCCCATTTGGAACCCTCTCCCGAAGGAGATTCCGCCCTTCGGCGTAGCCTCCGTTCCCCGCCTGTAGGAAGAGAGTTGAACCGATCAGTCGCCAGAAAGTATCTGGACGTCTAAGATATTAGTCACCCCCCACTCATGCGGCACAAGGCCTTTTAAACGTGGGCAAGCCCATTTGAACCCGTATAAACGGGTTGAACCGAAGGAGTCGCCCTCGGCGTAGCCTCCCTTCGGGTTCCTCTCGTAGGAAGAGAGTTGAACGATCAGTCGCTCAGAAAGTATCTGGACGTTAAGATATTTAGTCACCCCCCACGAGGGCGTCATGCGGCACAAGGCCATTTTAACGTGGGCATTCCTGGAGCCATTAGGCCCGGCCAAAAAATAGCCCATTTGAACCCGTATAAACCCGGGTATCCCTTGAAGGAGACTCCGCCCTTCGGCGCGTAGCTCCCTCGGGTTTCTCCCGCCCGTAGGAAGGAGTTGAACGATTTCAGAAATTATCTGGACAAGATATTTAGTCCCCCCACGAAGGCACAAGGCCTTTTTAACGTGGGCATTCTGGAGCCATTCGGCGTAGCCATTTGAACCCGTATCGGGTTCCTGCCCTTCGGCGTAGCCTCCTTCGGGTTCCCCGTAGGAAGAGAGTTGAACCGAACCAGAAATTATCTGGACGTCGCTCACAAGGATTCCAGAGCCATTAGGCCCGGCCAAAAATCATTTGGACGTTCTAACGTTTAACTCTCCCGAAGGAGACTCCGCCCTTCGGCGTAGCCCTTCGGGTCCCCATAGAAAGAGAGTTGAACTGATCAGTCGCTCTAAGATATTTAGTCACCCCCCCACGAGGGGCGTCATACAAGGCCTTTTTTAATGGGCATTCCCGAGCCATTAGGTGACCAAAATAGCCATTTGAACCCGTATAAACGGGTTCTGGGCCGGTTAGTAGGAAAGGTTGGGTGCGCCTCCAACAGCCTTATAGATACGAATAAGGCCATTTTCTGGGATATGCGTCATGCGGCAAATAAGCCCATTTGAAATAGATACAAAGATTGAGCCCCCCCACGAAATTTTCTGGACGACTAAGAAGACGAGGGCGTCAGATAGATACAGCCATTTGAACCTGTATAAATGAGCCGGTTTTACCTCCCGAAGGATAGATGCAGATAAGCTCCGAGGAATAAATGAACGAATAGGTCGCTCAGAAAATGAATACAGATAAGCCGAAAAGATATATGTAGGAATACACCCAGATATTTAACAGCTAGATGCAGATAATTGAGATAAATGGGATATATATGAATACGCGCAGATATTTATACAGCTAATGGATATATATATGAATGATAGATACTAATACACTCAAATGGATAACGATAAGCCGAGATAGATGTCGTTACGCCAAAATAGATACATATAAGCCGAGATAGATACGAATAAGCCCAAAAAGAGATATTTAAGCCGTGATAGATACGAATACGCCCAAACAGATTCAGATAAGACGTGATAGATACGAATACGCCTAAAATAATCGATTTAATGTAAATAAATTAGCCCCTATAGATAAGGGCGAATAAGCCGAAAGAAATAAAAATAAGACCAGTTCGGTAGATATATGTAAATAAACCCCGAGTGGCGTGCAAGTACGCCCTGATGTAGAGATGCTAACATGACTAGATAGATGCAATTAGAACCAGATAAAAAACCCAAATACATATATTCATAGATATATTTTCAGATATATTTACATATTAAGTTTACTTACCGCAGTGAGAGCGAAAGAGAGACATATTGATTGTGAGCAATATAGAGAGATTTGGTGAATAACAGAGAGAAAGGTAGGAAAGAGGCTGTAATTTCAGCGTTCTTAGTAGCGAATGTGAGCGTCTCGATGCTTTTAATGTTCAGCCGGGAAATGCTGCCATCGCAGATTCGTCTGTAGTCAGGCAGTTTCATAGTATTTTCGACGGTGCCGACTTTGTTAAAATCTCAGTTCTGTTGAAGAAGGATTTGACGAGATTGGCCATAAATTTGAAAGCTATATCGATTTCGCATTAAGTCGAAACTTCGTTTTCTTTATTAGAAATCAGATTGCTTGCGTGATGACGAAGATTCGAAGAAGATCTATTTGGAAGAAAGATGGCGAGTCATCGAAAATGTTTTTGAACGTAATATAGAGAGCGCAGTAACACTCTAAACCTGGTTGGAAAAGGATAGCGAAGGATATATATATATATATATATATATATATATATATATATAAATTTTTATAGAAAAATAATATATATATATGAACAGACGAGAAAATGTAAAAAGGTAAAGATAATGAGGAGAAAGGAGAGAGAGCACACACAGAGAGAGAAAGAGAGAGAGAGAGAAAGTGAGAGATGCGGAGAGAGATACTTATATGCTCAAAGAGACGGGATTAAACCCGGATATGTGGAGATAAGTCTAGGTACGATGATTTTGTTGATTTGTTTTTAACGGCATATCAACATCTTATGGGTCATTTAATGCCGAAATTTAATTTTATTGGGAACTTAGAAGTAATAAAAATATGATATATATTATTCCGCTTTCACAATTGAATACATGGTAAATGATACTCTGCTTTTGTGCATATACATGTTTGCAGCCGGATGTATTTTATCGCCATACCCAGGACAAATGAGCCCAAGTATAGACGAATACACCCAGATAGCTGCGAATAAGTATATATATATATATATATTAAGAAATGGACAAGGTCCGACAATTTATTTATTAAAGACATTTTTTATGTTTAACGTTGTTATTTTATAGATACAAGTATTTAAGCAAATGCTCTGTTTATGATAAACAGTATTAAATAACATTTACCGGCCTGAATGTCCGAGAAATTTTCATAGAAAATATTCGTTCTTTGACAGGATTCGAACCTGCATCCTATACGGAACCGTCATATACGCTGACGTGCCTTACCTCTAGGCTACAAAGAACCGTTCGGTAGACAAGGTCGAATTTACTGCTTATAAACTCCAATCTTCCATGAATCTCGTACATTCATAACTGCTCTGGCGTATCAAATGTAAACAAATGACGTCATATATTAAGAAATGGACAAGGTCCGACAATTTATTTATTAAAGACATTTTTTATGTTTAACGTTGTTATTTTAATTTTATTTTGTTATAAACAGTATTAAATAACATTTACGAGCCTGAATGTCCGAGAAATTTCTCGGACATTCAGGCCGGTAAATGTTATTTAACACTGTTTATCATAAACTGAGCATTTGCTTAAATACTTGTATCTATAAAAATAACAACGTTAAACATAAAAATCTTTCAAATAAATATATATATATATATATATATGTGTGTGTGTGTGTGTGTGTGTGTGTGTGTGTGTGTGTGTGTGTGTAGTGTGTACATTTAGGCAGTAATTTTCATTAATGCATGTTTTATTAAATAATATAGACAAGTTTCTGTCTATTTATTTTAAGTTCCTTTATGTTGTCTGATAAGCTCAATAACATTATCATTGAAACGAAAAGGAAATCACCATATTGATACATGTTTAAATCCAATCTAAACTTTCGCTTACATAAGCCATTATAAAAAGATGTCAATTACTTTTCAATATATCAACCAATACGCGGACGAAACAATAATGACAGTCTGTTTTTGTTTGCATTGATAAATTTCAAATCAACGACTAACTCGTCTATACGAGACGCGGAAGCGAAAATCACGTCGCAGCACGTGACGTCATATGACCATACGAGAGTGAAAACGAGAAGTATTAATGTAGGAATATATATATATATATATATATATATATATATATATATATATATATATATATATAGAGAGAGAGAGAGAGAGAGAGAGAGAGGGCACCTAGAGGCGGTGTAATGGTTACCAAACTTGTGGCTTGGATAATTACAACTTATTAGGGAGTTCGATCCTTACTGGGTGCCCCATACTTTTCGGCTGTGTGCCACATCTAAGGGGCTTAGAAAAATATATATATATATATATATATATATATATATATATATATATAATATTAGTGGTAAATATACACATACATATACAAAAATATAAATATATATACATAGGTGCATACACATACATGTATATTTTTTGAATAAAAAATTCCAAGAGGATAGAATCCAGGTAGAACTCAATGTCCAGGACAGAGTAAGGATATAATAAAAAGACTTAAACACTAATACCATGGAATATTAGTGTTTAAACCTTTTTATTATTATATATATATATATATTTATTAAAGACATTTTTATGTTTGACGTTGTTATTTATAGATACAAGTATTTAAGCAAATGCTCTGTTTATGATAAACAGTATTAAATAACATTTACCGGCCTGAATGTCAGAAATTTTCATAGAAAATATTCGTTCTTTGACAGGGATTCGAACCTGCATCCTATATATTTATTTAATACTGTTTATCATAAACAGAGCATTTGTAAATACTTGTATCTATAAATAACAACGTTAAACATAAAATGTCTTTAATAAATAAATTGTCAGACCTTGTCCATTTTCTTATATATATATATATATATATATATATATATATATATATATATATATATATATATATATATATATATATATATATATATATATATATATATATATATATATATATATATATATATATATATTGAGAGAGAGAGAGAGAGAAGAGACGAATACCCTGATATAGACAAATACATCCAGATAAATACGAATGTTTTGCTAGATAAGGTCGAAGGGGCCCAAATAAATAGGAATAAGCCTAAAAGAAGTGGTGCTAATGTTTGTTTTATATTGTAATTTTGTTGAAGTTATATTTGGAATACTGTGTGATTTAAGAAATTGTCAGATATTACATGGATTAATGTCAATAAAAGAGTTCATATATCACATAGCAGTTCAGTACTCTTTTCCTTGTTTCTAGTGAAATTTTTCTTTTTCTTCTTACACTGCTTAGCTTTTGGAATGCATCTTTGGTTATCACAATCCGTCTTCGGATCTCACTGTCGCACTTTCCGTCCTCTGTTAAAACACTTCCCAGATAGTTAAATTCCCGCACTTATTTGATTTTGGTATCTCCGATTTGTAATTTGCATTTTGGGCAAATCCTTTTGCTAAAAACCATGCATTTTGTTTTCTTGCTATCGATGTTTAATCCTTTCTTTCATTAAATCTTCTTTTCTTTAAAAAAGAGAGAGAGAATTGTGAGGAAAACGAATCTATACAGAGAGTAAAAAAAAAGAAAAGAAAAAGAGAGACGAGAAAATCATTCGCGATTTCCGTGATGAACTTTCAGTCAAGTGCATCTTTTCCGAGTTCCACCAGTTCAAAATTTTACAGCTATGACCCGACAAGACGACGGATAAAAACTCGAATCATCTTCATTTCCTTTGTATTTTTCAAATTATAAGAAGGATCTTCGATTCAGACAACTTTTTCTGGAAATGCCGCCACTTTGTGGAACATACTCCCAAAAGGATGCTTTCCGGACCATTACAATCTTAACTTGCTCAAGTCAACTTATACCTATCCTAAATATACTCCTTATCTCCAATTATGCCCATAAAACAACCCCATTCAGTAATCAACTTCAGTGATTCACGCTTTGTAGTTTGTGTAAAAACAGATTATAAATATCTAATAATAATATCCGTTAGTCCGGCTTATGTAACTATTAAGATTACTATTATTAATATTCGTCAGTTCAGCTAATGTAATATTCGTTAATCCAGTTTATTATTAAGTACTATAGTGTAACCCGGATATAAGAGAAACCCGGATATAAGAGATATTTTATCTGGTCCCAAATTAGAGCCTGTGTTAATGTATATCAATTAGACCCAACCCGGATATAAGAGAAACCCGAATATAAGAGACTTCTTCTCCGGTCCCGACAACTCTCTTATATCCGGGTTACATTGTATTAATATTCGTCAGTTCAGCTTATGTAATAGTAATAACCTTTTGCTAACAAAAATGCATTCTATCTTCTTGTAGTTGATATTTAATCCTTTCTTATCACTTTCCCTCATTATCTTCTGTAGGAGTTTTTGTTGCCTTTTGTGTCTGCTATCAAAACTGTGTTATCTGCTTATCTTATATTGTTAAGACTGTGACCTTCAGTAATGAATCCTGGTAGGACTTCTAGTTCTCTCAGAATTGCTCGAGCTTTGTAGCTTGTGTAAAAAAAAAACAGAACTACTGAAATGTCTTTGGGGTGCTTCTTCGTGGCTTAATTATTGGTAGCACCTGTAATCTAAAATCACAAAGCATTTATATTTCTTGTTCGTCGGATTGGTATTATTTTTTTTCTGTTGGTTTTCTATTAACAACAGACTGCGTTTTAACAGAGGATGGAAAATACGACACCGAAATCCGAAGCACGCATTGGAATCGCGAAAGATGCTTTCCAAAAGCTAAGCAAAATATTAAGAAACGGAAAAAAAATCTCGGTAGAAATGTGCATAAAAAGAAAAGATTGCCGAATTGCTTATGTGATAGCAGTCCTCCGACATGGCAGTGAATTCTGAACAATGTCCCCACGGATAAAGAAGAAACGGAAATGTGGTATTGAGAATTCCGGAGTGAGCAGGCAACGAGGAAGTCCTAAAAGAAAATGGTAACAAAAAGAACACTTATACTCAGCTGAAAATTCTTGAACACATAATGAGGAAGGAGGGCTTGGAAAACTTAACTTACACAGGGACATATTGATGATGAGAGAAGGAAAAGCAGAGAGTGCTCGTGTGAATGGATAGCGAAACGGGCGGCGGGAGGTTTGACAAAGGCTTCTAAGGGCTACGATGGATAGGAAGTTGTGGAGGGCCATGATCGCCAATGTTTTGAAGGGTACAATGTATTGAAGAAGAAGAAGAAGAAGAAGAAACGGTGTTGACAGGTCTTCACTTCTTTGTTTACGATAACCATATCTGGCTTTATTACTTGGATAATAATTTGTATCACACACTCCCAGGTGGCATTTATTTTTTCTTCTCTCCCCAGTTTTTCTACCCACGTCTTTTGTAGTCATTACTCTCCTTCCTATTGCTTTAATTTCTACCCTTCCCCCTCCGTTTCTTCTTCATCCTCTAACCCCATCTCATTCTCTCACGCCCGCTTCTTTTCTTCAACTTTCAGCTGTCCTTAACCCTTTTTCCTTCTCATTCTATCTCTTCCTCTTCCTACACCTTCCACTTCTCTATTTTCTTCCTTCACTTCCTACCCCGTCTCTCTTTCAGTCTTTTTCCTTCTAGAATTAGTCTTTCCTTTCCTTCCTCTCTTTCGTCCGTCACTTTTTAATCCATTTTCTTTTACCTCTTCTTTTTCATCCTTCCACCCATGTTTCTTTCTTCTTCCTCTTTCCATTCTTATCGAGCCACCTCCTCCTTTCTCTTCTGCTTTTACCGACTCTTTAAACGCTTTTCCTCGTCCTTCTCTTCTCTCCCACCATCCTCCCTCGATCTTTCTTCCTCCTCCTCTTTCGCCTTGTTTTCCTCTTTTTCGTTATCTTTTACCTTTTCTTTGCTTTCCTCCTCCTCCTCCCCTCTTCCTCTTCTTTTTCCTCTTCCTCTCATTCTTCTTTTTTATGTCTCGTCTGTGCTTTCCCCTTACCCCTTTTCCTCCACCTTTTTTCTTTATCCTCCTCCCCTTTTATCTCCCCTCTTACTTTTCTGTCTACTTATCTTCCTCGCTTTTTTCCGTTTTCACCTTCTCTTTCTCGAAATTCCTCCGCGTCTTTATTGCTTTCCTCCTCCTGCTCCTCCTCCCCTTTCCTCCTGCTCCTCCTCCCCGTTCCTCCTCCTCCCCCCTTCCCCCTCTTCCTACCCCTTTCCTCCTCCTCCTCCTACTCTCTTATTATTCTCCACCCTCCTCTTTCATCTTGCTTCTTTACTTCCGCTTGCAACTACTCTTTCGTCTTCCTTCTTCATCCACCCCCCTCTATATCATTTCTCCTTCTTTCTCCTACTCATCCTCCGACTACAACTTCCGCAATAATTAACGAATATCATCATTAAAATCATCTCAGCCGGCATTATCAAAAAGTTATAGCCAACATTTCAATCGTCATCATCATCATCATCTTGATCGACGCCACTAACCGGAACTCCGCTTTAGATATGATCATCATCAACATATTAAACCTGGTCCTACGACTCCCCGCCATTACCGACATCCTTCTCGTCTATCATGATGGCGGCGTTTGTTAATAACGTGTTGTGGGGGTGCCCCTGTTTTGCAGGATCCAGCTCGTCCCGACCGACACTGAAGTTATCCCCTGCAGACAATTCAACTTGCCTATTGCAGCAGGGACGATAACAGCCGGCCCAGTAATTACGGAAAGGTATTATCAACGGAACAGCTGTTTGATTGTCTTTAATTAAAACTCAGCATTAAACTTGACCTTTTTCTCTTGAAGGCTTCTTACAGGGAGCATCCAATGCAACATCCCTAATTATAGCTTCGTATATACGCCTGACATTTTTGCAACTCTGACAACATTTAGCCCCCACTCCTAGATTTTAACCTTTTTTCTCTCTCTGGGAACATCTTAACGCTGAAAATTCTCCATTAGATTTTCGTCTGCTGCTCACACACACACACACACACACACACACACACACACACATATATATATATATATATAGTGATTTTCAAAACGTGGCCGAAAGTATGGGGCCTCAGTAAGGATCGAACTTACTAATATATATATATATATATATATATATATATATATATATATATAATTGATTTTCAAGTGACCGAAAGTATGGGGCGCAGTGAGGATCGAACTAATTACTAATATATATATATATATATATATATATATATATATATATATATATATATATTTGGGCACCTCAATTGGTGTAATATATATATACATATATATATATATACAGCCATATTTTATATTCATACGTTCTTTTTTATAATTGTAGGACTTGTTCATTTCATTATATATATATATATATATATATATATATATATATATATAAATTCTGTACATATATATATATATATATATATATATATATATATATATATATATATATATATATATATATAAAATTCTGTACACACATATATATATATATATATATATATATATATATATATATATATATATATATAAAAAATATAAAATAATAAATATATATATATATATATATATATATATATATATATATATAAAGACATTTTTATATTCATACGCTCTTTTTATAATTGTCGGAATTTGTACATTTCATTATTTCTCTCTCTCTCTCTCTCTCTCTCTCTCTCTGTATATATATATATATATATATTATTATTATTATTATTATTATTATTATTTTCTTATGGATACAGTATTTTATTATAGAAATAAAACAGCAAGACCAACTTTACCACTCATTATAAAAAAAGAAAAGAAAAAATTGAATATATATATATATATATATATATATATATATATATTAAACAATAAAAATTAGGATTACTCCATGATGTTGAAGATGATTATTTAATCTTATAAATTAAAATTAATTTATAAGGATTTTAAATCCATCAGGTTAACAAGAAAATCAAAATAAAACTGGCTTAAGAATAATTTTAAAAACCAGGCAGAATTTAATTTTTCTTGTTAAACTGATGGATTTGAAATTTTTTGAATTTACAAGGTGAAATGATGATCATCAATATTATGAAATAATCCTAATTCCTATTGTTTATATGTTCTGCTTGAATAAAACATTGAGCTCTCTCTGTGAATCAGTTCCAATATTTGATTTTATATAATATCAGTTGAATTCCCATATATATATATATATATATATATATATATATATATATATATATATATATTCTCCTTTTTCTCCTATTTTTTTATTTCTTTTTTTTTTTTTTTAGTACGGTATGTATCATTCTTATTTTTTTCTTTTATATAAATTGTCCATTTTTTTATTGTTTCTTTCATTTTCTCAATCTTTCTTACGTATTTGTTTCTTTCGTTTTTATTTTTACTTTTTTCATACTTCTTCTCTGCGTCTTTCTTTTTTTTCTTCAGTCATTTCTTTCTTCTTTCTTTCTTTCTTTTCCTTTTCGCCCTCTCTATTCTTTTCTTTCCCTTTTCTTTCTTTTATCTTCTTTCTTCTATTTTTCTTTCTTTTTTTTTCCTTTTTTTTTCAGTTACTTATTTCGGTGTTCTTTTTTATTCCTCTGTTTTTATTTTTTCCCCTTTTTTTTTCTTTCTTTCTTCTGCTGATCTGTTTATAATTTTCCTTTTCTTTTATTCTTTCTTTCGTCTTCTCTTTTATTGTCCATCTTTCTTTTTTCTTTCTTCTTCCTTTCGTCTGCTCTTTTTCTATCTTTATTTCTTTTTCTTTCTTTCTTTTGCTCTTTTTTGTTTTTCTTTTTTTTTAACCTTTCTTCTTTCTTTTTGCTCTTTTCCTGCCTTTCTTTCTTTTTTCGTTCTTTTTCTTTCTTTTGATCTTTTTTTGTCTTTCTTGCTTTTTTTCTTCTTTCTTTTTTTATTCATTTTTTCTTTATTATTCAATTTTCTCGCCTTATTTATTTCTTTACTTATTTCACGCTTTTATTTTTTATCTTTTTATCTTCCCGCTTATTCTTCCACATTTATTTCTTTCATTATTTCCTTGTCTTCTACTTTTTTCGTTTATTTGCATTTTGTTTTCTTGTTATGTGACTTTTTAAATTGACTTTTTAATTCGTCTTCCATTCATTTCTTTCTTTCTTCATTCTATCCTCCTTCCTTTTTTTCATTCAATTTTTTTATATATATTTTTCATTAATATTTCCTTCCATTATTTGATTTTAGTCCATCTATGTTTTTCTTTAAGTTTTGTCACTTTATTTTCATTTTTGTTTTTATCTATTTTTTATTTCTTTCTTTTCTTCTTTCTTTTTTCTTTCTTTTTTTCTCCTTTCTTTCTTCTTTTTCTTTTTCTTCGTTTTTCTTTTCTTTCTTTTCTTCTTTCTTTCTTTTCTTTTTTCTTCTTTTTCTTTTTTCTTCTCTCTTTTTTCTTTTCTTTTTCTTCTTTCTTTTCTTTTTTCTCCTTTCGTTCTTTTCTTCTTTCTTTTCTTTTTTCTTCTTTTTTTCTTTTTCTTCTTTCTTTCTTTTATCCTTTCTTTCTTTTCTTCTTTCTTTCTTTTATCCTTTCTTTCTTTTCTTCTTTCTTTCTTTTATCCTTTCTTTCTTTTCTTCTTTCTTTATTTTCTCTTTTCTTTCTTTCTTTCTTTCTTTTCTCCTTTCTTTCTTTCTTTCTTTCTTTCTTTCTTTCTTTAATTTCTTCTTTCTTTCTTTCTTTTCTTTCTTTTTTTTTCTCTTTTCTTTCTTTTCTTCTTTCTTTCTTTTCTCCTTTCTTTCTTTTCTTCTTTCTTCTTTCTTTCTTTTCTCCTATCTTTCTTTTCTTTCTTTCTTTCTTTCTTTCTTTCTTTCTTTCTTTCTTTCTTTCTTTTCTCCTTTCTTTCTTTTCTTCTTTCTTCTTTCTTTCTTTCTTTCTTTCTTTCTTTCTTTTCTCCTTTCTTTCTTTTCTTCTTTCTTTCTTTTCTCCTTTCTTTCTTTCTTTCTTTCTTTCTTTCTTTCTTCTTTCTTTTCTCCTTTCTTTAATTTCTTCTTTCTTTCTTTCTTTTCTTTCTTTTCTTTTCTCTTTTCTTTCTTTTCTTCTTTCTTTCTTTTCTCCTTTCTTTCTTTTCTTCTTTCTTTCTTTCTTTCTTTCTTTTCTCCTTTCTTTCTTTTCTTCTTTCTTTCTTTTCTCCTTTCTTTAATTTCTTCTTTCTTTCTTTTCTCCTTTCTTTCTTTTCTTTTCTCTTTACTTTCTTTTCTTCTTTCTTTCTTCATTCTTTCTTTTCTTCGTTCTTCCTTTCTTTTTTCCGTCTTCCTTCTTTCTTCTTTCTTTTCTTCTTTCTTCATTTACATCTTTCTTTCTTTTCTTCTTTCTTCCTTTTCTTCTTCCTTCCTTCTTTCTTTTCTTCTTTCTTCCTCCTTTCTTTTCTTCATTCTTCTTTCTTTCTTTTCTTATTTCTTTCGCAATTTTATTCCTCTACTTTTTCCTAGTTTCATTTTAACTTTTTTCTTCTCCTAAATGTCTTCTTTCTTTATTCATTCATGTTTCTCTTTCATGCTTCCTCTTTAAAGTATTGCCTTTCTTCATTCATTCTTTTTTCTCTCTCATTTTCTTCTTCATTTTTGTTTCCCCAATATGTTCTAATTTTCTTTCTTTCTTTTATTCTTTACTTTCATCCTTTCTATTTTTCTTTCCTTCTTTTTCTTTGTTTCTTTCATTCTTCCTTCATTTTTTCTTTCTTTTTTCTTTTTTCTTTCATTCTTTCTTTCTGTTTTTTTCGTTCTTTCTTTCTTCCGTTCTTTCTTTCATTCTTTTCCTCTTTCGTTTTTCTCTCTTTCTTTCTTTTTTATCTTTCTTTCTTTAGTTCTTTCTTTCTTTTTTCTCTCTTTCTCTCTTTCTTTCATTTTTTCTTTCTGTTTTTTTCGTTCTTTCTTTCTTCTGTTCTTTCTTTCATTCTTTTCCTCTTTCGTTTTTCTCTCTTTCTTTCTTTTTTCTTTCTTTTTTATCTTTCTTTCTTTAGTTCTTTCTTTTTTCTTTCTTTCTTCCTTTCTTTTTTCTCTCTTTCTCTCTTTTTTTCTTTCTTTCTTTCTTTCTTTCTTTCTTTCTTTCTTTCTTTCTTTACAATGTGCATTTTCCTTCTGCGCTTTTTCCACGTTGTCTGTGTCGTTCTGTTTTTTTTTGTTTTTGTTTTTGTTTTTGTTTTTTTCATTTCATTTTTATTTTCAGCTTTCCTTTTTTTTCTTTCTTTTTTTCTGTTTTCTTTACGTGGACTTTCTTTACAATTCGGCTTTTCTTCCTTCTTCTCTTTTTTCCTCGTTTTCTATCGTTTCTGTTCACGTATGTTTTTCCTTTTATCTGTTATTTATCTTCACTTTTCATTCATTTTCTTTTCTTTCTCATTTCCCCTTTCACCTTTCCTTTCTTTTCTTTTTTTTTTTTTTGCTTTTCTTGGTTCTTCTCTTTCTCTTTCACTTGTTCCCTCTCTCTCTCTCTCTCTCACTTTCTATTTGTTTATGTTTAGTTATTTTTCGTATCTCTTATTCGTTTTTTATTTTCACCTTTTTCTTTCCTTCTTTTTTCTTTCCTTCTTTTTTCTTTCCTTCTTTTTTCTTTCCTTCTTTTATCTTTTTTTCTTTTGTTTCTCTTTCATGCTCTTTCTTTTCTGTGTTCTTATTTTTCTCGCTCATTTCTATGATTTTTGTTTTGTTATTTTTGTTTGTCTTATTTGTTCTTCCTTTCTTCCTTCCTTTCTTTCTTTCTTCCTTCCTTCCTTCCTTTCTTTCTTTCTTTCTTTCTTTCTTCCTTCCTTCCTTCCTTCCTTCCTTTCTTTCTTCCTTCCTTCCTTCCTTTCTTTCTTTCTTTCTTTCTTTCTTCCTTCCTTCCTTCCTTCCTTTCTTTCTTTCTTCCTTCCTTCCTTTCTTTCTTTCTTTCTTTCTTTTCTTCCTTCCTTCCTTCCTTTCTTTCTTTCTTTCTTTCTTTCTTCCTTTCTTCCTTCCTTCCTTCCTTTCTTTCTTTCTTCCTTTCTTTCTTTTCTTTCTTCCTTCCTTCCTTCCTTCCTTCCTTCCTTCCTTCCTTCCTTCCTTTCTTTCTTCCTTCCTTTCTTTCCTTCTTTCTTTCTTTCTTTCTTTCTTTCTTTCTTTTCTTTCTTCCTTCCTTCCTTCCTTTCTTTCTTCCTTCCTTCCTTCCTTTCTTTCTTTCTTTCTTTCTTTTTTGTCTTTTTTTTCTCTCTGTTTCCTCTTTCATATTCATTCTTTCAAAATGCATTTTTCGTCGTCCATCTCTTTCTTTCATTTCGATAATTTCATGTCTTTTTTTAAAAAATTAATTTTTCTACTTACTCTCTCTCTCTCTCTCTGTCTCTCTCTGTCTCTGTCTCTTTGAGGCGCTGATTCAAGCCAAAGTCAATTGAACATCATGCCCTGCGGCAGGAGGCCCATCAGACTCCAGTCCCGCTTCTCTTTTTCGAATATCTCCTCCCATTTTCAGATCTTTGGTTACGCATCCTTAAATCAAAGATGGAAAAATTAATGCACTATGTATGTGACAAAAAAAAAAAAAAAAAAAAGGTAAAAAAGGAATTTGAAATCCCAAACCTTTGGTAAATTACAGCCAGAATCTTTTTTGACTTCCCCAACCTCCTAATGACAGGGAAACCTCTTCCCTTATGAGGGAATGCGGGAGAGATTACTTACCCATATTGTCTACGGGTTCGTTAGAGGCAACGAAAGGACGGATGTGTTCGCTTCACTATATACGAAATAATGTTAGCTTTTGCTAACCGATTACCATACTTAGATTTGGTTACTAAACTATATTACGATGATCTTTCTCCTGTCTAGATGTAGGGAGCAAGTGACAAAAAGACAGTCTTGCAACACATATTTTGGATAAATGTTGGTGTGTATGTGTATATATCTTCTTCTCCTGTATACAGCGTCCCTTCAGGACGTGGATGTTCATGGCTCTCCGAACCTTCTCTCTCTTGTAGTGCTTTGAAACGCTTGTCCATTGACAAGCATTTCGACTCCTTGTTTTGACGTCCGTTCACATAAGTAGGTGACCCCGCTAGATTCTCCAGTTCGTCTTGCGACAGATATACCCTGAGAGTGTTAAATTCTCCAAGCCCTCATTATGTGATGAAAAAAAAATCAGCTGTCTCTTTTCTATTCAGAGTATAACTGACATTTTTTTTCATCTTAATTCTCCTTAAGTCTTCTTCGTTGCCTAAGACGCTCCATCCATAGAATTTCCATCATCTTACTATAGAGACTTATTTTTTCCTTGTTATCTGTCAGTAGATTGTACAGCATTCTCTGTCGTATATGAGGATTTGCTTACAGATAAATTGTGAAAATTTAAAAGAAATACGGTAACACAAAGATACAATTTTTTCAAGACAGAAACCAATATGTGGAAGGTTCTAAGCTTTTTATTTCAGTAAAATTTACGACAAAGAATATAAGATATTTTTTAAAAAAAGAACTTCTATTGATGAAGAGTCATTTAAAAGTACATCGGTAAACAGCCTACTTTACCTTATATTACAGACCGAAATCTGCACGTTCAATGGAATAGCCAAAAATGCCTTTCAAAAGCTAAGCAAAGTATTTTGAAACGGGAAAATTTCGTTAAATACAAATGAATGAATAATGAACAGTAATGTAATATCAGACCTCCCATAAGGTAATGAATGCTAGACAATCTCTTTCCAGATGAAGAAGAGACTTGAAGCAAGAGAATCAAACAAAAAGCCTACTGAACTGTTATGTAATATCAGTCCTTTTATATGGCAATGAATGCTGGACAATCTCCTACAGATGAAGAAAAAACTTAAAGCAAAAGAAAGAAAATAGTACTGAACTGTTATATAATATCAGTCCTCCTATATGGCAGTGTATGCTGGACAATCTCCTCACAGATGAAGAAGAGACTTGAAACAAGAGAAACAAAGAAAAGAGTACTGAACCATTATGTAATATCAATCTTTTTATATCGCAATGAATGCTGGACAATCTCCTCACAGATGAAGAAGAGACTTGAAGCAAGAGAAGCAAAGAAAAGAGTACTGAACTGTTATGTAATATCAGTATTTTTATATGGCAATGAATGCTCCACAATCGTCACACAAATGAAGAAGAGACTTGAAGAAACAAATGTTTTGTTTTACTGCATATCAACACTTCTACGGTTTATGTAATGCCGGCAAGATTTTTGCAATAGATTTGTATGAATAGAGTAAGTATTGGTAAGAAATCAGTTTGTAGATCAGGCTTCATTTAAGTATTTTTGTAAAGAGTTTCTTTGTCGAGTCAAATATATTGCTTGTATTTTTTTCAATAATGTATTGCAATTTTTACTATAAAAATCTATGTTTGCACTTTCACAGTATTTTGACACCAACTTGAGAGTTAATTATTTGCTTTGAGCTGAAACTGTAACAGAGGCTACCACCCCGGCTCAGCGTGAACCTGGGAATAACTGCAATTTAGAAGGGGTTCCAGGCTCCTCAAAACCTGCAATAGCCCAATCAGCCTCCTTGCTGCCAGATGTAGTTTATCATCATACACAGGTCGATGGTTCTACAGAAAGATGATGAGAATACCATAGCCTGAACATATGAACAACGACAAAGTTTTAGAAAAACTGGAAGCAAAAAGGATACTTAGCATCATTTCTAGTTTCGTTTCATTTGGTTTATTTAATGACGACAAGATTTTTGTTGCTGGTATATATTGTTTTAAAAATGAGTTGATGTTAATATTTTTCTTCAAAATGTATTGCTATTAATTTATTTTTCCCAGAATGTTTGCTGGTAATATTTTTCTCTTTCAAAACTGTAATGCTGGTAATAATGTATTACTAGTAATAATTTTTTGTTCAAATATGTATTGCTGGTAATTTTTTTTAATGTATTGATGTTAATATTTTTTTCTTCAAAATGTATTGCTGTTAATTTTTTTCCCAAAGTGTATTGCTGGCAATATTTTTTCTTTTTCAAACTTGTAATGCTGGTAATAATGTATTGCTGGAAATAATTTTTTGTTCAAATATGTATTGTTGGTAATATTTAAAAACAATCTATTGATGTTAATATTTTTTTTTTCAAAATGTATTGCTGTTAATATTTTTCCCAAAATGTATTGCTGGTAAATTTTTTCTTTTCAAAAAATATAATGCTGGTAATAATGTTTTGCTGGAAATAATGTTTTGTTCAAATATGTATTGCTGGTAATATTTAAAAACAATGTATTGATGTTAATATTTTTTTTTTCAAAATGTATTGCTGTTAATATTTTTCCCAAAATGTATTGCTGGTAAAATTTTTCTTTTCAAAAAATATAATGCTGGTAATAATGTTTTGCTGGAAATAATTTTTTGTTCAAATATGTATTGCTGGTAATATTTAAAAAACAATGTATTGATGTTAATATTTTTTCTTCAAAATGTATTGCTGTTAATATTTTTCCCAAAATGTATTGCTGTTAATATTTTTCCCAAAATGTATTGCTGGTAATATTTTTTCTTTTTCAAAAATGTAATACTGTATTGCTGGTAACAATTTTTTATTCAAATATGTATTGCTGGTATTAAACCTATCTTTACACTTTCATAGTGTTTTGACCCCAGTTAGGGTATTAACTATTTGCCCATAGCTGAGACTGTAATAGTTGCTACCACCCTGGTTCAGGGTGGATCTGGGAACACCAGCAGTTAAGAGGTGGTTCCACGATTCTCAAAATCTCCTGATGAGAGGCCTTGCTATCGGACGTAGTTTATTGTCTTACCCAGTACGTGGATGTAGTTTATCATCTTACTCAAGACGGGCAGTATTTCTTAGAAATTTCATGGGTACATAGTGCGGAAAAAAGGGGCTTAGAAAATCGTTGGCAGAACAGGGGATTCGGGGAGATAACAAAAAGGTCAAATATATAAAGCGCTACAAAGGACAGGTAAATATGGAGAGCCGTGATCGCCGGAAGTGAAATGGCACAAAGAAGCAAAAGCAGAAGCAGTACCAATTAAGTTCAATTAAAACTGAAATTGAAAATATTACTTCAATGAGAGGTTCGTTATTGCGAATAAGAATGCTGGCGCTGCCACTTCTTGCTTATTAAGCAGCGTTAATTTAAAGAAATGATTTCCGCTACCTGGTAAGTGAGGCCCGTGATGAATCGATGGGAGTAAAAGACGTGGGCGTAAGGGCGGAGGTTGCCAGAGATAAGGTAATCAACTAACTAGACACAATCAGATGAGAACAAAGGTCTGCCCAAACGGATTAATTTCCATAAAGGCCTTCCTTGTTAGGTCCCAACTTTTTTTCTTTTCACACACACACACACACACACACACACACACACACACACACACACACACACACACACACACACACACATATCTATATATATATATATAGATATGTGTGTGTGTAATGTATATATATATATATATATATATATATACATGTGCATATATATATATATATATATATATATATATATATATATATACACACAGAGAGAGAGAGAAAGACAGAGAAGAGAAAGTATAGGAATAATTTAAAATATACATCATAATGAAAAATATATATATATATATATATATATATATATATATATATATATATACATATGTGTGTGTGTGTGTGTGTATGTGAAAATATATAGAAAATAGGAAAGAACTGGTTAGGTAAATAATCCAAGGTTCCTTAGTATTTTGTTATTATTTTTTAAAAATAGTGCTCTATACAAAAGTAGAGCATAAATATAATTATTAATTTAATAATATGATTCCAACTCGCGACATAAAAGGTCTCATGTTTCAAAACAGGAGCCAAAAACTTCTATATAATTATTTGAATTAAATTGAATTAAAGTAAGCTCTGTTCCATTATCAAGCGAAATTTTTTTGGAATTACTTATTTCTGAAATTTACGTGTTTTAATAGTATATTCATAATTGAAATCAAAATTTCCATGGTAACAGCCAGGGCGAATTGTTCAAAATAGTTAGGGGTGTGTTGGGTGTTAATAATAAGTATCACTATAGAGTTATTTAATTCAAATAACTATAATGAAGTTTTCGGCTCTTGTTTTGAAACATGAGACCTTTTATGTCGCGAGTTGGAATCATATTTTTAAATTAATTATATATATATATATATATATATATATATATAATGAAAATATTTATATATTATGAAATGGATTAAATTCGACAATTATTTAATATATTTTCTGTTTATACGTTATCTTACGCTCTGGTTATTTTTAATAAGCAATATTAACTAAATTTACCAACCTTAATGTTCGAGAAATTTCGTAGAAAATATGTGCTTCTCCGACAAGAATCGAACCTTAAACCCCAACCCATTGGAAACCATTATCTTATCGGATGCGCTGTTAACCATTCAAACACAAAGCCATATTCATGTCAGAGAAGCATATATTTTCCTATATTTCTGAGATGAGGTATTATGTACAGTATTTACATTATTCGGACTATTATCCTCATGTTTGTCGCCATATTTATTCCAACGTTTCGGCCTTTCAGTATCTGTCTATATTTCTGAGATGAGATATTATGTACACTATTTAAATTATTTGGACTATTGCCCTCATCTTTGTTGCCATATTTATCACAACGTTGTCCGCTCCGTTGGAATGTCGAACTGAAGCCTTTATTTCGCTCACTGGTGTAGACTGTGCTAGTTCTACGTGCCATGTCTATTGGATGTCAGTTATCAGTTATCTCCTATTAATTCACTTTTTCAAGTTTTCCACTGCTTAAACTAGGTTTTGAACTCACACTCTTTGGGTCCTGTAACTGGATCTCTAACTAACGCCTTTATCCACTGCGCCATGTGACCTCGAGGACAGTGTCATGCCATGGTTAAGGTGATATCCATTAGTCATGGCACGTGGAACTAGAATTTCTCGAACATTCAGACCGGAAAATGTAATTAATATAATTTATTAAAAAAACAAAACCCTAAAGAACAGAACAATTACTTAAATAAATTCTAGCTTTTAAAATAACGTGCAAACAGAATCAATCTATCTATCTATCTATCTATCTATCTATATATATATATATATATATATATATATATATATATATGCATATATACAAGAGAAAACCAACAAAGTTCTGGCCGTTTTTTGATTAGTCATTGAATGAAGTTGAAATATATACAAAATGCGTGTAGCAATTGTTTGCAAATTCGGACAGCCGGAAGTAAGAACATCAGACGTTATAAAAACGCGCGCACCGTGCCCGGCCATCAGTTATAAGCCGGACAGCTGTGAGAAGGATGGACGTGTCTAGAGATCTCGTTCGGGGCTGTTTGCTTTACGACTTCAAAGTAGGCTTATCAGCAGCTGCATCAAGTCGCCGCATATGTCAAGCGTTTGGGGATAGTGCTGTGGATGAACGTACTGCAAGGCGTTGGTTTCGAAAATTCAAGTCGGGAGATTTGTCTCTCCATGATGAGCCTCGCAGTGAACGACCACAAGTCTTGAATGACGGAGTCCTGAAGGCGGCCATTGAAGAGGACAGTAGTCTAACGTGTGATGAACTTCCGATGAAACAGTTAGACTTCACCTACACCGCCTAGGTAAGACGTACAAACTGTGCAAGTGGGTTCCGTAAACGCTGTTGGAGGTCCAAAACGGACAACGAGTGGCAGCCTGCGTATCGCTGCTTTCTCGCCACCGTACCGAATCCTTATTCAATCGAGTGCTTACCAGTGATGAAAAGTGGGTTCTGTACGAAACTCCCAAGCGTTCCAGACATTGATTGTCTCCTCAGGATGCTGTCCCATACACCGCAAGACCGCCTATGCACCCACGCAAGATTATGCTTTGTGTCTGGTGGACAGGTCGTCAAGTGGTTCATTATGAACTGCTACCAACGGGCCAAACGGTCACTGGAGACCTATATTCGCAGCAATTGAAACGTGCGCAACAGGCATTGCGCCAGAAGGAGCCAGCACTGGTGAATCACAAAGGTGTACTTTTCCTCCATGACAACGCCAGGCCGCATGTCGCGCGAGTGGTCAGGGATACCATACAGCAACTTGGATGGGAGACTTTGTGCCATCCACCTTATTCACCTGACCTTGCGCCATCCGATTACCACCTCTTCCACTCCCTGGATAATCATCATCGTGGGAAATCCTTCACCAATGAAGCAGACTTGCGCAAAGCCGTCACGGATTTCTTTGCATCAAAACCCCCCGAGTTCTACCGCAAGGGCATTGAAAAGCTAGAGACACGTTGGCAGAAGGTGCTGGTTGCCGATGGCGATTACTTCGAAGACTAAATATAAGTTACACATACTGTGAAGCGTTTTTTTTCCTTTAATAACGGACAGAACTTTTTTGGTTACCTTATATATATATATATATATATATATATATATATATATATATATATATATATTATCATCTGCAGACTCAATGGGACTAGATACCTAATTGCCTCCAGCTGGGATCAAAACTGACGGATTCGGGAATAGCCGGAGATTTTACGCCTAAGCCATTGGCGGATGCCAGGGATAGAGGTGAATTTAGACGTATTTATTTTTAGACAAGCACACCAGTGACCAGAGAACGCTATTCGTCTTAACGAAAAGTCTTGCATCAACAGCAGCAATAGTCACTGTTTACAAATTCACACACACATATATATATATATATATATATATATATATATATATATATGTGTGTGTGTGTGTGTGTGTGTGTGTAGTAATCTGTTTGTATAATCCAAGCAAGTCCTATTAACACAATATAGAATTTGAAATATTAAATATTAAAACTGACTCAAAAAGATCGCCCAATATCTACTTTCATAAAGCAGACCAAAATTTTTCGTACATTTTTTTTATTTAAGCGTTTCACCCCAAGCAAGGCGGGAAGCCACAAGGACGCAAAGGGTTACAGAAAATTTGGAGCAAGATCAGATAGGAGTGATAGAGGAAAGGATGAGGAGAAGGATAGTAGATAGATCAAGGCAACTGGAGATGTAGATTGACATTACATTTGGATAGTTGAAGATTATAGCTATCAGTTAAAAAGGAATAGGGAAGGGAATGCCACAGGCGAGAGGTGCGAGATATGAAACTACTGGAGTAGAAGAGACGGCTACATTTAGGAGTTTCGACAATGAAAGGGTGAGAGCGTGATTCCAGCCTCGTAGGGCGCTTGAATTCATGAAGTCTGGGAACCAGCGAATGAAACTCCTCGGAGCAATTACCATGGAAGTATTTATAAAAGAATTAAGAATTTAAAATATAAAATTCGCAGGTGAAAATGGCCATTAACTACTGGTATCTTAATTCCACCACACACACACACACACACACACACACACACACACACACACACACACATATATATATATATATATATATATATATATATATATATATAGATATATATATTAATTCATGTTTCGTTGAATAATTTAGACATATTATGTCTATTTATTTTCAACTGGATCCTTTCATATTCATGGATAAGCTTCTTTGTGTTGTTATTGAAGGACCAGGGAAAATCGCCGTGATGATATTTGATGTTTGTAGTCTTTCAATAATGAGACCAAAAAGCTTATCCATTAATCTGAAAGGATCCAACTGAAAATAAGTAGACAGAACATGTCTAAATTATTCAACGAAAAATGGCTCAATGAAAACATGCTACTAAAATATAAACACACACACACACACACACACACACACACACACACACACATATATATATATAATTGAATATTCAGCCTGGTAGATGGAAATAAATAAACTGTTTATTGTGTCAGTTTGTCGAAGTGGAAGCCTGCGAATTTTTAATTTTAAAATTCTCAGGTGAAAATAGTCATTATGTTATATTTAAATTCCAATTGTATGAAATATATATATATATATATATATATATATATATATATATATATATATATATATATATATATATATATGCGTGTGTGTGTGCGTGTATGTGTGTGTGTGTTTGTGTGGCTGTATTACAGCTCCTCAGTGCAACTCCACATCCGAATGCCTGAAACCCGAATCGAAACCCAACTGATTTGGCGTCAGGGAGAATTTCTACCACTACATCGAGAGAAAAGACCGACAGACAAACAGAGACGGAGAGGGAGGGAGCGTGGTAGAGACTATATTATAAGATAAGATATAAATCATAATTATATATATATATATATATATATATATATATATAATATAAAACTCTCAAACACTAATATTCCATGGAACTTTAGCCTTTATATTATATTCTTACTCTGTCCTGGACATTGAGTTCTACCTGATTCTATCCTCTTGAAATTTATATATATAGATATATATATATATATATATATTGACCACTAATATCTCTCTCTCTCTCTCTCTCTCTCTCTCTCTCTCTCTATATATATATATATATATATATATATATATATATATATATATATGTAGAGAGAGTGATTGTGAGTGTGAACAAGTGGGAGAGGGACAGAGTATATCAGTATTATAAAATATAAATTTTAATTATATCTGTGCGTTTGTGTTTATGAAGAATTAATTGATATATTTTGGGTCTGATATTGTCATTACTTCAAACGTTATTTTCATTTGATACTTGTGTTTAAATAGACATCCCATTTGTAAGCATCTACCGGCCTATGCACTTAATGTTCTCGAGTGTGCATGATTGTGTAATTATTTATTTTTGTTTATCAGCCTGAATGTTTGAAAAATCAAAGCAAAATCTACGCTCTTTGGCATGATTCAAACTTGCAAGCCTCAGGACAAGACAGAGTGGGGGGGATGCTATCGTTTAATCAGAGATGCAGGATTTAATCCTGCCAGAGAGTGTAATTTTTTTCCTTTATAAGATTTCTCGTAGATTCAGGCTTGTAAATGAAGATAAATAAATATACTGTTTAATAGATGTAGTAGCCTGTTTAGGGGCCAGAAAGAAAGAGACGGAAGACGAAGGTAGGTTGAATAAGTATATTGAAGATATATACAAAGCAAGTGTGTTAGTAATAAGTAGATAGATGTGTACGTACGAACGGTAGGTTAGCACTTTGTCTCGCTCCAAACCGACTCTCGCAGTTAGTATTTATGAGAGGAGGAAGAGTTCATTCTACTGTAGGAGGGTTCACCACAACATAAACTCAACATAAAATTTGTCACAACTACATCTAAAACAATAAAAGACTTAACACAAAATAAGTTAAAACTTGAAGGAGGAATTTACTCTATCAGCTGTATTAACTATGACAATGAATACATCAGGGAAGCCTCAAGGCATTTAAATAAAATATACTAGCAGTAGAGCCCGGCGTTGCCCGGGGATGTAACAGTAAGAGATAGATCAAATATCGACCATCATAAAGACTGAAAAGTAAAATTGACAAAGATTATTGTTTAAGGTTGACGCACATGCATGTCTTAATTAGTTTTTTTTTTTTTTTTACGAATTGGTCAAACCCAAACTGAAACAAAAACATTGTTTTCAATCGTTATGAGTCTATCGATTGAATATAATTTTATTATAAACAATTGTCTTTTAAATGGAATTTTAAAGCATTCTGATTGTAAAAAAAAGAAAAAAGTGTGCAAGACAATAAGAAACACTACCTGCCAAAAAAAAAGTGATGTTTTGTTGAAATTGGTTAAAAAATGTAGGAAATCCGATCCCATATATAAACGAACACACACACACACAAACAACCTGGGTTTTATAATAAGTATAACTCGATATGAGTTGTCCCCCTTTCATTCTGGCGACAGAATCGTGTTTTATCGTGTTTTCAAATTGATTTCGTGCAAAAACAATTGTGTTTTTCCAATTTTTGGCGCTGTCAGAACCACCGCAAGGTAATTTTACGTAGTCCTGTGAAGTTTTGTTGAAATCGGTTGGAAAATGTAGGAAATCCGATCCAATATATAAACGCACGCACACACACACACACACACACACACATACACACACACACACACACACACAGACACACAACCTGGATTTTATAATAAGTAAGACGAACATGAAAGGGATCTTTTACAAAACAACACATTAAACACATTATTTGATTACTGTAACAAGACTGGCCACAATTTTGCCTTTACATCCGCCATTGTTGTGGCCTGTTTAGGGGCCAGAAAGAAAGACAGAGAAGACGAAGGTAGGTTTAACAAGTATATTGAAGATATATACAAAGCAAGTGGGTTAGTAATAAGTAGATAGAGGTGTACGTCCGAACGGTAGGTTATCCCTGCGTCTACTGCCTCTGCACTACCCAACCGACTCTCGCAGTTAGTATTTATGAGAGGAGGAAGAGTTCATTCTACTGTAGGAGGGTTTACCACGACGATAGATAAACGAGGTGTCTACTCAAATACGTGTATCCACTAAAAAAAATAACGTCTAACTGATAAAAAATCTGTCGGATTAAAAATTCCATTACTTTCTCTAGAAATTGCTTTGTTTACGTTTGGAAACGAAACTGCACATATATATGCGGTTACAGTGGTCAGAGCGTATCGGATTAAAAGATAGCACCAGAGAGATGCAGGTTCGAATCCTGCTAGAGAGCCTAACTTTTTTTTTACGATTTCTCGAATATTCAGGCCGGTAGACTAAAATAAATAAATATACTGTTGAATAAATAAACAAAGCTTCTATTCAAATCCGAGTATCCATTAAAGATTGCGTCAAAATGAATATACTCAGTGGCCCCCAAAATTGAAATCATCTGAAAAGCAAATATATATATATATATATATATATATATATATATATATATATATAAAATATTAAATTATACGCTGAGGCCAACATCGATTCTGTCCGGCCATCTATGGCTAATGATTGCGTTTTGGCATGATGCCCTCTGTTGCCGTTCGGTGTGGAACTCAATGTACATTTTTATATTTTATATTTGCATACACACTATCTCCGTTATTGACTACTTTTTGAGCATTCATTAATATACCATAGCTGAAATCTATATTTTTATCATATATATATATATATATATATATATATATATATATAATATTATAAATTAATTGATTTAAAATATGTTTTTTTTTCCGCTACACAGTTCTAACAATGTTTCAAAAAAATAGAAGCCCTGAATTTAATTTTGCAATTATATATATATAGATAGATATATAGATAGATAATATTAGTGGTATATATATATATATATATATATATATATATATATATATATAAATTTCAAGAGGATAGAATCCAGATAGAACTCAATGTCCAGGACAGAGTAAGAATATAATAAAAAAGGCTCAAACACTAATATTCCATGGTTATAATTTATTATACTGGAATCGTAATTACGATCCAATTCATCAAACCTACAAATTCAAAAAGAAATATAAAATATAACACCGGGTATAAAAAACAAAATTTTAGTGAGAGTGTATGTGTGTGAGAGGGAAATGTATGAAAGCCCTAGAGAGAGGGTGTAATAGGAAAAAGAAGAAAAGGAAAGGCCTAAAGGGGAAGGTGGGGATGAAAATTTAACAGAGAGAAGTTTTAAAGAGAGGAGTCAAATAACGGTTTAAATGTATGAGATACAGATAAATATGTATTATTTGATGCATAATTCGCTACAGATTCGCTGACCTAAATTAAAATCTAAAAAACAGACACCGAAAAGTGTGTAAACATTTGTGGTGACACTATGCACAATAAAAAACGATATGATCTAAACTTAAAATCCAGATGAAAGAGAGAGAAAGAAAAAATGTAATAAATTATAGCCATGGAATATTAGTGTTTGAGCATTTTTTCTTATATTTATCATATATATATATATATATATGCAAGTATATGATTGGTGTATACGGAATGAATTCAAATACCAACAATTACTATTCTTAAAAGAGTGCTCAATACAAAGTAGAGCAGATATAATTATTTATTTAGAAAATTTATAACATAAACATGTTATAAAATCACTACAAAAATAGCCATTTTGTTTCAACACTCCCGGTGTCTTATCAAGTGATGATGTTGAATGCAATTTTGCATTCAACATCATCTATTTGACTATTTTTGTAGTGATTTTATAACATGTTTATGTTTAAATTTTCTAAATAAATAATTGTATATATATATATATATATATATATATATATATATATATATATATATTAAAATATACACTGAGGTCAACACCGAGCGGTAACTTTCTGTTTCTTGCCTGAACACAATCTTCAGGCCATTTGAAGATTGCGTTCTAGTATGACACAGTCTGTCGCCGTTTGTTTTTTTTATATTTGCATACACACTATTCCCGGTATTGACTACTTTTTTATAATATAAGCCTATATTAAAAATGCATATTTGAATATTTGTCACTTTTAAAATTTTTGAATATTTTATTTTGAAGGTCTTCGAATGAAAAAAAAATGGACGATTTAATTAAATACAGAAATATACATTTATTAAAATATATTGAAATATAAAAGATGCATGCATTTACTATGGAAAGATTATAAAAAAAATTGAGTTTAAAATACTATTGATTTTGATACGTTTGGAAAATTTCTAAAAATAGAAACTATCTATAACATAGGGTTTGTTTTTTTTAAGAATTAAATTAAAACTATTAGACCGAGTACCACAGTCACCCGATTTAAATCCTATTGAAAATCTATGGAATTTAATGACAAGGAAAATGGAAGGCAAAGTCTTTAAAATTATCGATGAATTTAATTCATCGATAATTTTAAAGACTTTGCCTTCCATTTTCCTTGTCATTAAATTCCAAAAGAAGAACTTATAGATATTTGGAATGACACCGAGAAAAACTTAATTTCTAAGCTAATTATATGAAGAACGGAAGATGACTTTTTCCTAAAAAAATCAGATTGATAAATATTAATTTATAGCATTTTTATTGTATTTTCTTATATTTACCTATATCTTAATTTAAAAGTACGAAAAAAAGTAGAAATTAATTGTGAATGGGACGAAAATTTGAGATACAAATTATATCATTTCCATACACTCACCTACACACACACACACGTATAGATATAAATATATATATATATACACACACACACACACACTGATATATATATATATATATATATATATATATATATATATATATATATATATATATATATATATATATATATATATATATATACACACGGCCATAGAAACATATATTCTTTGCTTGTATAGATATTTGCTGTACTAAATTTATTCAGACATCACAAGATTAATACAAGTCGCCTTTGTTCAGTAACAGCCATGAGGGTAATGCCACCTGTCGAGAAAATATCGTACTGCAGTAAACAGTGTTATCGCAATTTGATAAAACTATGAAAAAGAAGTCTTTATTTCCTGAAGGGTGTATACATTTTTGGGGGCGAACTCTTTCTCTCCCCCACTCTCTTCCCCCTTCTCTCTCTCTCTCTCTCTATATATATATATATATATATATATATATATATATATATATATTACAGGTAATCGAACCGTTGGTATATAATCCAGGTGGATCCTAGTAATATTAATTATTAAAACTTATCCACAAAGCGTTCCCATTATATATACCATTAGAGAACAGATACTACACTTTGATCACAACCCGAGTAAAGCAAAGCGCAGTTCGAATAGCACTGGCTGCTCGGTCAATGAATACCGAATGTTTCCTTATAGAGAAACGGCTAATATTACCCTTACCTTTACAGATGAGGAGAACAGATATTACACTTTGATCACAGCCCGAGTAAAGAAAAGCGCAATTCTAATAACACTGGCTGTTCGGTCAATGAATATCGAATGTTTATTTATACTGAACTTTGATAACAACCTAATGGCCAAGGAGGGAAGATAAGCTTAGCTTTAGTAGCAATGGTTGCTCGGTTATTGCATGTCGAATGTTATCAGTAAACGCCAAATCTAATCATTACCATTATCAATATGTCAAGATGCCGTCTAACAGAAAAGTACACGCGTATAAGCGGTATATCATTAAATTCGACCATGCAGAACCAATCGTACCCATTTACATAATAGATTCATTTCTGCTAGATTCATGTTTAAGGAAACGAAACACCGAATGTGAACACAGTTACTGGAGACACTCGAGTTAGATTGTTGCGTTAAGGGGTACTTTTCACGGATAAGAGAGGAAGATAACGGTTAACGCTAGAAGAGGCTAAGATTGTAGTGATCGGAGAAATATCCTCTTAGGGGTCGGTTCTACAAAGCAGTGGTTCCCGGGAAGAACTTACCCCTTACCGATGGAATACGGAGGGAATGTGGGTTGTTTGCTACAATGTAAGTGGACTTGCGGGTCCTAGCCGTGAAGGTTAGACATGTCAGAGCCAAGGTATGTAGTCCGTCCGGGCACTTTTAATGGTAGTAGCGATAGAACAATGAGAGACTCGCCAATTCCCGCCTGTGAGAGTGAAATTGGAGGGTGGAGAATAATACCTCACCCACCCACAAGGGCTCGGAGACGCTTTTGAACTGGAAAGTGAGAACTAGTTAAGGTTTTCTGCATGGGAAAGGTTAATAACACCATTACCATAAACCTATGACAAAACGATCATTTACGGTGTCAAAAATAATTTTTAAAAAAGAAGATGAATTCGTAGCAAATTTGTTTACGGAAACAGTTGATAAAATACTTGTTTCGTCTTAGGACAAAAATCATCGTCTTGCATCGAGCGCTAAACTACGGTCCGTGGGCCGAATCCTACCCGCGATGTCAGTTCATCCGGGCCGCCCTGTGCTACAAATGTAGAAAAATTTGAAATAATTGTAAGTAAAAATGCCAAAATTTGGTCAATCTGATTTTTGTATCTTACAGTAATATAAGTTGTTGGAAAATCAGTGAAATAAAAAAACTCGGCGACTTTTGGTATCCGAGCACTTTTTTGGATACGTAATTTAAATGAAGTTTCTAAGAAAAGTGATAAAGAAACTGCTGCAGTAATCATGTTTTAATTTGCATTGCCATATATAAACCGGTTTAAAGAGAGCCGTATATAAATCTAACAGACTTCAGCGGAATATTAACTTGCCTGAACTCATAATAAAATCTGAAGTATTTAAAATCAGCACATGTAACGCGGTTGATTGATGAACATTTGAAAGCAATTCTCTTGGTTGAATGCAGCAGTTCCAAAGCAAATATTGATTATCTCTTAAAAAGTTAAACTCCAATTTCACCAATCTCTGAGATTCGGATATGCGCGCACTGGGTGGGAAATAACTATTTCATTGATTATGTCGCTTTCTTTGAAAACTGTTGTGGGGCTCTCCCCTTTTTACATAAGATGGACTCGTCCAAAGTATACTTATACTAACAGAGAAAATACCTGCTGTTGAGATACGTCGAGATACAGTCTCGACGTCTGTCGAACTCTCTGCTTTGGCAGAGAGGGACCCGGACGAAGCTTTGCCGAAGGGTAAGGTTTCGTCCGGGGAGGTAGACAGGGCCTGAACCCGTCTACGCGGGTTCAAAGGGTATATTTTTGGCCGAGCCTACGGGCTCAGAGAAACCCACATTAAACTTGGCCTTGTGCCACATATATTCCTCGTGGGTGGGATATTAAATAACGAGATACGAGGAGGTACGTTGAGATACGTGGAGATATGTTGAGATACGTTGAGACAGGTTGAGAGATACGGAGACAGACACAGAGAGTTATACAAGAGTCCAGTGAGAGAGAAATGATTATGGCTTTACTTACAGATATACTTTCTACTAACCCGCATTCCTGGACTACTAATATTCACTTCAAGTCTGTATTCTTACGTTTAATACACTTATTTTTCTATCTCAGTTACTGGCGTTGTTTATTTATTTGTGCAGGATTCCATTCCCGGAATCCACAACAATAGCTTTTTGGTAAATAAATATATTTTGTGTATTGGGTGTATTGTAATGAACAAAATGGTTATACGGTCCGAGCTTGTCATTCTCTCAGTTATCTACCCCGCCAATCATGAAAAAGTTTGGTGACCCCAGGCTTTAAAATCAGGATCATGGAAATATCACATGAACGTGTGGGATAACTCTACACTATTTATCCTGACACGTACGACGTAGCATTTTTTGATGCAACATTGAAAGAACGTGCCCCCAAAATGTACTTTATTTCTCCGACTAAAGAATGCCATAGTAACAAGACGTATTTTGTTTTCCTTGTCCGGAGATGCCTCTTAGCCCCCAAGCGAACCACGTGTCGCATACAACACACCCAATAATCTCCTGTTCTGTAAAATTACATGCGACTAGATGAAAATATCCCAGTTCATGGCAGCTATAAACTGATGACTCTCGTAAGAAACTAGCATTAAGTTTCTCAAAGAAATATTTTCGTTGTCTCTTCCAAAATCACAGGATCATTTTACAGGTTATTTAAACACGGAAAATATTTTTACGGCTTATCAACCCTTTGCAGATTATTTAAAGAGAGAATTTTTTTTTTAGATTATAAGAATTTTTAAAAGCTAATAGAGATATACTGATGGCATTAAGTAAAAGTAATCAAATACCAAGTGAGGCTAGATTGATTTGTTTTACGGTTTATCAACCCTTTGCAGGTTATTTAAAGACAGAAAATATTTTTAGTTTGTAAGAATTTTTAAAAGATAATAATGATTTACTGATATTATTAAGTAATAGTAATGAAGTACTAAGCGTTGCTAGATTGATTTGTTCTTTTACGGTTTATCAACCCTCTTCAGGTTATCCAAAGACAAATAAAAGACTATTAACGCTGTTTTCGTATTCGGAAACTGAACGTTCTAGCGAGTCGGCTAAGCGTCCATGTTCTCTTATCTCTTTTTCTTAATTTACATATATACATTTATCCGAGATTACTTACTTGCATGAGATCTATCTATCTCGTTCTGTTTCCATCTCTGTATTCTTGTGTTCCTATCTATCTATCTATCTATCTATCTATCTATCTATCTATCTATCTATCTATCTCATCCTGCTTGCATCTCTGCATCCTTGTATTCCTATCTATCTATCTATCTATCTATCTATCTATCTATCTATCTATCTATCTATCTATTTAAATCTGTTCATTTTCTTCCTATCTATCTATCTATCTATCTATCTATCTATCTATCTATCTATCTATCTATCTCATCCTATCTCTTGCATCCTTGTATCCTTCTATCTATCTATCTATCTA